>OZ020607.1:79116184-79624352 GCA_963971545.1 Philophylla caesio
CGCACGTCGTTGCTATTTTCGTATGTTTTGTTTACATTCAGAACTTTTTCGTCTCTCTCGTTTGCATCTGTAGGGAAACTGTAGTAATTTGTAACTTCACCACGATTTACACTAAAGGGCCGTACACATACAACTTTCCTCGCTTTACTTGACAATTCGAAATTTAACAACAAAGCATGAGGTGTAGAAGGTTTGCTACATAGAACGCTTTGACAGCTTCTACGTTAGTGGTTTGTTTTCAATTGTTATTTGTGTCTACTCCAAATATTTTGTTTAATAATATATTAAGAAATGAGTTTTACTTATATAATTAAGCGGTAGTTATGCTACTTATGTATGTTTCAAAGTCGCGAGTGTAATAAACTATATTCAGGCCGAGCATATTTCGACAAGATAAATAAAAACCGATCAAAGAGGTGTTTTATTTGCTATTTATTAATATTTCTCTTCTTTTATCTTTATAAAAGTAAGTATACACGCAAAAACTATGAAATACTAGTAAATTTTCTAAATCGTGTGTATATGCACGCAAAATAAAATGGAAATGCAAACAGTTGGTTGTCAAAGTATACAAAAGTTGAGAGTTCGCCATGATTTTGCTTCGTTTTGCTTTGCTTTACTTTTCTCGCCTTGTATTTAGCAGCACTCATATAACATCAGTACTTTAACTTATCTGTCAAAGCGAAACTCTGAAGCAAAGCAAAGCGAAAGTCTTATGTGTACGGCCCTTAAGTTCGCCACTGTTTTCAACATCGTTGTTGCTCTCCTTGTCGTTGTCCACGTCGTTTTCATCTTCCTCGTCTTCGTTCTCTTCAGCTTCGTCGTTGGTTCGCTCAGAGATCAATTGGTTGCGTCGTAGGTTTTTGAATAGTGTAGCTTTACGTCAGCTACATTGTAGTCGATTTCCAACATGTTGCAAATGGTTACTAGGTCGCGTTCGCTCAAATTTGTATTCACGTAATCCGCTTTCAGCTTATACTCTTCGCTGCTTCGTTGGCGGTTATTTCTGTCGCCTTCGGTTTCAAAAATGTATTTACATATGTAGCGGCGTGATTTTAGCCTTACTTCCACTGCGCAGGCAGTATTGAATAAAGTCGTTGAGACATGCCATTTTGTATGTATATGCAAAAACTTTGTTGTTGCTAAGTGGCTTTATTTCAATTTGCAAATGTTCACGCCACTTCAACGGTTTGCCGTTTCGTCTGTATGTATTTCAATTAGACCGCACTTTAATGTTTTTACTCATGGGACGAGCCCCCAATTTATGTAGGTTTTTATTTTACCCGATTGAACTTACGCTTTTTTCCAAAGTGAAATTAATAAGCTCGATGGTTTTTATGTTAAGATTAACGTAGTTGTATAAAATAACTTAGTTTTATTTAGTATTTTTAATTGAAACAGAGTCAACGTATTTGGTTGAACGTAAAGTTTACAACATTCAGTTAAATGTTTACTTTGATGAATTTTTTATGAATATAATTGAACTTTGAATTTCGAGAATATAGCGAATTATAAAATTTAGGCAAAAGTTAAAATTAAGGAAAATAGTTAAGTATTTAACACGTCGTATCGGCGGCACACGTCTTTGTTGGATTCGCGTCAGTCTTCCACTGAACTTCATATCTTTGTCGCAATGTTCATCTCTTGTCGCATAAGTGATTGTCGTCTCTTTAACCCTTTAACTCCCACATATATAAAATTTTTATGATTAACGTACTCATACCAAATTGCTTTCGACAATCATGAAAATTATAAGAAAAATTAAGTTGCTCCAAAAGCGGTCGCGTTTAAACTCAAATGTGTGGAAATACATACATATACATATATTCATGTGTACAAAATACGAACTTGATTAAAGATGATGAAATTATGCAAATAAAATCCATATATACAATTTTTATGATTAACTTGACAACTTTCGACAATCTTGAAAATTTTAAGAAAAATTTTAAGAAAAATTAAGTTGCTCCAAAATCGATCGGGTTTATACTCAAATGTGTGGAAATACATATATATCCACGTGTACAAAATAAGAACTCGATTAAAGATGATGAAATTTTTTGCAAATAAAATCCAAATGACCCATTGTTATGAGTAGCGTACTCATACCACATTGCTTTCGCCAATCTTGAAAATTAAAAGGAAAATTAAGTTACTCCAAAATCGTTCGCGTTTAAACTCAAATGTGTGGAAATACATATATATTCATGTATACAACATAAGAACTCGATTAAAAATGATGAAATTTTTGCAAATAAAATCCATATGACCAATTTTTATGACTAACGTACACATGCCACATTGCTTTCGACAATCTTGAAAATTTTAAGAAAACTTAAGTTACTCCAAAATCGATCGGGTTTATACTCAAATGTGTGGAAATACATATATATATCCACGTGTACAAAATAAGAACTCGATTAAAAATGATGCAATTTTTGCAAATAAAATCCATATGACCCATTGTTATGAGTAGCGTACACATGCCACATTGCTTTCGACAATCTTGAAAATTATAAGAAAAATTAAGTTGCTCCAAAAGCGGTCGTGGTTAGACTCAAATGTGCGGAAATACATATATATTCACGTGAACAAAATAAGAACTCGAATAAAGATGATGAAGTTTTTGCAAAAAAACCCATATGACGCATTGTTATGAGTAGCATACTCATACTAAATTGCTTTCGACAATATTGAAAATTTGAACAAATATTAAGTTGCTCTACATATATATTCATGTGTACAAAATAAGAACTCCATTAGAGATGATGACATTTTTGCAAATAAAATCCATATGACCCATTGTTATGAGTAGCGTACTCATACCACATTGCTTTCGCCAATCTTGAAAATTATAAGAAAAATTAAGTTGCACTAAAATCTGTCGGGTTTAGACTCAAATGTGTCGAAATACATATATATTCACGTGTACAAAATAAGAACTCGATTAAAAATGATGAAATTTTTGCAAATAAAATTTATTCGACCCATTGTAATGAGTTGCGTACTCATACCACATTGCTTTCGACAATCTTGAAAATTATAAGAAAAATTAAGTTGCTCCAAAAGCGGTCGGGGTTACACTCAAATGTGTGGAAATAAATATATATGTACTTACGTGTACAAAATAAGAACACGATTAAAGATGATGAAATTTTGCAAATAAAATCCATATAACCCATTGTTATGAGTAACGTACTCGTACGACATTGCTTTCGACAATCTTGAAAATTTTAACATAAATTAACTTGCTCCAAAAACGGTCGGGTTTATACTCAAATGTGTGGAAATACATATATATCCACGTATATAAAATAAGAACTCGATTAAAGATAATGAAATTTTTGCAAATAAAATCCATATATACAATTTTTATGATTAACGTACTCATACCACATTGCTTTCGACAATCTTGAAAATTTTAAGAAAAATTAAGTTGCTCCAAAATCGATCGGGTTTATACTCAAATGTGTGGAAATACATACATATATATTCATGTGTACAAAATAAGAACTCGATTAAAGATGATGAAATTTTGCAAATAAAATCCATATATACAATTTTTGGAAATAAATATATATGTATTTACGTGTACAAAATAAGAACTCGATTAAAGATAATGAAATTTTGCAAAAAGTCCATATGACACATTGTTATGAGTAGCGTACTCATACGACATTGCTTTTGAAAATCTCGAAAATTTGAACAAAAATTAGCTTTCTCCAAAATCGGTTGGGTTTAGACTCAAATGTGTGGAAATACATATATATTCTCGTGAACCAAATAAGAACTCGAATAAAGATGATGCAATTTTTGCAAAAAAGTCCATTTGACACATTGTAATTAGTAGCGTACTCATACCACATTGCTTTCGACAATCTAAAAAAATTGAACAAAAATTAACTTGCTCCAAAATCGGTCGGGTTTAGACTCAAATGTGTGGAAATACATATATTTTTACTCAAACAAAATATGAACTCGAATAAAGATGATGAAATTTTTGCAAAAAAATCCATATGACCCATTGTTATGAGTAGCGTACTCATACGACATTGCTTTCGACAATCTTGAAAATTTGAACAAAAATTAACTTGCTCCAAAATCGGTCGGGTTTAGACTCAAATGTGTGGAAATACATATATTTTTACTCATACAAAATATGAACTCGATTAAAGATGATACAATTTTTGCAAAAAAAAATCCATATAACCCATTGTTCTGAGTAGCGTACTCGTACGACATTGCTCTCGACAATCTGGACAATTTGAACAAAAATTAACTTGCTCCAAAATCGGTCGGGTTTAGACTCAAATGTGTGAAAATACATATATATTCACGTATACAAAATAAGAACACGAATAAAAATGATGAACTTTTTGCAAAAAAATCCAAATGACGCAATGTTATGAGTAGCGTACTCATACCACATTGCTTTCAACAATCTTGAAAATTTGAACAAAAATTAAGTTGCTCCAAAATCGGTCGTGTTTAGACTCAAATGTGTGGAAATACGTATATATTCACGTATACAAAATAAGAACTCGAATAAAGATGATGAAATTTTTGCAAAAAAGTCCATTTGACACATTTTTATGAGTAGCGTAATCATATCACATTGCTTTCGACAATCTAAAAAATTTGAAAAAAAATTTAGTAGCTCCAAAATCGGTCGGATTTAGACTCAAATGTGTGGAAATACATATATATTCACGTGTACAAAATAAGAACTCGAATAAAGATGATGTAATTTTTGCAAAAAAGTCCATATGACACATTGTTATGAGTAGCGTACTCATACGACATTGCTTTTGAAAATCTTGAAAATTTTAACAAAAATTAACTTTCTCCAAAATCGGTCGGATTTAGACTCAAATGTGTTGAAATACATATATATTCTCGTGAACAAAATAAGAACTCGAATAAAGATGATGCAATTTTTGCAAAAAAATCCATATGACGCATTGATATGATTAGCGTACTCATAACACATTGCTTTCGACAATCTTGAAAATTATAAGAAAAATTAAGTAGCTCCAAAATCGGTCGGGTTTAGACTCAAATGTGTGGAAATACATATATATTCACGTGTACAAAATAAGAACTCGAATAAAGATGTTGAATTTTTTGCAAACAAGTCCATTTGACACATTGTTATGAGTAGCGTACTCATACCACATTGCTTTTGACAATCTAAAAAATTTGAACAAAAATTAACTTGCTCTAAAATTGGTCGGGTTTAGACTCAAATGTGTGGAAATACATATATATTCACGTATACAAAATAAGAACTCGAATAAAAATGATGAAATTTTTGCAAAAAAATCCATTTGACACATTGTTATGAGTAGCGTACTCATACCACATTGCTTTCGACAATTTAAAAAAATTGAACAAAAATTTAGTGGCTCCAAAATCGGTCGGGTTTAGACTCAAATGTGTGGAAAGACATATATTTTTACGGATACAAAATAAGAACTCGAATATAGATGATGAAATTTTTGCAAAAAAATCCATATGGCCCATTGTTATGAGTAGCGTACTCATACGACATTGCTTTCGACAATCTTGAAAATTTGAACAAAAATTAACTTGCTCCAAAATCGGTCGGGTTGAGACTCAAATGTGTGGAAATACATATATTTTTACTCAAACAAAATATGAACTCGAATAAAGATGATGAAATTTTTGCAAAAAAATTCACATGACCCATTGTTATGAGTAGCGTACTCATACGACATTGCTTTCGACAATCTTGAAAATTTAAACAAAAATTAACTTGCTCCAAAATCGGTTGGGTTTAGACTCAAATGTGTGGAAATACATATATTTTTACTCATACAAAATATGAACTCGATTAAAGATGATAAAATGTTTGCAAAAAAAATCCATATGACCCATTGTTATGAGTAGCGTACTCGTACGACATTGCTTTCGACAATCTTGAAAATTTTAACAAAAATTAAGTTGCTCCAAAATCGGTCGGGTTTAGACGCAAATGTGTGGAAATACATATATATTCACGTGTACAAAATAAGCACTCGAATAAAGATGTTGAAATTTTTGCAAAAAAGTCCATTTGACACATTGTTATGAGTAGCGTACTCATATCACTTTGCTTTCGACAATCTTGAAAATTTTAACAAAAATTAAGTTGCACCAAAATCGGTCGAGCTTAGACTCAAATGTGTGGAAATACAAATATATTCACGTGTACAAAATAAGAACTCGAATAAAGATGTTGAAATTTTTGCAAAAAAGTCCATTTGACTCATTGTTATGAGTGGCGTACTCATATCACATTGCTTTCGACAATCTTGACAATTATGAGTAGCTCATACCACATAGCTTTTGACAATATAAAAAATTTGAACAAAAATTAACTTGCTCTAAAATCGGTCGGGTTTATACTCAAATGTGTGGAAATACATATATATCCACGTATATAAAATAAGAACTCGATTAAAGATAATGAAATTTTTGCAAATAAAATCCATATATACAATTTTAATGATTAACGTACTCATGCCACATTGCTTTCGACAATCTTGAAAATTTTAAGAAAAATTAAGTTGCTCCAAAATCGATCGGGTTTATACTCAAATGTGTGGAAATACATATATATCCACGTGTACAAAATAAGAACTCGATTAAAGATGAGGAAATTTGTGCAAATAAAATCCAAATGACCCATTGTTATGAGTAGCGTACTCATACCACATTGCTTTCGCCAATCTTGAAAATTAAAAGGAAAATTAAGTTACTCCAAAATTAACTTGCTCCAAAATCGGTCGGGTTTATACTCAAATGTGTGGAAATACATATATATCCACGTATATAAAATAACAACTCGATTAAAGATAATGAAATTTTTGCAAATAAAATCCATATATACAATTTTTATGATTAACGTACTCATACCACATTGCTTTCGACAATCTTGAAAATTTTAAGAAAAATTAAGTTGCTCCAAAATCGATCGGGTTTATACTCAAATGTGTGGAAATATATACATATATATTCATGTGTACAAAATAAGAACTCGATTAAAGATGATGAAATTTTGCAAATAAAATCCATATATACATATTTTGGAAATAAATATATATGTATTTACGTGTACAAAATAAGAACTCGATTAAAGATGATGAAATTTTGCAAAAAAGTCCATATGACACATTGTTATGAGTAGCGTACTCATACGAGATTGCTTTTGAAAATCTTGAAAATTTTAACAAAAATTAACTTTCTCCAAAATCGGTCGGGTTTAGACTCAAATGTGTGGAAATACATATATATTCTCGTGAACAAAATAAGAACTCGAATAAAGATGATGCAATTTTTGCAAAAAAGTTCATTTGACACATTGTTATGAGTAGCGTACTCATACCACATTGCTTTCGACAATCTAAAAAAATTGAACAAAAATTAACTTGCTCCAAAATCGGTCGGGTTTAGACTCAAATGTGTGGAAATACATATATTTTTACTCAAACAAAATATGAACTCGAATAAAGATGATGAAATTTTTGCACAAAAATCCATATGACCCATTGTTATGAGTAGCGTACTCATACGACATTGCTTTCGACAATCTTGAAAATTTTAACAAAAATTAACTTGCTCCAAAATCGGTCGGGTTTAGACTCAAATGTGTGGAAATACATATATTTTTACTCATACAAAATATGAACTCGATTAAAGATGATAAATTTTTTGCAAAAAAAAATCCATATGACCCATTGTTCTGAGTAGCGTACTCGTACGACATTGCTTTCGACAATCTGGACAATTTGAACAAAAATTAACTTGCTCCAAAATCGGTCGGGTTTAGACTCAAATGTGTGAAAATACATATATATTCACGTATACAAAATAAGAACACGAATAAAGATGATGAACTTTTTGCAAAAAAATCCAAATGACGCAATGTTATGAGTAGCGTACTCATACCACATTGCTTTCAACAATCTTGAAAATTTGAACAAAAATTAAGTTGCTCCACAATCGGTCGTGTTTAGACTCAAATGTGTGGAAATACGTATATATTCACGTGTACAAAATAAGAACTCGAATAAAGATGATGAAATTTTTGCAAAAAAGTCCATTTGACACATTTTTATGAGTAGCGTAATCATATCACATTGCTTTCGACAATCTAAAAAATTTGAACAAAAATTTAGTAGCTCCAAAATCGGTCGGATTTAGACTCAAATGTGTGGAAATACATACATATTCACGTGTACAAAATAAGAACTCGAATAAAGATGATGGAATTTTTGCAAAAAAGTCCATATGACACATTGTTCTGAGTAGCGTACTCATACGACATTGCTTTTGAAAATCTTGAAAATTTGAACAAAAATTAACTTTCTCCAAAATCGGTCGGGTTTAGACTCAAATGTGTGGAAATACATATATATTCTCGTGAACAAAATAAGAACTCGAATAAAGATGATGCAATTTTTGCAAAAAAATCCATATGACGCATTGATATGATTAGCGTACTCATACCACATTGCTTTCGACAATTTAAAAAAATTTAACAAAAATTTAGTGGCTCCAAAATCGGTCGGGTTTAGACTCAAATGTGTGGAAAGACATATATTTTTACGGATACAAAATAAGAAATGGAATATAGATGATGAAATTTTTGCAAAAAAATCCATATGGCCCATTGTTATGAGTAGCGTACTCATACGACATTGCTTTCGACAATCTTGAAAATTTGAACAAAAATTAACTTGCTCCAAAATCGGTTGGGTTTAGACTCAAATGTGTGGAAATACATATATTTTTACTCATACAAAATATGAACTCGATTAAAGATGATAAAATTTTTGCAAAAAAAATCCATATGACCCATTGTTATGAGTAGCGTACTCGTACGACATTGCTTTCGACAATCTTAAAAATTTTAACAAAAATTAAGTTGCTCCAAAATCGGTCGGGTTTAGTCGCAAATGTGTGGAAATACATATATATTCACGTGTTCAAAATAAGAACTCGAATAAAGATGATGAAATTTTTGCAAAAAAGCCCATTTGACACATTGTTATGAGTAGCGTACTCATATCACATTGCTTTCGACAATTTAAAAAAATTTAACAAAAATTTAGTGGCTCCAAAATCGCTCGGGTTTAGACTCAAATGTGTGGAAAGACATATATTTTTACGGATACAAAATAAGAACTGGAATATAGATGATGAAATTTTTGCAAAAAAATCCATATGGCCCATTGTTATGAGTAGCGTACTCATACGACATTGCTTTCGACAATCTTGAAAATTTGAACAAAAATTAACTTGCTCCAAAATCGGTTGGGTTTAGACTCAAATGTGTGGAAATACATATATTTTTACTCATACAAAATATGAACTCGATTAAAGATGATAAAATTTTTGCAAAAAAAATCCATATGACCCATTGGTATGAGTAGCGTACTCGTACGACATTGCTTTCGACAATCTTAAAAATTTTAACAAAAATTAAGTTGCTCCAAAATCGGTCGGGTTTAGTCGCAAATGTGTGGAAATACATATATATTCACGTGTACAAAATAAGAACTCGAATAAAGATGATGAAATTTTTGCAAAAAAGCCCATTTGACACATTGTTATGAGTAGCGTACTCATATCACATTGCTTTCGACAATCTTGAAAATTTTAACAAAAATTAAGTTGCACCAAAATCGGTCGGGCTTAGACTCAAATGTGTGGAAATACAAATATATTCACGTGTACAAAATAAGAGCTCGAATAAAGATGTTGAAATTTTTGCAAAAAAGTCCATTTGACACATTGTTATGAGTAGCGTACTCATATCACATTGCTTTCGACAATCTTGAAAATTTCAACAAAAATTAAGTTGCACCAAAATCGGTCGGGCTTAGACTCAAATGTGTGGAAATACATATATATTCACGTGTACAAAATAAGAACTCGAATAAAGTTGATGAAATTTTTGCAAAAAAGTCCATTTGACACATTGTTATGAGTAGCGTACTCATATCAAATTGCTTTCGACAATCTTGAAAATTTTAACAAAAATTAAGTTGCACCAAAATCGGTCGGGTTTAGACTCAAATGTGTGGAAATACAAAGATATTCACGTGTACAAAATAAGAACTCGAATAAAGATGTTGAAATTTTTGCAAAAAAGTCCATTTGACACATTGTTATGAGTAGCGTACTCATACCACATTGCTTTCGACAATCTAAAAAAATTGAACAAAAATTAACTTGCTCCAAAATCGGTCGGGTTTAGACTCAAATGTGTGGAAATACATATATTTTTACTCAAACAAAATATGAACTCGAATAAAGATGATGAAATTTTTGCACAAAAATCCATATGACCCATTGTTATGAGTAGCGTACTCATACGACATTGCTTTCGACAATCTTGAAAATTTTAACAAAAATTAACTTGCTCCAAAATCGGTCGGGTTTAGACTCAAATGTGTGGAAATACATATATTTTTACTCATACAAAATATGAACTCGATTAAAGATGATACATTTTTTGCAAAAAAAAATCCATATGACCCATTGTTCTGAGTAGCGTACTCGTACGACATTGCTTTCGACAATCTGGACAATTTGAACAAAAATTAACTTGCTCCAAAATCGGTCGGGTTTAGACTCAAATGTGTGAAAATACATATATATTCACGTATACAAAATAAGAACACGAATAAAGATGATGAACTTTTTGCAAAAAAATCCAAATGACGCAATGTTATGAGTAGCGTACTCATACCACATTGCTTTCAACAATCTTGAAAATTTGAACAAAAATTAAGTTGCTCCACAATCGGTCGTGTTTAGACTCAAATGTGTGGAAATACGTATATATTCACGTGTACAAAATAAGAACTCGAATAAAGATGATGAAATTTTTGCAAAAAAGTCCATTTGACACATTTTTATGAGTAGCGTAATCATATCACATTGCTTTCGACAATCTAAAAAATTTGAACAAAAATTTAGTAGCTCCAAAATCGGTCGGATTTAGACTCAAATGTGTGGAAATACATACATATTCACGTGTACAAAATAAGAACTCGAATAAAGATGATGGAATTTTTGCAAAAAAGTCCATATGACACATTGTTCTGAGTAGCGTACTCATACGACATTGCTTTTGAAAATCTTGAAAATTTGAACAAAAATTAACTTTCTCCAAAATCGGTCGGGTTTAGACTCAAATGTGTGGAAATACATATATATTCTCGTGAACAAAATAAGAACTCGAATAAAGATGATGCAATTTTTGCAAAAAAATCCATATGACGCATTGATATGATTAGCGTACTCATACCACATTGCTTTCGACAATTTAAAAAAATTTAACAAAAATTTAGTGGCTCCAAAATCGGTCGGGTTTAGACTCAAATGTGTGGAAAGACATATATTTTTACGGATACAAAATAAGAAATGGAATATAGATGATGAAATTTTTGCAAAAAAATCCATATGGCCCATTGTTATGAGTAGCGTACTCATACGACATTGCTTTCGACAATCTTGAAAATTTGAACAAAAATTAACTTGCTCCAAAATCGGTTGGGTTTAGACTCAAATGTGTGGAAATACATATATTTTTACTCATACAAAATATGAACTCGATTAAAGATGATAAAATTTTTGCAAAAAAAATCCATATGACCCATTGTTATGAGTAGCGTACTCGTACGACATTGCTTTCGACAATCTTAAAAATTTTAACAAAAATTAAGTTGCTCCAAAATCGGTCGGGTTTAGTCGCAAATGTGTGGAAATACATATATATTCACGTGTTCAAAATAAGAACTCGAATAAAGATGATGAAATTTTTGCAAAAAAGCCCATTTGACACATTGTTATGAGTAGCGTACTCATATCACATTGCTTTCGACAATCTTGAAAATTTTAACAAAAATTTAGTTGCACCAAAATCGGTCGGGCTTAGACTCAAATGTGTGGAAATACTTATATATTCACGTGTACAAAATAAGAACTCGAATAAAGATGTTGAATTTTTTGCAAATAAGTCCATTTGACACATTGTTATGGGTAGCGTACTCATACCACATTGCTTTTGACAATCTAAAAAAATTTAACAAAAATTAACTTGCTTTAAAATCGGTCGGGTTTAGACTCAAATGTGTGGAAATACATATATATTCACGTATACAAAATAAGAACTCGAATAAATATGATGAAATTTTTGGAAAAAAATCCATTTGACACATTGTTATGAGTAGCGTACTCATACCACATTGCTTTCGACAATTTAAAAAAATTTAACAAAAATTTAGTGGCTCCAAAATCGGTCGGGTTTAGACTCAAATGTGTGGAAAGACATATATTTTTACGGATACAAAATAAGAACTGGAATATAGATGATGAAATTTTTGCAAAAAAATCCATATGGCCCATTGTTATGAGTAGCGTACTCATACGACATTGCTTTCGACAATCTTGAAAATTTGAACAAAAATTAACTTGCTCCAAAATCGGTTGGGTTTAGACTCAAATGTGTGGAAATACATATATTTTTACTCATACAAAATATGAACTCGATTAAAGATGATAAAATTTTTGCAAAAAAAATCCATATGACCCATTGGTATGAGTAGCGTACTCGTACGACATTGCTTTCGACAATCTTAAAAATTTTAACAAAAATTAAGTTGCTCCAAAATCGGTCGGGTTTAGTCGCAAATGTGTGGAAATACATATATATTCACGTGTACAAAATAAGAACTCGAATAAAGATGATGAAATTTTTGCAAAAAAGCCCATTTGACACATTGTTATGAGTAGCGTACTCATATCACATTGCTTTCGACAATCTTGAAAATTTTAACAAAAATTAAGTTGCACCAAAATCGGTCGGGCTTAGACTCAAATGTGTGGAAATACAAATATATTCACGTGTACAAAATAAGAGCTCGAATAAAGATGTTGAAATTTTTGCAAAAAAGTCCATTTGACACATTGTTATGAGTAGCGTACTCATATCACATTGCTTTCGACAATCTTGAAAATTTCAACAAAAATTAAGTTGCACCAAAATCGGTCGGGCTTAGACTCAAATGTGTGGAAATACATATATATTCACGTGTACAAAATAAGAACTCGAATAAAGTTGATGAAATTTTTGCAAAAAAGTCCATTTGACACATTGTTATGAGTAGCGTACTCATATCAAATTGCTTTCGACAATCTTGAAAATTTTAACAAAAATTAAGTTGCACCAAAATCGGTCGGGTTTAGACTCAAATGTGTGGAAATACAAAGATATTCACGTGTACAAAATAAGAACTCGAATAAAGATGTTGAAATTTTTGCAAAAAAGTCCATTTGACACATTGTTATGAGTAGCGTACTCATATCACATTGCTTTCGACAATCTTGAAAATTTTAACAAAAATTAAGTTGCACCAAAATCGGTCGGGCTTAGATTCAAATGTGTGGAAATACATATATATTCACGTGTACAAAATAAGAACTCGAATAAACTTGGTGAAATTTTTGCAAAAAAGTCCATGTGACACGTTGTTATGAGTAGCGTACTCATATCACATTGCTTTCGACAATCTTGAAAATTTTAACAAAAATTAAGTTGCACCAAAATCAGTCGGGCTTAGACTCAAATGTGTGGAAAGACATATATTTTTACGGATACAAAATAAGAACTGGAATATAGATGATGAAATTTTTGCAAAAAAATCCATATGACCCATTGTTATGAGTAGCGTACTCGTACGACATTGCTTTCGACAATCTTGAAAATTTTAACAAAAATTAAGTTGCTCCAAAATCGGTCGGGTTGAGACTCAAATGTGTGGAAATACATATATTTTTACTCAAACAAAATATGAACTCTAATAAAGATGATGAAATTTTTGCAAAAAAATCCACATGACCCATTGTTATGAGTAGCGTACTCATACGACATTGCTTTCGACAATCTTGAAAATTTGAACAAAAATTAACTTGCTCCAAAATCGGTTGGGTTTAGACTCAAATGTGTGGAAATACATATATTTTTACTCATACAAAATATGAACTCGATTAAAGATGATAAAATTTTTGCAAAAAAAATCCATATGACCCATTGTTATGAGTAGCGTATTCGTACGACATTGCTTTCGACAATCTTGAAAATTTTAACAAAAATTAAGTTGCTCCAAAATCGGTCGGGTTAAGACTCAAATGTGTGGAAATACATATATTTTTACTCAAACAAAATATGAACTCGAATAAAGATGATGAAATTTTTGCAAAAAAATCCACATGACCCATTGTTATGAGTAGCGTACTCATACGACATTGCTTTCGACAATCTTGAAAATTTAAACAAAAATTAACTTCCTCCAAAATCGGTTGGGTTTAGACTCAAATGTGTGGAAATACATATATTTTTACTCATACAAAATATGAACTCGATTAAAGATGATAAAATTTTTGCAAAAAAAATCCATATGACCCATTGTAATGAGTAGCGTACTCGTACGACATTGCTTTCGACAATATTGAAAATTTTAACAAAAATTAAGTTGCTCCAAAATCGGTCGGGTTTAGACGCAAATGTGTGGAAATACAAATATATTCACGTGTACAAAATAAGAACTCGAATAAAGATGTTGAACTTTTTGCAAAAAAGTCCAATTGACACATTGTTATGAGTAGCGTACTCATATCACATTGCTTTCGACATTCTTGAAAATTTTAACAAAAATTAAGTTGCACCAAAATCGGTCGCGCTTAGACTCAAATGTGTGGAAATACATATATATTCACGTGTACAAAATAAGAACTCGAATAAAGTTGATGAAATTTTTGCAAAAAAAATCCATATGACGCATTTTTACGAGTAGCGTACTCATACCACATTGCTTTCGACAATCTTGAAAATTTTAACAAAAATTAAGTTGCACCAAAATCGGTCGGGCTTAGACTCAAATGTGTGGAAATACATATATATTCACGTGTACAAAATAAGAACTCGAATAAAGATGTTGAAATTTTTGCAAAAAAGTCCATTTGACACATTGTTATGAGTAGCGTACTCATACCACATTGCTTTCGACAATCTAAAAAATTTTAACAAAAATTAACTTGCTCGAAAATCGGTCGGGTTTAGACTCAAATGTGTGGAAATACATTTATTTTTACTCAAACAAAATATGAACTCGAATAAAGATGATGAAATTTTTGCAAAAAAATCCATATGACCCATTGTTATGAGTAGCGTACTCATACGACATTGCTTTCGACAATCTTGAAAATTTGAACAAAAATTAACTTGCTCCAAAATCGGTCGGGTTTAGACTCAAATGTGTGGAAATACATATATTTTTACTCATACAAAATATGAACTCGATTAAAGATGATAAAATTTTTGCAAAAAAAAATCCATATGACCCATTGTTATGAGTAGCGTACTCGTACGACATTGGTTTCGACAATCTGGAAAATTTGAACAAAAATTAACTTGCTCCAAAATCGGTCGGGTTTAGACTCAAATGTGTGAAAATACATATATATTCACGTATACAAAATAAGAACACGAATAAAGATGATGAACTTTTTGCAAAATAATCCATATGACCCATTGTTATGAGTAGCGTACTCATACGACATTGCTTTCGACAATCTTGAAAATTTGAACAAAAATTAACTTGCTCCAAAATCGGTCGGGTTTAGACTCAAATGTGTGGAAATACATATATTTTTACTCATACAAAATATGAACTCGATTAAAGATGATAAAATTTTTGCAAAAGAAATCCATATGACCCATTGTTATGAGTAGCGTACTCGTACGACATTGCTTTCGACAATCTTGAAAATTTTAACAAAAATTAAGTTGCTCCAAAATCGGTCGGGTTGAGACTCAAATGTGTGGAAATACATATATTTTTACTCAAACAAAATATGAACTCGAATAAAGATGATGAAATTTTTGCAAAAAAATCCACATGACCCATTGTTATGAGTAGCGTACTCATACGACATTGCTTTCGACAATCTTGAAAATTTGAACAAAAATTAACTTGCTCCAAAATCGGTCGGGTTTAGACTCAAATGTGTGGAAATACATATATTTTTACTCATACAAAATATAAACTCGATTAAAGATGATAAAATTTTTGCAAAAAAAATCCATATGACCCATTGTTATGAGTAGCGTACTCGTACGACATTGCTTTCGACAATCTTGAAAATTTTAACAAAAATTAAGTTGCTCCAAAATCGGTCGGGTTGAGACTCAAATGTGTGGAAATACATATATTTTTACTCAAACAAAATATGAACTCGAATAAAGATGATGAAATTTTTGCAAAAAAATCCACATGACCCATTGTTATGAGTAGCGTACTCATACGACATTGCTTTCGACAATCTTGAAAATTTGAACAAAAATTAACTTCCTCCAAAAGCGGTTGGGTTTATACTCAAATGTGTGGAAATACATATATTTTTACTCATACAAAATATGAACTCGATTAAAGATGACACAATTTTTGCAAAAAAAATCCATATGACCCATTGTTATGAGTAGCGTACTCGTACGACATTGCTTTCGACAATCTTGAAAATTTTAACAAAAATTAAGTTGCACCAAAATCGGTCGGGCTTAGACGCAAATGTGTGGAAATACAAATATATTCACGTGTACAAAATAAGAGCTCGAATAAAGATGTTGAAATTTTTGCAAAAAAGTCCATTTGACACATTGTTATGAGTAGCGTACTCATATCACATTGCTTTCGACAATCTTGAAAATTTCAACAAAAATTAAGTTGCACCAAAATCGGTCGGGCTTAGACTCAAATGTGGGGAAATACATATATATTCACATGTACAAAATAAGAACTCGAATAAAGTTGATGAAATTTTTGCAAAAAAGTCCATTTGACACATTGTTATGAGTAGCATACTCATATCAAATTGCTTTCGACAATTTTGAAAATTTTAACAAAAATTAAGTTGCACCAAAATCGGTCGGGCTTAGACTCAAATGTGTGGAAATACAAAGATATTCACGTGTACAAAATAAGAACTCGAATAAAGATGTTGAAATTTTTGCAAAAAAGTCCATTTGACACATTGTTATGAGTAGCGTACTCATATCACATTGCTTTCGACAATCTTGAAAATTTTAACAAAAATTAAGTTGCACCAAAATCGGTCGGGCTTAGATTCAAATGTGTGGAAATACATATATATTCACGTGTACAAAATAAGAACTCGAATAAAGTTGGTGAAATTTTTGCAAAAAAGTCCATGTGACACGTTGTTATGAGTAGCGTACTCATATCACATTGCTTTCGACAATCTTGAAAATTTTAACAAAAATTAAGTTGCACCAAAATCGGTCGGGCTTAGACTCAAATGTGGGGAAAGACATATATTTTTACGGATACAAAATAAGAACTGGAATATAGATAATGAAATTTTTGCAAAAAAATCCATATGGCCTATTGTTATGAGTAGCGTACTCATACGACATTGCTTTCGGCAATCTTGAAAATTTGAACAAAAATTAACTTGCTCCAAAATCGGTTGGGTTTAGACTCAAATGTGTGGAAATACATATTTATTCACGTGTACAAAATAAGAACTCGAATAAAGATGTTGAAATTTTTGCAAAAAAGTCCATTTGACACATTGTTATGAGTAGCGTACTCATACCACATTGCTTTCGACAATCTAAAAAATTTTAACAAAAATTAACTTGCTCCAAAATCGGTCGGGTTTAGACTCAAATGTGTGGAAATACATATATTTTTACTCAAACAAAATATGAACTCGATTAAAGATGATAAAATTTTTGCAAAAAAAATCCATATGACCCATTGTAATGAGTAGCGTACTCGTACGACATTGCTTTCGACAATATTGAAAATTTTAACAAAAATTAAGTTGCTCCAAATACGGTCGGGTTTAGACGCAAATGTGTGGAAATACAAATATATTCACGTGTACAAAATAAGAACTCGAATAAAGTTGATGAAATTTTTGCAAAAAAAATCCATATGACGCATTTTTATGAGTAGCGTACTCATACCACATTGCTTTCGACAATCTTGAAAATTTTAACAAAAATTAAGTTGCACCAAAATCGGTCGGGCTTAGACTCAAATGTGTGGAAATACATATATATTCACGTGTACAAAATATGAACTCGAATAAAGATGATGAAATTTTTGCAAAAAAATCCACATGACCCATTGTTATGAGTAGCGTACTCATACGACATTGCTTTCGACAATCTTAAAAATTTAAACAAAAATTAACTTCCTCCAAAATCGGTTGGGTTTAGACTCAAATGTGTGGAAATACATATATTTTTACTCATACAAAATATGAACTCGATTAAAGATGATAAAATTTTTGCAAAAAAAATCCATATGACCCATTGTAATGAGTAGCGTACTCGTACGACATTGCTTTCGACAATATTGAAAATTTTAACAAAAATTAAGTTGCTCCAAAATCGGTCGGGTTTAGACGCAAATGTGTGGAAATACATATACATATTTTTACTCATACAAAATATGAACTCGATTAAAGATGATGAAATTTTTGCAAAAAAATCCATATGACGCATTGCTATGAGTAGCGTACTCATACCACATTGCTTTCGACAATCTTGAAAATTTTAACAAAAATTAAGTTGCACCAAAATCGGTCGGGCTTAGACTCAAATGTGTGGAAATACATATATATTCACGTGTACAAAATAAGAACTCGAATAAAGATGTTGAAATTTTTGCAAAAAAGTCCATTTGACACATTGTTATGAGTAGCGTACTCATACCACATTGCTTTCGACAATCTAAAAAATTTTAACAAAAATTAACTTGCTCCAAAATCGGTCGGGTTTAGACTCAAATGTGTGGAAATACATTTATTTTTACTCAAACAAAATATGAACTCGAATAAAGATGATGAAATTTTTGCAAAAAAATCCATATGACCCATTGTTATGAGTAGCGTACTCATACGACATTGCTTTCGACAATCTTGAAAATTTGAACAAAAATTAACTTGCTCCAAAATCGGTCGGGTTTAGACTCAAATGTGTGGAAATACATATATTTTTACTCATACAAAATATGAACTCGATTAAAGATGATAAAATTTTTGCAAAAAAAAATCCATATGACCCATTGTTATGAGTAGCGTACTCGTACGACATTGGTTTCGACAATCTGGAAAATTTGAACAAAAATTAACTTGCTCCAAAATCGGTCGGGTTTAGACTCAAATGTGTGAAAATACATATATATTCACGTATACAAAATAAGAACACGAATAAAGATGATGAACTTTTTGCAAAATAATCCATATGACCCATTGTTATGAGTAGCGTACTCATACGACATTGCTTTCGACAATCTTGAAAATTTGAACAAAAATTAACTTGCTCCAAAATCGGTCGTGTTTAGACTCAAATGTGTGGAAATACATATATTTTTACTCATACAAAATATGAACTCGATTAAAGATGATAAAATTTTTGCAAAAGAAATCCATATGACCCATTGTTATGAGTAGCGTACTCGTACGACATTGCTTTCGACAATCTTGAAAATTTTAACAAAAATTAAGTTGCTCCAAAATCGGTCGGGTTTAGACTTAAATGTGTGGAAATACATATATTTTTACTCAAACAAAATATGAACTCGAATAAAGATGATGAAATTTTTGCAAAAAAATCCATATGACCCATTGTTATGAGTAGCGTACTCATACGACATTGCTTTCGACAATCTTGAAAATTTGAACAAAAATTAACTTGCTCCAAAATCGGTCGGGTTTAGACTCAAATGTGTGGAAATACATATATTTTTACTCATACAAAATATGAACTCGATTAAAGATGATAAAATTTTTGCAAAAAAAAATCCATATGACCCATTGTTCTTAGTAGCGTACTCGTACGACATTGCTTTCGACAATCTGGAAAATTTGAACAAAAACTAACTTGCTCCAAAATCGGTCGGGTTAAGACTCAAATGTGTGGAAATACATATATTTTTACTCATACAAAATATGAACTCGATTAAAGATGATACAATTTTTGCAAAAAAAAAATCCATATGACCCATTGTTCTGAGTAGCGTACTCGTACGACATTGCTTTCGACAATCTGGAAAATTTGAACAAAAATTAACTTGCTCCAAAATCGGTCGGGTTTAGACTCAAATGTGTGAAAATACATATATATTCACGTATACAAAATAAGAACACGAATAAAGATGATGAACTTTTTGCAAAAAAATCCAAATGACGCAATGTTATGAGTAGCGTACTCATACCACATTGCTTTCAACAATCTTGAAAATTTGAACAAAAATTAAGTTGCTCCAAAATCGGTCGTGTTTAGACTCGAATGTGTGGAAATTCGTATATATTCACGTGTACAAAATAAGAACTCGAATAAAGATGTTGAAATTTTGCAAAAAAGTCCTTTTGACACATTGTTATGAGTAGCGTACTCATATCACATTGCTTTCGACAATCTAAAAAATTTTAACAAAAATTTAGTTGCTCCAAAATCGGTCGGGCTTAGACTCAAATGTGTGGAAATACATATATATTCACGTGTACAAAATAAGAACTCGAATAAAGATGTTGAAATTTTTGCAAAAAAGTCCATTTGACACATTGTTATGAGTAGCGTACTCATACCACATTGCTTTCGACAATCTAAAAAATTTTAACAAAAATTAACTTGCTTCAAAATCGGTCGGGTTTAGACCCAAATGTGTGGAAATACATATATTTTTACTCAAACAAAATATGAACTCGAATAAAGATGATGAAATTTTTGCAAAAAAATCCATATGACCCATTGTTATGAGTAGCGTACTCATACGACATTGCTTTCGACAATCTTGAAAATTTGAACAAAAATTAACTTGCTCCAAAATCGGTCGGGTTTAGACTCAAATGTGTGAAAATACATATATTTTTACTCATACAAAATATGAACTCGATTAAAGATGATAAAATTTTTGCAAAAAAAAATCCATATGACCCATTGTTCTGAGTAGCGTACTCGTACGACATTGCTTTCGACAATCTGGAAAATTTGAACAAAAATTAACTTGCTCCCAAATCGGTCGGGTTTAGACTCAAATGTGTGAAAATACATATATATTCACGTATACAAAATAAGAACACGAATAAAGATGATGAACTTTTTGCAAAAAAATCCAAATGACGCAATGTTATGAGTAGCGTACTCATACCACATTGCTTTCAACAATCTTGAAAATTTGAACAAAAATTAAGTTGCTCCAAAATCGGTCGTGTTTAGACTCGAATGTGTGGAAATACGTATATATTCACGTGTACAAAATAAGAACTCGAATAAAGATGATGAAATTTTTGCAAAAAAGTCCATTTGACACATTTTTATGAGTAGCGTAATCATATCACATTGCTTTCGACAATCTAAAAAATTTGAACAAAAATTTAGTAGCTCCAAAATCGGTCGGATTTAGACTCAAATGTGTGGAAATACATATATGTATATTCACGTGTGCAAAATAAGAACTCGAATAAAGATGATGGAATTTTTGCAAAAAATCCATATGACACATTGTTATGAGTAGCGTACTCATACCACATTGGATTTGACAATCTAAAAAATTTGAACAAAAATTAACTTTCTCCAAAATCGGTCGGGTTTAGACTCAAATGTGTGGAAATACATATATATTCTCGTGAACAAAATAAGAACTCGAATAAAGATGATGCAATTTTTGCAAAATTCCATATGACGCATTGCTATGATTAGCGTACTCATAACACATTGCTTTCGACAATCTTGAAAATTATAAGAAAAATTAAGTAGCTCCAAAATCGGTCGGGTTTAGACTCAAATGTGTGGAAATACATATATATTCACGTGTACAAAATAAGAACTCGAATAAAGATGTTGAAATTTTTGCAAACAAGTCCATTTGACACATTGTTATGAGTAGCGTACTCATACCACATTGGATTTGACAATCTAAAAAATTTGAACAAAAATTAACTTGCTCTAAAATCGGTCGGGTTTAGACTCAAATGTGTGGAAATACATATATATTCACGTATACAAAATAAGAACTCGAATAAAGATGATGAAATTTTTGCAAAAAAATCCATTTGACCCATTGTTATGAGTAGCGTACTCATACACATTGCTTTCGACATTTTAAAAAAATTGAACAAAAATTTAGTGGCTCCAAAATCGGTCGGGTTTAGACTCAAATGTGTGGAAAGACATATATTTTTACGGATACAAAATAAGAACTGGAATATAGATGATGAAATTTTTGCAAAAAAATCCATATGGCCCATTGTTATGAGTAGCGTACTCATACGACATTGCTTTCGACAATCTTGAAAATTTGAACAAAAATTAACTTGCTCCAAAATCGGTCGGGTTGAGACTGAAATGTGTGGAAATACATATATTTTTACTCAAACAAAATATGAACTCGAATAAAGATGATGAAATTTTTGCAAAAAAAATCCACATGACCATTGTTATGAGTAGCGTACTCATACGACATTGTTTTCGATTTTTACTCATACAAGATATGAACTCGATTAAAGATGATAAAATTTTTGCAAGAAAAATCCATATGACCCATTGTTATGAGTAGCGTACTCGTACGATATTGCTTTCGACAATCTTGAAAATTTTAACAAAAATTAAGTTGCTCCAAAATCGGTCGGGTTTAGACGCAAATGTGTGGAAATACATATATATTCACGTGTACAAAATAAGAACTCGAATAAAGATGTTGAAATTTTTGCAAAAAAATCCATTTGACACATTGTTATGAGTAGCGTACTCATATCACATTGTTTTCGACAATCTTGAAAATTTTAACAAAAATTAAGTTGCACCAAAATCGGTCGGGCTTAGACTCAAATGTGTGGAAATACATATATATTCACGTGTACAAAATAAGAACTCGAATAAAGATGTTGAAAATTTTGCAAAAAAGTCCATTTGACACATTGTTATGAGTAGCGTACTCACCCCACATTGCTTTCGACAATCTTGAAAATTTGAACAAAAATTAAGTTACACCGAAATCGGTCGGGCTTAGACTCAAATGTGTGGAAATACATATATATTCACGTGTACAAAATAAGAACTCGAATAAAGTTGATGAAATTTTTGCAAAAAATCCATATGACGCATTGTTATGAGTAGCGTACTCATACCACATTGCTTTCGACAATCTTGAAAATTTTAACAAAAATAAGTTGCACCAAAATAGGTCGGGCTTAGACTCAAATGTGTGGAAATACATATATATTCACGTGTACAAAATAAGAACTCGAATAAAGATGTTGAAATTTTTGCAAAAAAGTCCATTTGACACATTGTTATGAGTAGCGTACTCATACCACATTGCTTTCGACAATCTAAAAAATTTTAACAAAAATTAACTTGCTCCAAAATCGGTCAGGTTTAGACTCAAATGTGTGGAAATACATATATTTTTACTCAAACAAAATATGAACTCGAATAAAGATGATGAAATTTTTGCAAAAATATCCATATGACCCATTGTTATGAGTAGCGTACTCATACGACATTGCTTTCGACAATCTTGAAAATTTGAACAAAAATTAACTTGCTCCAAAATCGGTCGGGTTTAGACTCAAATGTGTGGAAATACATATATTTTTACTCATACAAAATATGAACTCGATTAAAGATGATAAAATTTTTGCAAAAAAAAATCCATATGACCCATTGTTATGAGTAGCGTACTCGTACGACATTGCTTTCGACAATCTGGAAAATTTGAACAAAAATTAACTTGCTCCAAAATCGGTTGGGTTTAGACTCAAATGTGTGAAAATACATATATATTCACGTATACATGTTAACCTGGCATACGTTAACAGTGCCAATAAATAAAACTCATTCGTCAGCAATACAGCCCAGACACTGTGTCAGCACACGCACAGCCGAATTGCACAACTTTTCCCACACCACAGCCCAGACGCTGTGTCAGCACACGCGCAGCCGGAATTGGCGAATTCTCGGAATCCTGTTGCAACCGTCCGGTGCATTTAGCTTAGCTCTTAGGTTAAGAACAATTGTAAATTCAGTTTTAGAAATAAACTTAATTAATAAGGTCGTGTTGACCAAATAAAAAGATTTTTTTTATGTAAAGTAAACTATAAATCTTTAACTGGCGCCCAACGTGGGGCCTTCGTTGTTGCTAATATCGTGTGTGTTTCGGTAAAAGTCCTTACAGGACTAATAAAATACGCTAAGACGAAGTGATTTAACAAATTCGCATTTAAAGTCGCAATCGTTAAAAAAAAAAACCGACCATCTACAGCCTTAACGTCCACGCGGTTATTGTACAAGGCGCAAGGAAAAAAGGAAGCAGCAGCCTAGGCCCCAGGATCCGGTGAAACGCATAAGAGCATCACCGCCCAGGAATACCACCCCACGGTAAAGGGAAAAGTGTGCAGGAAAGGGCCCCTCAGTAGCAGTTGCAAACAGGAGACGCGAGACGTCAGCCGCCGCACCATTATGTTAAGAATCCTAATGTAAGTTACATATATTAAGTAAATTTGAAATTAAGTGAATAGTTTGTGAAAAGTGAAATGTCAAAATTTGAATTTGAAAAATATCAGAGAAGTTGAAACTTACCAAAAGAAAAAATTGAAAATATTCTTAAAAATAAAATCTTTAAATAATACAAAGAGCAAAGAATAAAATTAAGTGAATCAAACATTTTTATACAGAAAAAAAGAGAACATACAGATACATATATTTCATTTAGTTTTAAGAGAACAGTAAAAATTTTAAACTTTAAAGAACGGCTTGTACAGCCAATAACAACAAAAAATACAACCATATAACATTGCTTAATTCTGCGATTCCTACGGGACCCTCCAGGATAGAAAAGCCCTCCTTCCTAGAAGGAGTTACTAAAAACAAATATTAATCATACTTATAACAAACGGCTTGTACAGCCAATAACAAAAAGAACCAAACCATATAACATTGCTTAATTCTGCGATTCCTACGGGACCCTCCAGGATAGAAAAGCCCTCCTTCCTAGAAGGAGTTACTTAAAATAAATAAAAATCATACTCATAACTAACGGCTTGTACAGCCAATAACAAAAACAAAAAAATTCCATAACACTGCTTAATCCTGCGAATCCTACGGGACCCTCCAGGGTAGAAAAGCCCTCTTTCCTAGAAGGAGTAACCAACAAAAAATAATAATAATAAAACAAATTAGATTTAATTAAAATAATAAGACTAACTAATTAACTTAAACTTAATACAAACTTTTTAAACAAATTTCTTATAATGGCAAACCCTTCAAACCTCGTCCGACCTCCCGTGCTAAATACACCTCCTACCCAACCGACTCCTTCCTCCTCTAACGCAAATACTTTCAACATGGAACAATTAACAAACGTTGTAACAGGTGTTGTGAATAACATATTCAGACAAGTAGGGCGAAACCTAGTTCAAGCCGCCCGTAATCCTAATGCGAACTTTTCCAATTTAACTGATATATCCATTGACGCAAACTTTTCAAATAATGTCTCCGAGTTAGACAAAATACCGGACGTTATTCGATGCCTCCGCGAATTTTCAGGAAAACCAGGCGAGTTCAACTCCTGGAAAAAAAGTGTAGATCGAATCCTTCAGATCTACGAGCCCCAAAGAGGAACCCCCAAGTACTATGGGATCCTCAACGTCATACGCAATAAAATTGTTGGCAATGCTGACATTGCTTTGGAGTCATACAATACTCCACTCGATTGGAAAGCTATTTCCAAATGCTTGACCCTTCACTACGCAGACAAGCGCGACTTAGGTACACTCGAGTACCAAATGACCTCGCTTGTGCAAGGAAATTCTACTATCCAAGAATTTTATCAGCGAGTCTACTCTCACCTTTCCCTAATCCTCAATAAGCTAGGATGCATGGAAGTCGGCGTAGAAGCCATGCATCTGCTAACGCGCACGTATAGAGACAAAGCCCTTGACACCTTCATTCGAGGACTTAAAGGAGATTTACCCCGACTCCTTGGAATGAGAGAACCAGCAGACCTGCCGCAGGCTCTCCACCTCTGTTTAAAGTTAGAAAACCAAAACTTCAGATCATTTTATGCCTTAAACAACAATAGCCAAGCTAGAAAAGGACAAGATATTCGTCCACCCCTCCCTCCCAGAAGAATGAATAATGAGTTCTACCCCGAATTGGCATACATGCCCCAACAAAGGTTGAACCCAACCACACTCTATAGACCACCGCAACTTAATTATATGTCCCAGCGACAACCAAATCTATATTCGCAACAACCAAATCTATATTCGCGACCATTCCAAAAACCCTTACCGCGACCAGAACCGATGGACATCGACCAATCGCTACGCACAAGAAATCTAAATTACATGAACAGACCTCGTCCTAATGACCCATCTAACAAAAGACCCCCTACCAGTAACCCACCGGTACCAAACAAGATACAAAGAAATTACCACATAGACTCAGATACCCTTCAAAACACAAACCAGGACGAATACTCTCACACGACAACCGACCAGCAGACTAATAATGACGCAGGATATTACGACGAAGACCGACAAGATGACAGTTATATCGACACCACTGATTTACATTTTTTAGAATGAGTCACTCTTCTCTGCCCTACTTTGAATGCAGACTGAAGAGTGGAGACATAGTAAAATTTCTTATTGATACAGGATCAACAAAAAATTACATACAACCTTATATTGTGCCAAATCCTATTAAAAATGAGTCAAACTTTTTTGCAAAATCAATAGCTGGTGATATTGAAATAAAGGAACACACCTTTATAAACCTTTTTAATACAGACACTAAATTGAAATTTTACCTCCTTCCAACACTAAGCTCATTTCATGGTGTCCTTGGAAACGACAGTCTTAAAGATCTCGAAGCTGTTATCCATGTCAAGGATAATTTCATGAAAATTAAAGGCAATTTTAGAGTAAAAATAAATCAGCTTTCTTCCAAGTCAGTTAAATCAATTAATACCAAAAAAGACCACATTACATTAGCTAATCCAATTAATTTCAAAGAAGACTACATGACGCCAATTTACTCAATTAATATCGACGAAGACGACATGCCACCCGAACCAATAAACTCCTTATCCATAACTCAACACAGCGACGAAAGTTCTTCTGACTATTTAATTCCCCATGTAGAAACCCCAATAAACGTTTTTAAAAGTCAACTATTTTTAAAAACAGGGACAACTTCAACCTACCAGTTTAAAATTATCTTTCCTACGTTCCACAGACATATTTTTGAAGAACCAGAATACAATTCAAATATACTAATAAATCACCTCAAAAGATATCTTAATCCCTCTGTAGTTAACTGTATAAAAACAGATGAACGAACCATGGGCAAAATCCAAGAAATATACCCAATACACTTCAGTAATTACAAAGTCCACTTCACACAGCTTCAAGTTCAAGACCTTACAAATGATCAAGAACAAGAAGAGATCATTATCAAGACCCACAAAAGAGCACATAGAAATTGTCGAGAAAATAAAATTCAAATTCTCGAGAATTTCTACTTTCCATCAATGACGAAAAAGATCAATAGAATAATCCAAAATTGTTCAGTGTGCAAAGAAAACAAGTATGATCGCCACCCTAGCAAACCAGAATTAGGAGAAACACCTATACCTCAGTACCCAGGACAAATTTTACACATCGATATCTACATGACAAACAAAAACATAGTTTTGACTGCAATAGACAAATTTTCGAAATACGCACAAACCAAAATACTGAAATCAAGAGCAATAGAACATGTAAAGGAACCTCTTCGAGAGCTACTTTTCCAGTTCGGCGTACCAGAATCTGTCGTATTTGACAACGAAACAACCTTTAACTCAGCCACCATACAATTTTTAATGGAAGATACCCTTAACATAAAAATTTTTAAAACACCGCCTTATACAAGTTCCGTTAATGGTCAAGTGGAACGTTTCCACTCAACACTCTCGGAAATAATGCGTTGTTTAAAAGCAGAACGCAATTTCACATCATTCGCCGAACTCCTTGATAATTCCGTATACGAATACAATTTTACGATTCACTCAACCACAAAGAAAAAACCAATAGAGGTATTTTTCGGGAGAAGAGTCTCCACGGACCCAAGTCAATTCCAAAAGGCAAGGGAAGAAAATATCTTGGAATTGAGAACTAAACAGCTAAAAGATCTTACATATCATAACAAAAAACGCCATCCTTTAAAAATTTATCATCCCGGAGAAACCATTTACATTAAAATAAACAAGAGACTAGGAACAAAAATATCCCCCAAATTTAAAAAAGAAGTAGTAAAGGAAGACAAAAATTCCACAATTTTAACCGAATCAGGAAAAATAGTCCATAAAAGTAACATAAAAAATCAAAACTAATTTTTTTATTTTTCAGATGTCTTTTAATATCCTCTGCCACTGCGACAATAGACATTTACGACTACTCCACGGCACAATTAGTGACTATAAACGACGGACTAGCGAAAATCCAGAACGGAGCCTTCAGGCTAATACATGTAATCGACCTTGGTAAATACGAACAATTTCTTACGGACTTAACCAAATTCGTTTATTCGGACATACCTACTGACAATATCCTCTATCCCACCCTAAAGCACGAATTAACCCAAACCCTCCAAATTTTAGATACAATAAAACCAATTGAAAGAAGATCAAAAAGATCAATAAACATGTTAGCAACGGCTTGGAAATTTATCGCCGGTTCCCCTGATCACGAAGATCTGGAAATAATATACAACAATTTAAATGAAATTAATAACAATAATAATAAGCAAGTACTTGTTAATGAAATTTTTAACGAAAAATTAAATAACTTTACTAGAATAGTAAATAAACTTTTTAACAACATAAGAAAGGATACATATGTTGAAAATGAAACAATTATTAATTTACAAAATAGAATAAGATTAATAAAGGAATAATTAATTAACGTTAAGTACGCCATACAATGGGCGAAAAAAGATATTTTGAACACATTGATGTTAAATAAAAATGAAATTGAAATCGCTTTAGAAAAGCTAGAAAATGATGAAATTCCATTCAAAAATGCCGAAGAAGCATTGGAATTTTCAAATATTAATATTGTAAGCAAAAATATGACCATTTTTTACTTGGTAAAGATACCATTAACTTTTAAGGAAACTTTTCAAAAAATTATTATAAGACCTGTTGTCAAATCGGATAAATCTATTATAGATATTGAATACAATAAAATTTTAAAAGGAAAGAAAGAAATATATGGAATAAAAGAAATATGCGATAGCTATAAGAAAATTGAAATTTGTAAACAAAATCAAATAATTAATATAAGTAATAACACATGTACACCTAGAATAATTAATAGTTCTAATTCAAATTGCACCAAAAGCAACGGGCACCACATTCCACAAATAGAAGAAATTAAAACTGGAACTTTGCTGCTCAATAATTTTAAAGGACAACTAGATGCAGATGGAACGATCACAAACTTGACAGGAACGCAGCTTATTAATTTTCATAATTCAACGCTGAAAATAAATAACCAAACTTATATAAACTACGACTTAATTCCATTTACCGCAATCCCAGCAGTCCTGCAACCTGCACCAATTGAGAAAAATCGAATTGAGTTACTTTCCCTGGAAGCCTTGAAAGAATTTCACATAAACAACATTCGCAGAATAAATATCCTAAAGGCAGCGACGATATCCAACAGCTCACTTTCGCTTGGAGCCGTTGCAGCTACCTCAATCGCAATAATAATTTTTTGCAAACTTTGGAAAAAATCTCAAAACAAGATAATAATTTCATCAAATCACGATGCTATCCAGATCCCTTCCACAAACCACCGCATAAATCAATTTAAAGATCCATCTAATGATATCCCAACATTCATAAATTTCAACAACTTACCTTATTTCTAACAACGCTCGAGGACCAACGTTTTTAAGAGGGGAAGTGTTAACCTGGCATACGTTAACAGTGCCAATAAATAAAACTCATTCGTCAGCAATACAGCCCAGACACTGTGTCAGCACACGCACAGCCGAATTGCACAACTTTTCCCACACCACAGCCCAGACGCTGTGTCAGCACACGCGCAGCCGGAATTGGCGAATTCTCGGAATCCTGTTGCAACCGTCCGGTGCATTTAGCTTAGCTCTTAGGTTAAGAACAATTGTAAATTCAGTTTTAGAAATAAACTCAATTAATAAGGTCGTGTTGACCAAATAAAAAGATTTTTTTTATGTAAAGTAAACTATAAATCTTTAACTTACAAAATAAGAACACGAATAAAGATGATGAACATTTTGCAAAAAAATCCAAATGACGCAATGTTATGAGTAGCGTACTCATACCACATTGCTTTCAACAATCTTGAAAATTTGAACAAAAATTAAGTTGCTCCAAAATCGGTCGTGTTTAGACTCAAATGTGTGGAAATACATATATATTCACGTGTACAAAATAAGAACTCGAATAAAGATGATGAAATTTTTGCAAAAAAGTCCATTTGACACATTTTTATGAGTAGCGTAATCATATCACATTGCTTTCGACAATCTAAAAAATTTGAACAAATATTTAGTAGCTCCAAAATCGGTCGGATTTAGACTCAAATGTGTGGAAATACATATATATTCACGTGTACAAAATAAGAACTCGAATAAAGATGATGGAATTTTTGCAAAAAAGTCCATATGACACATTGTTATGAGTAGCGTACTCATACGACATTCCTTTTGAAAATCTTGAAAATTTGAACAAAAATTAACTTGCTCCAAAATCGGTCGGGTGTAGACTCAAATGTGTGGAAATACATATATATTCTCGTGAACAAAATAAGAACTCGAATAAAGATGATGCAATTTTTGCAAAAAAATCCATATGACGCATTGATATGATTAGCGTACTCATAACACATTGCTTTCGACAATCTTGAAAATTATAAGAAAAATTAAGTAGCTCCAAAATCGGTCGGGTTTAGACTCAAATGTGTGGAAATACATATATATTCACGTCTACAAAATAAGAACTCGAATAAAGATGTTGAAATTTTTGCAAACAAGTCCATTTGACACAATGTTATGAGTAGCGTGCTCATACCACATTGCTTTTGACAATCTAAAAAATTTGAACAAAAATTAACTTGCTCCAAAATCGGTCGGGTTTAGACTCTAATGTGTGGAAATACATATATATTCACGTGAACAAAATAAGAACTCGAATAAAGATGATGAAATGTTTGCAAAAAAATCCAAATGACGCATTGCTATGAGTAGCGCACTCATACCACATCGCTTTCGACAATCTAAAAAATTTGATCAAAAATTAACTTGCCCCAAAATCGGTAGGGTTTAGACTGAAATGTGTGGAAATACATACATATTCACGTGAACAAAATAAGAACTCGAATAAAGATGATGAAATTTTTGCAAAAAAATCCATATGACCCATTGTTATGAGTAGCGTACTCATACGACATTGCTTTCGACAATCTTGAAAATTTGAACAAAAATTAACTTGATCCAAAATCAGTCGGGTTTAGACTCAAATGAGTCGAAATACATATGTATTCACGTGTACAAAATAAGAACCCGAATAAAGATGTTGAAATTTTTGCAAAAAAGTCCATTTGACACATTGTTATGAGTAGCGACTCATATCACCTTGCTTTCGACAATCTAAAACATTTGAACAAAAATTTAGTTGCTCCGAAATCGGTCGGATTTAGACTCAAATGTGTGGAAATACATATATATTCACGTGTACAAAATAAGAACTCGGATAAAGATGATGAAATTTTTGCAAAAAAATCCATATGACCCATTGTTATGAGTAGCGTACTCATACGACATTGCTTTCGACAATCTTGAAAATTTGAACAAAAATTAACTTGATCAAAAATCAGTCGGGTTTAGACTCAAATGAGTCGAAATACATATGTATTCACGTGTACAAAATAAGAACCCGAATAAAGATGTTGAAATTTTTGCAAAAAAGTTCATTTGACACATTGTTATGAGTAGCGTACTCATATCACCTTGCTTTCGACAATCTAAAAAATTTGAACAAAAATTTAGTTGCTCCGCAATCGGTCGGATTTAGACTCAAATGTGTGGAAATACATATATATTCACGTGTACAAAATAAGAACTCGGTTAAAGATGATGGAATTTTTGCAAAAAAATCCATATGACCCATTGTTATGAGTAGCGTACTCATACGACATTGCTTTTGAAAATCTTGAAAATTTGAACAAAAATTAACTTGCTCCAAAATCGGTCGGGTTTAGACTCAAATGTGTGGAAATACATATATATTCTCGTGAACAAAATAAGAACTCGAATAAAGATGATGCAATTTTTGCAAAAAAATCCATATGACGCATTGATTAGCGTACTCATAACACATTGCTTTCGACAATCTTGAAAATTATAAGAAAAATTAAGTAGCTCCAAAATCGGTCGGGTTTAGACTCAAATGTGTGGAAGTACATATACATATAGTCACGTGTACAAAATAAGAACTCGAATAAAGATGTTGAAATTTTTGCAAACAAGTCCATTTGACACATTGTTATGAGTAGCGTACTCATACCACATTGCTTTCGACAATCTAAAAAATTTGAACAAAAATTAACTTGCTCTAAAATCGGTCGGGTTTAGACCCAAATGTGTGAAAATACATATTTATTCACGTATACAAAATAAGAACTCGAATAAAGATGATGAAATTTTTGCAAAAAAATCCATTTGACACATTGTTATGAATAGCGTACTCATACCACATTGCTTTCGACAATTCAAAAAAATTGAACAAAAATTTAGTGGCTCCAAAATCGGTCGGGTTTACACTCAAATGTGTGGAAATACATAAATTTTTACGGATACAAAATAAGAACTGGAATAAAGATGATGAAATTTTTGCAAAAAAATCCATATGGCCCATTGTTATGAGTAGCGTACTCATACGACATTGCTTTCGACAATCTTGAAAATTTGAACAAAAATTAACTTGCTCCAAAATCGGTCGGGTTTATACTCAAATGTGTGGAAATACATACATATTCACGTGAACAAAATAAGAACTCGAATAAAGATGATGAAATTTTTGCAAAAAAATCCATATGACCCATTGTTATGAGTAGCGTACTCATACGACATTGCTTTCGACAATCTTGAAAATTTGAACAAAAATTAACTTGATCCAAAATCAGTCGGGTTTAGACTCAAATGTGTCGAAATACATATATATTCACGTGTACAAAATAAGAACCCGAATAAAGATTCTGAAATTTTTGCAAAAAAGTTCATTTGACACATTGTTATGAGTAGCGTACTCATATCACCTTGCTTTCGACAATCTAAAAAATTTGAACAAAAATTTTGTTGCTCCGAAATCGGTCGGATTTAGACTCAAATGTGTGGAAATACATATATATTCACGTGTACAAAATAAGAACTCGGATAAAGATGATGCAATTTTTACAAACAAATCCATATGACCCATTGTTATGAGTAGCGTACTCGTACGACATTGCTTTCGACAATCTGGAAAATTTGAACAAAAATTAACTTGCTCCAAAATCGGTCGGGTTTAGACTCAAATGTGTGGAAAAACATATATATTCACGTAAACAAAATAAGAACTCGAATAAAGATGATGAAATTTTTGCAAAAAAATCCAAATGACGCAATGTTATGAGTAGCGTACTCATAGCACATTGCTTTCGACAATCTTGTAAATTTGAACAAAAATTAAGTTGCTCCAAAATCGGTCGGGTTTAGACTCAAATGTGTGGAAATAGATATATATTCACGTGTACAAAATAAGAACTCGAATATAATATAATATAATTTTGGCGCGTACACTATATAGCTCAGTGTTTTGGCCGAGCTTCTCCTACCATTTGTGGTGTGCGTCTTTATATTATACCACAAAATGGAGGGACCTACAGTTTTTGTGCCGACTCCGAACGGCAGATGTATTTAATGAGAAGCTTTTTCATGGCAGAAATACCCTCGGAGGTTTGCCATTGCCTGCCGAGGGGTGACCGCTATTAGAAAAAACTTTTTCTATTATTAAGATTTTGCTTACCCGGACTGAGATTCGAACCTCAATCTCACCGGCATATCGAGTTATAGCACGCACCGCTACCAACTCGACCACAGCGGCCACTCATAGCACATTGCTTTCGACAATCTTGAAAATTTGAACAAAAATTAAGTTGCTCCAAAATCGGTCGGGTTTAGACTCAAATGTGTGGAAATAGATATATATTCACGTGTACAAAATAAGAACTCGAATAAAGATGTTGAAATTTTTGCAAAAAAGTCCACATTGCTTTCGACAATCTAAAAAATTTGAACAAAAATTTAGTAGCTCCAAAATCGTTCGGATTTAGACTCAAATGTGTGGAAATACATATATATTCACGTGTACAAAATAAGAACTCGAATAAAGAGGAATTTTTGCAAAAAAGTCCGTATGACACATTGTTATGAGTAGCGTACTCATACGACATTGCTTTCGACAATCTTGAAAATTATAAGAAAAATTAAGTAGCTCCAAAATCGGTTGGGTTTAGACTCAAATGTGTGGAAATACATATCTATTCACGTGTACAAAATAAGAACCATCCGCTGTCTGCTTAGGGGATGAATTTGTAAGTACACCGAGTTAGATAGCTTATATGTTTGCTAAGTTTTTAAATCTTATTTCGTTCTGGACCAAGTTTTGTCTGTTGAGCCCAATAACAATAGTTCATTAAATTTTCCCTCTTCAATTAACTTTGGTAATTTGAATCTCACTTTGAACGATGTATCAGAAGGAATTTTAAGTCTTAAGCCTTCGATTCAAACTGATATTGATGGTTTCTCAGTTCTTTTTTTGAAAAACTGTCCAGCGGTTATTAGCCCTATTAAACTGTTGTTTAATAAATCTCTATGTACAGGTACTTTTCTAGACGATTGGAAATTGACAACCATTACCCAAACTTTTAAAGCTGGCAAAAAGAATGATGTCTATAACTATAGTAAAAAAGAAGATGTATTTTGCGACTAAGAGTTTAATTTCACCTAAACAGCATGGTTTTGCTCCTGGTCGTTCCACGGTTACTAATCTGGCAGAGTTCAGTGAATATTGCATAAATTATTTTTCACTAGGATCCCAAGTTGATTGCATTTATACTGATCTTTCAAAAGCATTCGATAAAGTTCCACACAATACTTTATTGTTTAAACTTGCTGGCTTAGGTTTTCATTCTGTGTTCCTGTGCTGGTTGAAATCGTACCTAAGCAATAGACGTTGCGTCGTAACAGTCGATGGTGTTTCCTCTGAACCTTTCATTGCCACGTCAGGTGTACCACAAGGAAGTATCTTAGGGCCGTTGCTCTTCGTTTTATTCATCAATGATATTGGAGAGTGTTTTTCATTTAGCAGATATCTGTTATATGCAGATGACTTGAAAATATTTTCAGTAGTAAAAAGTGCAACCGATGTGACAAACCTCCAAGCTGATTTGGATAATTTGTCTCTTTGGTGTCAACAGTCACATCTCTCTCTAAATGTTAAAAAATGTTTTCATATGACTCTTGCTAAAGCTCTATACATCAGGCACACATCTTACTCTATTTCGAATACAATACTCAAGACTGTTGATGAAATCAAAGATCTTGGTGTTATATTTGATTCCAACTTCTCTTTTAATAATCACATCAATTTTATTATATCTAATGCTTACTCAGTTTTAGGCTTTGTACGCCGGCACAGTACAAATTTTACTGACCCATATATTCTAAAACTACTTTTTTCGTCTTATGTTAGATCTCGACTGGAATATGCAGCGTTTATTTGGAGACCTTATTCACAGTTTTTGATATATGAAGTTGAACGTGTGCAAAAGGTTTTTTTAAAATTTGCTCTACGTTCTTTGAAATTTTCGGATCCCTTACCTTCTTACAATTCGCGTTTGCTTCTTATAAGCCTTAAATCGCTCGAGAAGAGAAGGACAGTTCTTTCCCTTTCTTTTGTGTATGGTATAATTAATGGCACTGTTGATTGTCAGTCTTTGCTCCAAAGTATTAATTTCCTTGTGCCATTTAGGACTTTACCTAATTTCAATCCATTCTATCCGGATAAACTCAAAACCAATTATGCAAGAAATGCCCCTTTGTCACGTGCACTCTGCGAATTCAACGAGATCTCGAATTCTGTCTTCCTCGATTTTTCTTTATGTAAAGTTGAGTTTCTCTCAATTTTATATTCTGCCTTGTGAAACTTGTTATTGTTAAGTTGTAGCTCTAAGTAGTCAGTAAGAACTTTGTTCATTGACTTATGAAATAAATAAATAAATACTGCCGTCTTAAAGATGTTGAAATTTTTGCAAAAAAGTCCATTTGACACATTGTTATGAGTAGCGTACTCATACCACATTGCTTTCGACAATCTAAAAAATTTGAACAAAAATTTAGTAGCTCCAAAATCGGTCGAGTTTAGACTCAAATGTGTGGAAATACATATATTTTTACGGATACAAAATAAGAACTGGAATAAAGATGATGAAATTTTTGCAAAAAAATCCAAATGACCCATTGTTATGAGTAGCGTACTCATACGACATTGCTTTCGACAATCTTGAAAATTTGAACAAAAATTAACTTGCTCCAAAATCGGTCGGGTATAGACTCAAATGTGTGGAAATACATACATACATATTCACGTGAACAAAATAAGAACTCGAATAAAGATGATGACGTACCCATACGACATTGCTTTCGACAATCTTGAAAATTTGAACAAAAATTAACTTGCTCCAAAATCGGTCGGGTTTAGAATCAAATGTGTGGAAATACATATATATTCACGTGTACAAAATAAGAACTCGAATAAAGATGATGAACTTTTTGCAAAATAATCCATTTGACCCATTGTTATGAGTAGCGTACTCATACACATTGCTTTCGACATTTTAAAAAAATTGAACAAAAATTTAGTGGCTCCAAAATCGGTCGGGTTTAGACTCAAATGTGTGAAAATACATATATATTCACGTATACAAAATAAGAACACGAATAAAGATGATGAACTTTTTGCAAAATAATCCATATGACCCATTGTTATGAGTAGCGTACTCATACGACATTGCTTTCGACAATCTTGAAAATTTTAACAAAAATTAAGTTGCTCAAAAATCGGTCGGGTTTAGACTTAAATGTGTGGAAATACATATTTATTCACGTGTACAAAATAAGAACTCGAATAAAGATGTTGAAATTTTGCAAAAAAGTCCTTTTGACACATTGTTATGAGTAGCGTACTCATATCACATTGCTTTCGACAATCTAAAAAATTTTAACAAAAATTTAGTTGCTCCAAAATCGGTCGGGCTTAGACTCAAATGTGTGGAAATACATATTTATTCACGTGTACAAAATAAGAACTCGAATAAAGATGTTGAAATTTTTGCAAAAAAGTCCATTTGACACATTGTTATGAGTAGCGTACTCATACCACATTGCTTTCGACAATCTAAAAAATTTTAACAAAAATTAACTTGCTCCAAAATCGGTCGGGTTTAGACTCAAATGTGTGGAAATACATATATTTTTACTCAAACAAAATATGAACTCGAATAAAGATGATGAAATTTTTGCAAAAAAAATCCATATGACCCATTGTTATGAGTAGCGTACTCATACGACATTGCTTTCGACAATCTTGAAAATTTGAACAAAAATTAACTTGCTCCAAAATCGGTCGGGTTTAGACTCAAATGTGTGGAAATACATATATTTTTACTCATACAAAATATGAACTCGATTAAAGATGATAAAATTTTTGCAAAAAAGTCCATATGACACATTGTTATGAGTAGCGTACTCATACGACATTGCTTTTGAAAATCTTGAAAATTTGAACAAAAATTAACTTTCTCCAAAATCGGTCGGGTTTAGACTCAAATGTGTGGAAATACATATATATTCTCGTGAACAAAATAAGAACTCGAATAAAGATGATGCAATTTTTGCAAAAAAATCCATATGACGCATTGCTATGATTAGCGTACTCATAACACATTGCTTTCGACAATCTTGAAAATTATAAGAAAAATTAAGTAGCTCCAAAATCGGTCGGGTTTAGACTCAAATGTGTGGAAATACATATATATTCACGTGTACAAAATAAGAACTCGAATAAAGATGTTGAAATTTTTGCAAACAAGTCCATTTGACACATTGTTATGAGTAGCGTACTCATACCACATTGGATTTGACAATCTAAAAAATTTGAACAAAAATTAACTTGCTCTAAAATCGGTCGGGTTTAGACTCAAATGTGTGGAAATACATATATATTCACGTATACAAAATAAGAACTCGAATAAAGATGATGAAATTTTTGCAAAAAAATCCATTTGACCCATTGTTATGAGTAGCGTACTCATACACATTGCTTTCGACATTTTAAAAAAATTGAACAAAAATTTAGTGGCTCCAAAATCGGTCGGGTTTAGACTCAAATGTGTGGAAAGACATATATTTTTACGGATACAAAATAAGAACTGGAATATAGATGATGAAATTTTTGCAAAAAAATCCATATGGCCCATTGTTATGAGTAGCGTACTCATACGGCATTGCTTTCGACAATCTTGAAAATTTGAACAAAAATTAACTTGCTCCAAAATCGGTCGGGTTGCGACTCAAATGTGTGGAAATACATATATTTTTACTCAAACAAAATATGAACTCGAATAAAGATGATGAAATTTTTGCAAAAAAAATCTTCATGACCATTGTTATGAGTAGCGTACTCATACGACATTGTTTTCGATTTTTACTCATACAAGATATGAACTCGATTAAAGATGATACAATTTTTGCAAGAAAAATCCATATGACCCATTGTTATGAGTAGCGTACTCGTACGACATTGCTTTCGACAATCTTGAAAATTTTAACAAAAATTAAGTTGCTCCAAAATCGGTCGGGTTTAGACGCAAATGTGTGGAAATACATATATATTCACGTGTACAAAATAAGAACTCGAATAAAGATGTTGAAATTTTTGCAAAAAAGTCCATTTGACACATTGTTATGAGTAGCGTACTCATATCACATTGTTTTCGACAATCTTGAAAATTTTAACAAAAATTAAGTTGCACCAAAATCGGTCGGGCTTAGACTCAAATGTGTGGAAATACATATATATTCACGTGTACAAAATAAGAACTCGAATAAAGATGTTGAAAATTTTGCAAAAAAGTCCATTTGACACATTGTTATGAGTAGCGTACTCACCCCACATTGCTTTCGACAATCTTGAAAATTTGAACAAAAATTAAGTTACACCGAAATCGGTCGGGCTTAGACTCAAATGTGTGGAAATACATATATATTCACGTGTACAAAATAAGAACTCGAATTAAGTTGATGAAATTTTTGCAAAAAATCCATATGACGCATTGTTATGAGTAGCGTACTCATACCACATTGCTTTCGACAATCTTGAAAATTTTAACAAAAATAAGAGAACTCGAATAAAGATGTTGAAATTTTTGCAAACAAGTCCATTTGACACATTGTTATGAGTAGCGTACTCATACCACATTGCTTTCGACAATCTAAAAAATTTGAACAAAAATTAACTTGCTCTAAAATCGGTCGGGTTTAGACCCAAATGTGTGAAAATACATATTTATTCACGTATACAAAATAAGAACTCGAATAAAGATGATGAAATTTTTGCAAAAAAATCCATTTGACACATTGTTATGAATAGCGTACTCATACCACATTGCTTTCGACAAAACAAAAAAATTGAACAAAAATTTAGTGGCTCCAAAATCGGTCGGGTTTAGACTCAAATGTGTGGAAATACATATATTTTTACGGATACAAAATAAGAACTGGAATAAAGATGATGAAATTTTTGCAAAAAAATCCATATGGCCCATTGTTATGAGTAGCGTACTCATAGCACATTGCTTTCGACAATCTTGAAAATTTGAACAAAAATTAAGTTGCTCCAAAATCGGTCGGGTTTAGACTCAAATGTGTGGAAATACATATATATTCACGTGTACAAAATAAGAACTCGGATAAAGATGATGCAATTTTTACAAAAAAATCCATATGACCCATTGTTATGAGTAGCGTACTCGTACGACATTGCTTTCGACAATCTGGAAAATTTGAACAAAAATTAACTTGCTCCAAAATCGGTAGGGTTTAGACTCAAATGTGTGGAAAAACATATATATTCACGTATACAAAATAAGAACTCGAATAAAGATGATGAAATTTTTGCAAAAAAATCCAAATGACGCAATGTTATGAGTAGCGTACTCATAGCACATTGCTTTCGACAATCTTGAAAATTTGAACAAAAATTAAGTTGCTCCAAAATCGGTCGGGTTTAGACTCAAATGTGTGGAAATAGATATATATTCACGTGTACAAAATAAGAACTCGAATATAATATAATATAATTTTGGCGCGTACACTATATAGCTCAGTGTTTTGGCCGAGCTTCTCCTACCATTTGTGGTGTGCGTTTTTATATTATACCACAAAATGGAGGGACCTACAGTTTTTGTGCCGACTCCGAACGGCAGATGTATTTAATGAGAAGCTTTTTCATGGCAGAAATACCCTCGGAGGTTTGCCATTGCCTGCCGAGGGGTGACCGCTATTAGAAAAAACTTTTTCTATTATTAAGATTTTGCTTACCCGGACTGAGATTCGAACCTCGATCTCACCGGCATATCGAGTTATAGCACGCACCGCTACCAACTCGACCACAGCGGCCACTCATAGCACATTGCTTTCGACAATCTTGAAAATTTGAACAAAAATTAAGTTGCTCCAAAATCGGTCGGGTTTAGACTCAAATGTGTGGAAATAGATATATATTCACGTGTACAAAATAAGAACTCGAATAAAGATGTTGAAATTTTTGCAAAAAAGTCCACATTGCTTTCGACAATCTAAAAAATTTGAACAAAAATTTAGTAGCTCCAAAATCGTTCGGACTTAGACTCAAATGTGTGGAAATACATATATATTCACGTGTACAAAATAAGAACTCGAATAAAGAGGAATTTTTGCAAAAAAGTCCGTATGACACATTGTTATGAGTAGCGTACTCATACGACATTGCTTTCGACAATCTTGAAAATTATAAGAAAAATTAAGTAGCTCCAAAATCGGTTGGGTTTAGACTCAAATGTGTGGAAATACATATCTATTCACGTGTACAAAATAAGAACCATCCGCTGTCTGCTTAGGGGATGAATTTGTAAGTACACCGAGTTAGATAGCTTATATGTTTGCTAAGTTTTTTAAATCTTATTTCGTTCTGGACCAAGTTTTGTCTGTTGAGCCCAACAACAATAGTTCATTAAATTTTCCCTCTTCAATTAACTTTGGTAATTTGAATCTCACTTTGAACGATGTATCAGAAGGAATTTTAAGTCTTAAGCCTTCGATTCAAACTGATATTAATGGTTTCTCAGTTCTTTTTTTGAAAAACTGTCCAGCGGTTATTAGCCCTATTAAACTGTTGTTTAATAAATCTCTATGTACAGGTACTTTTCTAGACGATTGGAAATTGACAACCATTACCCCAACTTTTAAAGTTGGCAAAAAGAATGATGTCTATAACTATCGTCCTATTTCTAAGCTTTCATCTGTCTCCAAGCTAGTTGAGACTATAGTAAAAAAGAAGATGTATTTTGCGACTAAGAGTTTAATTTCACCTCTAAACAGCATGGTTTTGTTCCTGGTCGTTCCACGGTTACTAATCTGGCAGAGTTCAGTGAATATTGCATAAATTATTTTTCACTAGGATCCCAAGTTGATTGCATTTATACTGATCTTTCAAAAGCATTCGATAAAGTTCCACACAATACTTTATTGTTTAAACTTGCTGGCTTAGGTTTTCATTCTGTGTTCCTGTGCTGGTTGAAATCGTACCTAAGCAATAGACGTTGCGTCGTAACAGTCGATGGTGTTTCCTCTGAACCTTTCATTGCCACGTCAGGTGTACCACAAGGAAGTATCTTAGGGCCGTTGCTCTTCGTTTTATTCATCAATGATATTGGAGAGTGTTTTTCATTTAGCAGATATCTGTTATATGCAGATGACTTGAAAATATTTTCAGTAGTAAAAAGTGCAACCGATGTGACAAACCTCCAAGCTGATTTGGATAATTTGTCTCTTTGGTGTCAACAGTCACATCTCTCTCTAAATGTTAAAAAATGTTTTCATATGACTCTTGCTAAAGCTCGATACATCAGGCACACATCTTACTCTATTTCGAATACAATACTCAAGACTGTTGATGAAATCAAAGATCTTGGTGTTATATTTGATTCAAACTTCTCTTTTAATAATCACATCAATTTTATTATATCTAATGCTTACTCAGTTTTAGGCTTTGTACGCCGGCACAGTACAAATTTTACTGACCCATATATTCTAAAACTACTTTTTTCGTCTTATGTTAGATCTCGACTGGAATATGCAGCGTTTATTTGGAGACCTTATTCACAGTTTTTGATATATGAAATTGAACGTGTGCAAAAGGTTTTTTTAAAATTTGCTCTACGTTCTTTGAAATTTTCGGATCCCTTACCTTCTTACAATTCGCGTTTGCTTCTTATAAGCCTTAAATCGCTCGAGAAGAGAAGGACAGTTCTTTCCCTTTCTTTTGTGTATGGTATAATTAATGGCACTGTTGATTGTCCGTCTTTGCTCCAAAGTATTAATTTCCTTGTGCCATTTAGGACTTTACCTAATTTCAATCCATTCTATCCGGATAAACTCAAAACCAATTATGCAAGAAATGCCCCTTTGTCACGTGCACTCTGCGAATTCAAAGATATCTTGAATTCTGTCTTCCTCGATTTTTCTTTATGTAAAGTTGAGTTTCTCTCATTATTATATTCTGCCTTGTGAAACTTGTTATTGTTAAGTTGTAGCTGTAAGTAGTCAGTAAGAACTTTGTTCATTGACTTATGAAATAAATAAATAAATACTGCCGTCTTAAAGATGCTGAAATTTTTGCAAAAAAGTCCAATTGACACATTGTTATGAGTAGCGTACCCATACGACATTGCTTTCGACAATCTTGAAAATTTGAACAAAAATTAACTTGCTCCAAAATTGTTCGGATTTAGAATCAAATGTGTGGAATATATATATTCACGTGTACAAAACAAGAACTCGAATAAAGATGATGGAATTTTTGCAAAAAAATCCATAGGACGCATTGATATGAGTAGCGTACTCATAACACATTGCTTTCGACAATCTTGAAAATTATAAGAAAAATTAAGTAGCTCCAAAATCGGTGGGGTTTAGACTCAAATGTGTGGAAATACATATATATTCACGTGTACAAAATAAGAACTCGAATAAAGATATTGAAATTTTTGCATAAAAGTCCATTTGACACATTGTTATGAGTAGCGTACTCATACCACATTGCTTTCGACAATTTAAAAAATTTGAACAAAAATTTAGTAGCTCCAAAATCGGTCGGGTTTAGACTCAAATGTGTGGAAATACATATACTTTTACGGATACAAAATAAGAACTGGAATAAAGATGATGAAATTTTTGCAAAAAAATCCATATGACCCATTGTTATGAGTAGCGTACTCATACGACATTGCTTTTAATGTTTATTATGTATTTCCACATTAAGTAGCTCCAAAATCGGTGGGGTTTAGACTCAAATGTGTGGAAATACAAATATATTCACGTGTACAAAATAAGAACTCGAATAAAGATATTGAAATTTTTGCATAAAAGTCCATTTGACACATTGTTATGAGTAGCGTACTCATACCACATTGCTTTCGACAATTTAAAAAATTTGAACAAAAATTTAGTAGCTCCAAAATCGGTCGGGTTTAGACTCAAATGTGTGGAAATACATATACTTTTACGGATACAAAATAAGAACTGGAATAAAGATGATGAAATTTTTGCAAAAAAATCCATATGACCCATTGTTATGAGTAGCGTACTCATACGACATTGCTTTCGACAATCTTGAAAACTGGAACAAAAATTAACTTGCTCCACAATCGGTCGGGTTTAGACTCAAATGTGTGGAAATACTTATATGTATATTCACGTGTATAAAATAAGGACTCAAATAAAGATATTGAAATTTTTGCAAAAAAGTCGATTTGACACATTGTTATGAGTAGCGTACTCATATCACATTGCTTTCGACAATCTAAAAAAGTTGAACAAAAATTTCGTTGCTCCAAAATCGGTCGGATTTAGGCTTAAATGTGTGGAAATACATATATATTCACGTGAACAAAATAAGAACTCGAATAAAGATGTTGAAATTTTTGCAAAAAAGTCCATTTGACACATTGTTATGAGTAGCGTACTCATATCACATTGCTTTCGACAATCTAAAAAATTTGAACAAAAATTTAGTTGCTCCAAAGTCGGTCGGATATAGACTGAAATGTGTGGAAATACATATATGTTCACGTGAACAAAATAAGAACTCGGATAAAGATGATGAAATTTTTGCAAAAAATCCATATGACCCATTGTTATGAGTAGCGTACTCATACGACATTGCTTTTGACAATCTGGAAAATTTGAACAAAAATTAACTTGCTCCGAAATCGGTCGGGTTTAGACTCAAATGTGTGGAAATACAATATATACAATATATACGTATACAAAATAAGAACTCGAATAAAAATGAAGAAATTTTTGCAAAAAAATCCAAATGACGCAATGTTATGAGTAGCGTACTCATATCACATTGCTTTCGACAATCTTGAAAATTTGAACAAAAATTAACTTGCTCCAAAATCGGTCGGGTTTAGACTCAAATGTGTGGAAATACATATATATTCACGTTTAAAAAAAAAGATCTCGAATAAAGATGATGAAATTTTTGCAAAAAAGTCCATTTGACACATTGTTATGAGTAGCGTAATCATATCACATTGCTTTCGACAATCTAAAAAATTTGAACAAAAATTTAGTAGCTCCAAAATCGGTCGGATTTAGAATCAAATGTGTGGAATATATATATTCACGTGTACAAAACAAGAACTCGAATAAAGATGATGGAATTTTTGCAAAAAAGTCCATATGACACATTGTTATGAGTAGCGTACTCATACGACATTGCTTTTGACAATCTTGAAAATTTGAACAAAAATTAACTTGCTCCAAAATCGGTCGGGTTTAGACTCAAATGTGTGGAAATACATATATATTCACGTGAACAAAATAAGAACTCGAATAAAGATGATGCAATTTTTGCAAAAAAATCCATAGGACGCATTGATATGAGTAGCGTACTCATAACACATTGCTTTCGACAATCTTGAAAATTATAAGAAAAATTAAGTAGCTCCAAAATCGGTGGGGTTTAGACTCAAATGTGTGGAAATACATATATATTCACGTGAACAAAATAAGAACTCGAATAAAGATGATGCAATTTTTGCAAAAAAATCCATAGGACGCATTGATATGAGTAGCGTACTCATACCACATTGCTTTCGACAATCTTGAAAACTGGAACAAAAATTAACTTGCTCCACAATCGGTCGGGTTTAGACTCAAATGTGTGGAAATACTTACATATATGTATATTCACGTGTATAAAATAAGGACTCAAATAAAGATATTGAAATTTTTGCAAAAAAGTCCATTTGACACATTGTTATGAGTAGCGTACTCATATCACATTGCTTTCGACAATCTAAAAAAGTTGAACAAAAATTTAGTTGCTCCAAAATCGGTCGGATTTAGGCTTAAATGTGTGGAAATACATATATATTCACGTGAACATTATAAGAACTCGGATAAAGATGATGAAATTTTTGCAAAAAAATCCATATGACCCATTGTTATGAGTAGCGTACTCATACGATATTGCCTTCGACAATCTGGAAAATTTGAACAAAAATTAACTTGCTCCAAAATCGGTCGGGTTTAGACTCAAATGTGTGGAAATACATATATATTCACGTGTACAAAATAAGAACTCGAATAAAGATGTTGAAATTTTTGCAAAAAAGTCCATTTGACACATTGTTATGAGTAGCGTACTCATATCACATTGCTTTCGACAATCTAAAAAATTTGAACAAAAACTTAGTTGCTCCAAAATCGGTCGGATTTAGGCTTAAATGTGTGGAAATACATATATATTCACGTGAACAAAATAAGAACTCGAATAAAGATGTTGAAATTTTTGCAAAAAAGTCCATTTGACACATTGTTATGAGTAGCGTACTCATATCACATTGCTTTCGACAATCTAAAAAATTTGAACAAAAATTTAGTTGCTCCAAAATCGGTCGGATATAGACTGAAATGTGTGGAAATACATATATGTTCACGTGAACAAAATAAGAACTCGGATAAAGATGATGAAATTTTTGCAAAAAATCCATATGACCCATTGTTATGAGTAGCGTACTCATACGACATTGCTTTTGACAATCTGGAAAATTTGAACAAAAATTAACTTGCTCCGAAATCGGTCGGGTTTAGACTCAAATGTGTGGAAATACAATATATACAATATATACGTATACAAAATAAGAACTCGAATAAAAATGAAGAAATTTTTGCAAAAAAATCCAAATGACGCAATGTTATGAGTAGCGTACTCATATCACATTGCTTTCGACAATCTTGAAAATTTGAACAAAAATTAACTTGCTCCAAAATCGGTCGGGTTTAGACTCAAATGTGTGGAAATACATATATATTCACGTTTAAAAAAAAAGATCTCGAATAAAGATGATGAAATTTTTGCAAAAAAGTCCATTTGACACATTGTTATGAGTAGCGTAATCATATCACATTGCTTTCGACAATCTAAAAAATTTGAACAAAAATTTAGTAGCTCCAAAATCGGTCGGATTTAGAATCAAATGTGTGGAATATATATATTCACGTGTACAAAACAAGAACTCGAATAAAGATGATGGAATTTTTGCAAAAAAGTCCATATGACACATTGTTATGAGTAGCGTACTCATACGACATTGCTTTTGACAATCTTGAAAATTTGAACAAAAATTAACTTGCTCCAAAATCGGTCGGGTTTAGACTCAAATGTGTGGAAATACATATATATTCACGTGAACAAAATAAGAACTCGAATAAAGATGATGCAATTTTTGCAAAAAAATCCATAGGACGCATTGATATGAGTAGCGTACTCATAACACATTGCTTTCGACAATCTTGAAAATTATAAGAAAAATTAAGTAGCTCCAAAATCGGTGGGGTTTAGACTCAAATGTGTGGAAATACATATATATTCACGTGAACAAAATAAGAACTCGAATAAAGATGATGCAATTTTTGCAAAAAAATCCATAGGACGCATTGATATGAGTAGCGTACTCATACCACATTGCTTTCGACAATCTTGAAAAGTGGAACAAAAATTAACTTGCTCCACAATCGGTCGGGTTTAGACTCAAATGTGTGGAAATACTTACATATATGTATATTCACGTGTATAAAATAAGGACTCAAATAAAGATATTGAAATTTTTGCAAAAAAGTCCATTTGACACATTGTTATGAGTAGCGTACTCATATCACATTGCTTTCGACAATCTAAAAAAGTTGAACAAAAATTTAGTTGCTCCAAAATCGGTCGGATTTAGGCTTAAATGTGTGGAAATACATATATATTCACGTGAACATTATAAGAACTCGGATAAAGATGATGAAATTTTTGCAAAAAAATCCATATGACCCATTGTTATGAGTAGCGTACTCATACGATATTGCCTTCGACAATCTGGAAAATTTGAACAAAAATTAACGTGCTCCAAAATCGGTCGGGTTTAGACTCAAATGTGTGGAAATACATATATATTCACGTGTACAAAATAAGAACTCGAATAAAGATGTTGAAATTTTTGCAAAAAAGTCCATTTGACACATTGTTATGAGTAGCGTACTCATATCACATTGCTTTCGACAATCTAAAAAATTTGAACAAAAACTTAGTTGCTCCAAAATCGGTCGGATTTAGACTCAAATCTGTGGAAATACATATATATTCACGTGTACAAAATAAGAACTCGAATAAAGATGTTGAAATTTTTGCAAAAAAGTCCATTTGACACATTGTTATGAGTAGCGTACTCATATCACATTGCTTTCGACAATCTAAAAAAGTTGAACAAAAATTTAGTTGCTCCAAAATCGGTCGGATTTAGGCTTAAATGTGTGGAAATACATATATATTCACGTGAACAATATAAGAACTCGGATAAAGATGATGAAATTTTTGCAAAAAAATCCATATGACCCATTGGTATGAGTAGCGTACTCGTACGACATTGCTTTCGACAATCTTGAAAACTTTAACAAAAATTAACTTGCTCCAAAATCGGTCGGGTTTAGACTCAAATGTGTGGAAATACATATATATTCACGTGTACAAAATAAGAACTCGAATAAAGATGTTGAAATTTTTGCAAAAAAGTCCATTTGACACATTGTTATGAGTAGCGTACTCATATCACATTGCTTTCGACAATCTAAAAAATTTGAACAAAAATTTAGTTGCTCCAAAATCGGTCGGATATAGACTGAAATGTGTGGAAATACATATATATTCACGTGTACAAAATAAGAACTCGAATAAAGATGTTGAAATTTTTGCAAAAAAGTCCATTTGACACATTGTTATGAGTAGCGTACTCATACGACATTGCTCTTGACAATCTTGAAAATTTGAACAAAAATTAACTTGCTCCAAAATAGGTCGGGTTTAGACTCAAATGTGTTCAAATACATATATATTCACGTGTACAAAATAAGAACTCGAATAAAGATGTTGAAATTTTTGCATAAAAGTCCATATGACCCATTGTTATGAGTAGCGTACTCATACGACATTGCTTTTGACAATCTGGAAAATTTGAACAAAAATTAACTTGCTCCGAAATCGGTCGGGTTTAGACTCAAATGTGTGGAAATACAATATATACAATATATACGTATACAAAATAAGAACTCGAATAAAAATGAAGAAATTTTTGCAAAAAAATCCATATGACCCATTGTTATGAGTAGCGTACTCGTACGACATTGCCTTCGACAATCTGGAAAATTTGAACAAAAATTAACTTGCTCCAAAATCGGTCGGGTTTAGACTCAAATGTGTGGAAATACATATATATTAACGTGTACAAAATAAGAACTCGAATAAAGATGATGCAATTTTTGCAAAAAAGTCCATTTGACACACTGTTATGAGTAGCGTAATCATATCACATTGCTTTCGACAATCTAAAAAATTTGAACAAAAACTTAGTTGCTCCAAAATCGGTCGGATTTAGACTCAAATCTGTGGAAATACATATATATTCACGTGTACAAAATAAGAACTCGAATAAATATGATGGAATTTTTGAAAAAAAGTCCATATGACACATTGTTATGAGTAGCGTACTCATACGACATTGCTCTTGACAATCTTGAAAATTTGAACAAAAATTAACTTGCTCCAAAATAGGTCGGGTTTAGACTCAAATGTGTTCAAATACATATATATTCACGTGAACAAAATAAGAACTCGGATAAAGATGATGGAATTTTTGCAAAAAAATCCATATGACCCATTGGTATGAGTAGCGTACTCGTACGACATTGCTTTCGACAATCTTGAAAATTTTAACAAAAATTAACTTGCTCCAAAATCGGTCGGGTTTAGACTCAAATGTGTGGAAATACATATATATTCACGTGTACAAAATAAGAACTCGAATAAAGATGTTGAAATTTTTGCAAAAAAGTCCATTTGACACATTGTTATGAGTAGCGTACTCATATCACATTGCTTTCGACAATCTAAAAAATTTGAACAAAAATTTAGTTGCTCCAAAATCGGTCGGATATAGACTCAAATGTGTGGAAATACATATATGTTCACGTGAACAAAATAAGAACTCGGATAAAGATGATGAAATTTTTGCAAAAAATCCATATGACCCATTGTTATGAGTAGCGTACTCATACGACATTGCTTTTGACAATCTGGAAAATTTGAACAAAAATTAACTTGCTCCGAAATCGGTCGGGTTTAGACTCAAATGTGTGGAAATACAATATATACGTATACAAAATAAGAACTCGAATAAAAATGAACAAATTTTTGCAAAAAAATCCAAATGACGCAATGTTATGAGTAGCGTACTCATACCACATTGCTTTCGACAATCTTGAAAATTTGAACAAAAATTAACTTGCTCCAAAATAGGTCGGGTTTAGACTCAAATGTGTTCAAATACATATATATTCACGTGAACAAAATAAGAACTCGGATAAAGATGATGGAATTTTTGCAAAAAAATCCATATGACCCATTGGTATGAGTAGCGTACTCGTACGACATTGCTTTCGACAATCTTGAAAATTTTAACAAAAATTAACTTGCTCCAAAATCGGTCGGGTTTAGACTCAAATGTGTGGAAATACATATATATTCACGTGTACAAAATAAGAACTCGAATAAAGATGTTGAAATTTTTGCAAAAAAGTCCATTTGACACATTGTTATGAGTAGCGTAATCATATCACATTGCTTTCGACAATCTAAAAAATTTGAACAAAAATTTAGTAGCTCCAAAATCGGTCGGATTTAGAATCAAATGTGTGGAATATATATATTCAAGTGTACAAAACAAGAACTCGAATAAAGATGATGTTATTTTTGCAAAAAAGTCCATATGACACATTGTTATGAGTAGCGTACTCATACGACATTGCTTTTGACAATCTTGAAAATTTGAACAAAAATTAACTTGCTCCAAAATCGGTCGGGTTTAGACTCAAATGTGTGGAAATACATATATATTCACGTGAACAAAATAAGAACTCGAATAAAGATGATGCAATTTTTGCAAAAAAATCCATAGGACGCATTGATATGAGTAGCGTACTCATAACACATTGCTTTCGACAATCTTGAAAATTATAAGAAAAATTAAGTAGCTCCAAAATCCACATTGTTATGAGTAGCGTACTCATATGACATTGCTCCAAAATCGGTCGGTTTTAGACTCAAATGTGTGGAAATACATATATATTCACGTATACAAAATAAGAACTCGAATAAAGATGATGAAATTTTTGCAAAAAAAGCTATGATCCATTGTTATGAGTAGCGTACTCATTCGACATTGCTTTCGACAATCTGGAAAATTTGAACAAAAATTAACTTGCTCCAAAATCGGTCGGGTTCAGACTCAAATATGTGGAAATACATATATTTTTACGGATACAAAATAAGAACTGGAATAAAGATGATGAAATTTTTGCAAAAAAATCCATATGACCCATTGTTATGAGTAGCGTACTCATACGACATTGCTTTCGACAATCTTGAAAATTTTAACAAAAACTAACTTGCTCCAAAATCGGTCGGGTTTAGACTCAAATGTGTGGAAATACATACATATTCACGTGAACAAAATTAGAACTCGAATAAAGATGATGAAATTTTTGCAAAAAATTCCATATGACCCATTGTTATGAGTAGCGTACTCATACGACATTGCTTTCGACAATCTTGAAAATTTGAACAAAAATTAACTTGCTCCAAAATCGGTCGGGTTTAGACTCAAATGTGTGGAAATACATACATATATATTCACGTGTACAAAATAAGAACTCGAATAAAGATGTTGAAATTTTTGCAAAAAAGTCCATTTGACACATTGTTATGAGTAGCGTACTCATATCACCTTGCTTTCGACAATCTAAAAAATCTGAACAAAAATTTAGTTGCTCCAAAATCGGTCAGATTTAGACTCAAATGTGTGGAAATACATATATATTCACGTGTACAAAATAAGAACTCGAATAAAGATGATGAAATTTTTGCAAAAAAGTCCATTTGACACATTGTTATGAGTAGCGTAATCATATCACATTGCGTTCGACAATCTAAAAAAATTGAACAAAAATTTTGTTGCTCCAAATACGGTCGGATATAGACTGAAATGTGTGGAAATACATACATATATATTCACGTGAACAAAATAAGAACTCGGATAAAGATGATGAAATTTTTGCAAAAAAATCCATATGACTGTCATCACTATATTTCATTCTCGAGTGGCATCTCTGCTACTTCATTTTATTCTATTATATTGTATTCGTTTCTTTGTTACTTATGTTCATTCAATATTCATTCTGAGTATATTCGTTTTATGTATCTAAAGTTTCAGTCTTAATTTGAAGCAAATAAACAAAGTCATTCAGACTCTGTCCGTGAATAGTGACAGACTTCAGAAGTGAAGATGGACCTTTATAAATTAAATGTTACACAACTGAAAGAAGCGTTGCAAAAGCTTCAGTTGAAAACGAGTGGCTCAAAAGCCGAACTTATTAGCAGACTCCAAGATACGGAGGCAGGTTTATTGGAGCAGATCGTGGAGTCAAGTGTACCATTGAGCGCCGATTCAATGCAGCGAAATGGTGCAAGTCTAAATGGGAATGAGGAGCAGTCGATGGACGACGTTCGAGTCAGGAAGCAGCTGGAGGTGCAGGTTAGTGCGTTATGTGGCGCCGTGGAAACGCTAACAGCACAGTTACAGATTCTGCGTTCAACAGCTCCGAATATTCCAGAAACAGGTACAGTAGAGTGTACACCAAACGCTTCGTGCGGCGGGGCACATATTTCGTCGCTGCCCGTCGCTACGCAGGCGCCATGTACAAGCGTACAACAAGCAGCAAGTATGCCAATTGCGTTGGCGCTGCCGTCATCAATTGCGACGCAAATGGAATAAAACCTTCCAAGTTATTTTCCATATTCGCAGCCGTATGTACATATATGCACAGTCACACGCATATACGCCAGCACAGTCACACGCATATACGCCAGCACAATCACACGCACATGCGCTTGCACATTCTCAAACATATGCGCAGTCATCTTCGCAGTCGCAGTTATATGCGCAGTCGTCTTCGCAGTCGTCGTTGCAGCAGCCGTTTTCGTTGTCGCCAGGACAACCGTTCATCACGCAACAAATAGCACAGCCGTTACCAGGAACAAACATGTCAACGTTTGCAACACCACAAGCAGTAGACGCCAGTGGAATTCAAATTTCAACGCCTGCTGAGTATGGAAGAGCAAGAGCACAGTCAGCTAGAGATAGATTTGCACATACGCCAAAAGAAATAGCAGCGATTCTACCCGAATTCAACCCCGTTGACGACACGTACTCGTCAATGCAGTTTATTGAGCGAGTTGAGCAGCTGAGAGCAATGTATCTCTGGGAAGATGCGTTTGTTATATTTGCTGTTCTCAGTAGGCTGAGGGGAGTTGCGAAGCGATGGGCTGATGCTCAACCAGTATTCCGAGAGTGGAGTAATTTTGTAGTTTCCTTTTTGACAGACTTTCCATACGTCAGAAATTCTGCTGACACACATATGAGAATGATGAACATAAAAATAAGTAAAGGTGAGAAATTGGTTGAATTTTATTATAAGATGTTGGCAATAGGCCGCCGCGATAATATTGACGACATGTCAATAATACGATATGTTATTAATGGGTTGGTTGATGATAATTTGCGCAAAACGTTAAGCGCTATGAAGTTTTGTAAATGTTCTGATTTATTGCAATCATTGTTGAATATACCAACAAGTGTCGAATATAAACATAGACAAGGTGAAGTTGCTCAAAGAAGTTATCAGCCGCAAGTGCAACAAGTGTTAGGTAGTGTAAGGAAGAGTCCCATTCGACCAATATGTTTCAACTGCAGGGAGAGGGGGCATATTGAAAGAAATTGTGTAAAAGCAAACAAGAAGAACGAAGTGAAACAGGCCGATCGAGTATATCGGATTGAGAATAGCGAAAGTGCAGAAAGTGTAGAAGCTGATGAAAAAAATACGTCAGTCAACAAAATTGTTGACGAAAGTGAGTGTAAGGAATTGTGCATGGAGGTAGTGATTTTAGGCACAGAAAATGTAAAGTGTAAAGCGTTAATTGACTCCGGTAGTGGCAGATCTTTGGTAAAGAGATCGATAGCAACAAAGTGCGGTTTATTGTCATTGCGTGCAACGAAAAATTGGTTAGTTTTGCGGGTGGTAAATTTACGTGCCACGGAACAGTGTTAGCACATATTCGAATGAATCAAGTGACGCGGTCTGTCGAGTTATTGGTGATAGACGATGCAGTGATGGCATATGACGCAATTGTTGGAATCGATGTTCTCGGTAAAGGAAAGGTAGTCATTGAAGGAGGCATATGCACAATTATGCAAATTAATAAAGATGTTTTAGATATTTGTAGTGAGTTAAGATTTGATGTCGAGCAAAAGTTAGTGTATTTGGTAAATGTATAAGTTAACTGCAGCGACAGCAGTTAATATTAAATATTCATAATTGTTCGCGCAGCTGAATAAACATTGCATTTTTGAAGATGCACTTCCAATTCCAAATAATTCTAATTTGTCGGAGTAGTTAACTGCAGCGACAGCAGTTAATATCAAGTCTTAATAATTATTCGCGCAGCTGAATAAACATTGCATTCTTTAAGACGCACTTTCAATTCTAAATAACTCTAATTTGTCTTCCCACACATTCTTTCAACTGTAAACTAAATTCTCAGAAAACTATTCGCGCTGCTGAAGTCCCATAGGAACAGCATTACAGAGAGTGTAGTGGTAAACTAGATTATAAGAATTAAAATAAGAAAACAACAATTTTTGTTAAACTAGTATAAGAGGATGTAAAATATCAGAATAAAGTTCAGTTCATATTGGATTCAACATAAAGACGCAACGCGTTATAATTACTGGCGCCCAACCGCGAAAACAAATATACTCATAGTAGTAGCAAAGTTTAAAAGTTACAAATATACTCATAGTAGTAGAAAAGTTTAAAAATTACAAATATACTCATAGTAGTAGAAAAGTTTAAAAGTTACAAATATACTTATAGTAGTAGAAAGGTTTAAAAGTTACAAATATACTCTTAGTAGTAAAAACAAAAAAAAAGAGGAAACAAGATTTCAAGAAGAATTATATCTACGCAAAGAAGAAACCAATTTAAGACTCGAATACAGTGAAAAAAAACCAATCTACACACAAACAAAACAAAAAAAGTGAATCAAAAATTTACATTATTGAGAAAAAGAAACTGTTGTCTCTTACAAAGTCAATTACAACTGAAATAATTACGTAACTACAAAAGACTATAAAAGTGCAAAATACTTTAAAATAAATTGAAAATTAACATTATCGAGAGAAAGAAACTGTTGTCTTTTACAAGTCAATTACAACTGAAATAATTAAAGACTATAAACGTACAAAATACGCCAAAGTAAAGCAAACATTAACCTTATTGAAAGGAAAAGGATAAGCAGCAAGCAAATCGCTAACAAAGTGGCATAAAAACAAGCTTAAAACGAAGAAAAAATACTATCCAAATCAACATCACGACATCACCCCGGAACGATTGTGGAATCTGGGTCAGCGGCAGTACAACAGGATAACGAGATGAGATCCAGAATAATTATTTTGTAAGTGGAGTTTTTAAGGAAAAAAAAAAAAAAAAAATTATAAAATTTTTTTTCTAAATACAAAAATATTCAGTGAAATTTTATGAATATTCAGAAATTGTGTAAAAATTAGACATCCAGTAAGTTTCAGAGGTTGTGTTTTGTAAATGCGTTGCTTTTGTAACTAAATAAAAAAAAAAACATTTTTCGATAAATTTTTGTGAGTATTCAGGAGTTGAGGGAGCTGGAAAATATTATTGACAGCCTAGCCAATCTCAGAATACAAACCATGGACCCAAGTACGGTACAGACAGCTATTGCACAGGCATTAGAACAAAGTGGACAGCAATTCCAGGCAAATATAGATAGCTTGACAAGAAGACTAAACGCCTTAGAAATCCCGTCCGCAGTAGTAGAATATAAGGAAATAGAAATAATTGACAGTATAGAATGCAAGGAATCACTGGATGTGGTAAAAACAATACCAGAGTTTAGTGGACAATTGCCAAGATATGTTTCTTGGCGCCAGGCTGCGGTAACAGCCCATAAATTATATGAAAAATATAAGGGTAGCTCTAAATATTACCAAGCCGTGGCTATAATACGGAACAAAATAACTGGTAATGCCGACACGCTTCTAAGTTCCTACAACACAATGCTAAATTTTCAGGCAATTCTGTCCAGGTTGGACTTTGCCTATGCGGACAAACGTTCGCTCTACACACTTGAACAAGAACTTTCAACCCTAAAACAAAGTTCTAAAACAATTACTGACTTTTATGACGAAGTCGAACGCAAATTAACGCTAATAACAAATAAGGTCATCATGACCAACGAGGGCAATCAACAACTGATTGACTCATTAAACTCCAAATATAGGCACGACGCCTTAAGGGTTTTTATATCGGGACTGAGGCGTCCAATGTGCGACATATTGTTCTCTTGCAAACCAGAAGATATGCCCTCAGCCCTTGTCTTAGCACAAGAATTAGAATCGAACCAGGTTAGATATAATTTTGCCAATACCTTCTGGACTAACTCTAGACAAACCCCAATTCCCACATCCTCCCCTCATTACCAAAGGATATCCCGTCCATCCACGCAACAACAAAACCCAACTGCATCACAGCGGCGACAGGGATTTGAAAATAGAAATCCAAATGTAAGACAGGAGAGCGCCTCAGAGCCTATGGAAGTGGATAGAAGCCTTAGGAGTGCGATGCAAAGCTACCAAAGAAAACAGCAGCATCAAGCTACTAAGAGAACATTGGAGTCAATCGGAAGGGTTGCTCCAAAGATATCTAGGGTAAATAATATAAATGAAGACCAAATACCAGAAGAAATAAATTTTTTAGGGTAAATTCGCTTCTACCATTTATCTCTAAGACTTTGAACAATGGTCAGAGGCTTAAAATATTAATAGACACTGGGACCTCAAAAAATTATGTCAAAAAGCTAAACAATCTTAAAAATATAACCAAACTTGATAAGGTATTCAAGGTAAAAACTATAAACGGCGAAACTTTTATTACAGAAAAATTTTTTGTCCTTCCAGGGTTGACAACCTTTGATGCTATTGTGGGATACGGCTTTCTCAAGGAGATTGACGCAGAAATAAGCATAAAAAACGATGTTTTACGCTATGAGGGTGGGAATGAAGAATTACAGTACTTTGGTTCTGAAGAAGTAAATAAATTTGACATTGACTTAAACACCGTTCCACGAAGCGTTAAGACTCTTTTCCTACAAATAATAGAAAAAAATCACTGCGCATTCGCAGAACCATATAGGGCACACCCTTACAATACAAACGTGGTTGCAAGAATTATAACAACCACTGATGAACCTATTTATACTAAGACCTATCCATACCCAATGTCGGCGGCAAGTTTTGTAAATAAAGAAATATAGTCTCTGTTGGCAGATGGGATTGTGAGACCTTCCTGCTCACCCTATAACTCGCCAATACATATTGTAAAAAAGAAGGGATTGGATGAAAATGGTGAACCCAAGCTTCGAATGGTAGTTGATTTTAGAAAAATTAATGATAAACCCATCGCCGATAAATATCCAATACCCGAAACTTCAGTTATCTTAAGTAATCTAGGAAATTCAAAGTATTTTTCGACCCTCGATCTAAAATCAGGATTCCATCAAATATTACTGGCAGAAAAAGACCGACAAAAAACTGCTTTTAATGTTAATAATGGCAAATACGAGTTCTGTCGTTTGCCTTTTGGTCTTAAAAACGCCCCGAGTATCTTTCAAAGGGCAATAGATGATATTCTCAGGCCATATATAGGGAATTTTTGTCACGTGTACATCGATGACATCATCATATTCTCTCCCGACGAGAGAACACATTTAATTCATATAAATACAATACTTGGTGATTTGGCCAAGGTACATATGCGGGTTTCATTTGAGAAATCGACATTTTTTAAACAAGAAGTATAATTCTTGGGGTTTAGAGTATCACAAAACGGTGTAAAAACCTCACCAGAAAAAATAAAAGATATTGTGGGCTACAAGACCCCTACAACCCTCAGAGCTTTAAGGGCATTCCTTGGGTTGTCGGGATATTACAGAAAATTCGTAAGAGATTATGCGGCAATAGCAAAGCCTCTCACTAGGTATTTACGTGGCGAAAATGGCCACATCGGAGCAAATAGGTCCAAAAAAATTCACATAGATTTGGACGAGGACGCAGTGAATGCATTCGAAAAAATCAAACAAATTCTTGCCTCTGAGGATGTTTTATTACTTTATCCCGATTTTGCGAAGCCCTTTGAATTAACGACAGACGCTTCGAGTCATGCATTGGGAGCGGTCCTGTCGCAAAACGGACGCCCAATAACCATGATTTCCAGGACGTTGAGTAAAACAGAGGAAAACTACGCTACAAATGAGCGGGAGCTTTTGGCTATTGTCTGGGCATTAAAGTCCCTAAGAAATTATCTGTATGGGGTGAAAAATGTAAAAATTTTCACGGATCAACAGCCTTTAACTTTTTCTATAAGGGACAAGAGTTCAAACTCAAAAATGAGGAGATGGAGAGCTTTTGTAGAAGAATTTTCCCCAACATTCTGTTACAAGCCTGGAAAGGATAACGTTGTTGCTGACGCCTTATCACGGCAACTCTTAAATAATATGACGGACAACGAATCTATGCAAAATACAGCACATAGTGAAATATCTTCCTCCAATATTATAAAATCCATTAATTTCCCTGTGAATCAATTTAGGAATCAAATTATCCTAATTGAGGGAAACACCAATTGCAAAAAGACTAGAATTTTTTTTCAACGATACATTCGACATACAGTCGAATTTAACAATATAGAAGATTTATTTTCAGCTTTAAAAATGAGCGTAAGCCCTAAGGTGGTAAACGCAATTTATTGCGACCTTCATACACTCGCAAAGATACAGCATCGTGCCGGGGAAGCATTCCCATCTGTTAAATTTGTCCGTACGAACAAAATTGTCATCGATCTCGTAAATCCGAATGACCAAATTGAGACAGCAACCCGTGAACACAACCGAGCACATAGATCGGTGAATGAAAACTTCAAGCAATTGCTAGAGAGCTATTATTTTCCGAATATGAAAGAACTACTTAACTCTATTGTAAAAAATTGCAAAACTTGCATGGAAAACAAATACAATAGAAAACCTGCTGACAATATTATTGGAGAAACCCCTATTCCCGAATATCCCGGACAAATATTACACATCGATATTTTTTCCACTGACAAACAACATTTCTTGACTTCTATCGATAAATTTTCAAAATTTGCGACCGTAATCCCAATTGCATCGAGAAATCTCATTGACGTTAAAAATGCTCTTTTTCAAATACTAAGTAGGTTCAAGAAAACCAAACTAATAGTTTCAGACAACGAAAAGGCCTTTCAGGCAAATACTATTCAAAGCTTATTAAAAAATTACTTTGATGCCGAGCAGTTCTTCGTACCACCTCTTCATAGCAAGAGCAATGGGCAAGTGGAACGGTTTCATTCGACCTTGATGGAGATTGCGCGTTGCGTTAGGGTTCAACAAGAGATTTCGGATACAGTTGATTTAATTATGGTAGCCACATTAAAATATAATGAAACTTATCATTCAGTCACAGGGGCAAAACCAATTGATATAATGAATGACTTTGATTGCGCGAGAATAAATAAAATTAAAAGCAAACTAAAAACAGCTCAGGAGAAATTATAAAAGCGTACTACTGCAGACAAAAGAAATTTTGAGGAAGGTGATGTAGTATTTGTAAGAAGAAATAAAAGATTAGGTAATAAGTTTGATAAGGTTTTTGTAGAAAAGAAAGTACAAAAAGATCTAGGAACAGCAGTCCTAATAGACAGTAGAAAAGTTCACAAAAATAATTTACGCTAGAAGATGAAATTTTTAGGAAAAAATAATAATAACATAGCCGATTTTGTTTTTCTTTTACAGCATTTTGCTTATGCCAGGAGTGCTTGGTGAAATTATAAATTATTCGGAATCAAAATACATTCCTATTACAGAAGGGCGTGTGGCAATTTTTCAGGACTACACTCCCTTCGCACATTTGACCAACTTGACAAAATACGAACAACTACAACAAGAGACAGAAAGTCTTCTGGCATATATCCCAAAAACTCCATTAAGGAAACTTTTAGAAGTTGACCTAGAACAAATAGACCGACTTCTGAACACAATTACAATTCATCATCGACACTCGCGCAGCCTTAACTTTTTGGGCACGGCCCTAAAAGTTATTGCCGGCACCCCCGACTTTGACGACTTTAACGAGCTGAGGACTAAAACAGAAATAATTTTACAAAATAATGACAATCAAATAGTAATAAATACTAAAACACAGGAGCAAATAAACAAACTTACGGACAGAGTAAACAAACTAATATTGACGAAAAGTTTTTCGGAGAATGAAGTACTTAATCTTTTCCAACTTGCAAGCAGCAGAACAAAAGCAATCATTGAAGATTTATTTAGAAAACACAGCATTGTCAATAGCACTAGCTAAGGCAAATATCATTAACCCAGTAATTTTAGACAATAACGAAATAAATTTTATCTTTAATACTGAAAAATTTAGTGTAAGCATTAACGATATTTTAATTAATAGTAAATTTAAGGTAATTCAACAAAATAATGTCATAATCTGTTATATCAGATTTCCTATAATTAAAGACCTCTGTAATGCTACTTCAATTTATCCCGTTTCCCATGACAATAAAATAATAAATTTCGAATCTAATTTAGTCGCCAAATGTCAGAATAATTATAAAATACTGAAAAATTGTAACAATCAAAGTACCACGATTTTTTGTCACGAGCTTAAAGAAACCAGTAATAACTGTCTTAAAAATCTTTTAAATACTTACGAAGCAAACTGTTCGGAAATAACTGCATACTTACAGCCAATATCAGTAGTCAATGACGGTGTTCTCATTATAAATAACGCGATTGCAAACATAAAAATTCCAAACAAACAACCAACTCACATTAATGGTACTTACCTTATAACATTTAAAGAATCTGTCACAATTAATAAAACGCTCTTCATAAATAAGGAAGAACAGATTTTTGTTGACCCAGAAACCCCATTGGCACACAGAGTAAATATCACCGAACACATAAAAAATCTGTCCTTGCCCGTTCTTCAAGAACTTCATTTCAAAAATCTTATCCATATAGAAACCCTTAAAAAGAAAGTGACACTGCATGTTTCTATCTATAATTTGCTCTTCTCAACAATAATTATCATTGCATTTATTCTGGTAATATTTAAAATTATATCCCGAAAACGAAAAAACAAGGGAAAAGAAAGCTTAAGAGAAGCAATTAAATCTCTTCAACAAAAACTTAAAACAGCCAAGGACGACTTTTCTCTAAGGGGGGGAGTAGTTAACTGCAGCGACAGCAGTTAATATTAAATATTCATAATTGTTCGCGCAGCTGAATAAACATTGCATTTTTTAAGATGCACTTTCAATTCCAAATAACTCTAATTTGTCTTCCCACACATTCTTTCAACTGTAAACTAAATTCTCAGAAAACTATTCGCGCTGCTGAAGTCCCATAGGAACAGCATTACAGAGAGTGTAGTGATAAACTAGATTATAAGAATTAAAATAAGAAAACAACAATTTTTGTAAAACTAGTATAAGAGGATGTCAAATATCAGAATAAAGTTCAGTTCATATTGGATTCAACATAAAGACGCAACGCGTTATAATTACTTATACGCGAACTGTTTTGGGGAAAAGTTGCCGGAATTAGGAAAATCAAGGCGATTTAAAATGAACATCAAATTAACTTCACCGAAACCAATATCTAAGAAGCCTTATAGTATTCCAATTCCTAAGCAGCGTGTTGTTGAGGGAATTGTGGACGAGTTATTGCATTTGGGTATTGTACGCAGGTCCATGTCAACGTATGCTTCACCAATTGTTTTGGTGCGTAAGCAGAATGGGGAGGACAGGTTGTGCGTCGACTTCCGTGAACTCAATGCAGTAACTGAGAAGCAACCATGGTTGATACCGACAGTTGATGGTGTTCTTGCGACGTTGTCGGGGAAAAAGTTTTTCACCACTTAAGATTTAATGTCTGGATATTACCAGATTGAGTTGGAGGAAGACGCTAAACCTTTCACCGCATTTGTTACGCACAATGGACACTATGAGTTCAATAGGATGCCATTCGGGTTACGGAATGCACCATGCACATTCCAAAGAATGATGACCCAGTTAATTGCACCTTTGAAGAAAGCAATGGTGAGCTATGTTGACGAGGTGATAATAGCAACCGATACTGAAGAAGAAAATTTATTTTTTTTAGAAGAGTTTTTGAAAATAATTCAACAAGAGGGGTTACCGTTGAGGCTGTCAAAGTGTTCGTTCATGAGGCGTGAAGTTATGTTTTTAGGGCATCAGGTAGATGAAAATGGTATTAGGCCGGGTGTTGTAAAAACAGCAGCAATTGAACACTTTCCAAAACCACAAAATCAGCTAGAAGTTAGAAGATTTTTAGGGTTGACAGGGTTTTTCCGGAAGTTTGTTCCCGGATATGCATTGATCGCTAAGCATCTCACACAGCTTACGAAGAAGAGCACAAATTTTGTTTGGGATTCGAATTGTGCAGAGTCGTTCCAAAGATTAATCCAATTAATTATTAGAGCTCCAGTATTGACAATTTACGACATGACAAAGGATCATGAGCTCCATACAGATGCGTCGAGTGCGGGTGTCGCCGCTATTCTTATGCAACGAGAAGACAGTGGGCTGAAGCCAATTGCTTATTATAGCCGAGCGTGTACACAGCAGGAAAATAATTGGCATGCATACGAGTTGGAGGTGCTTGCTGTCGTTGAAGCATGTGAACGCTTCAGAATGTTTTTACTTGGTAAGCACTTTACCATTGTTACGTATTGTCAATCTTTGACAACAGCGAAAATGTCTAAACCTATGATTCCGAAAGTAGCACGTTGGTTACTCCGGTTACTAGAGTACGAATACCATATTGTGCATCGGGCTGGCTCATCGATGGGTCACGTCGATGCTTTGAGTCGTGCACCTATAAGTGGGGAAGAGCGGGTTGATGACGTTGGTAGTAAAGTTTTAACTTTGTCAGTTGACGATTGGGTGTGCACCATGCAGAGGCAGGACAATAACCTACAAAAGATTATCGATGTTTTGGAGAGTAATGATATTGGTAATCAATGCAGTGACATTAGGTCTGGATTTTGCTTGAAGAATCACAGATTACTCCGGAAAATGGGGAATGGTGTTACAGTCGAGAACCGAAGCGAAAGGAGTGCGAGCTGTACGGTATGGATATTCCAACATTACCGTTTCAGACGCTGCACTTGGATCATCTAGGTCCTTTTGTAAAAAGTCGACGAGGTTATGAATATGCCTTGGTTATTGTGGATGCACTCACAAGGTACGCGGTCGTTGTGCCAACCAGATCAACTAAAACTAAACCGGTCGTAGATGCATTAAACGATTTAATGCTGTATTTTGGCTTACCACAACGAATCGTTACAGATCGTGGTACCGCATTTACGTCAGCAGCATTAAGCGATTTCTGCAAATCGTATAAAATACAACACATAAAGGTAGCTGTGCGGACACCTCGCTCAAACGGTTTAGCCGAGCGTGTTAACCAAGCGGTATTGGTGTTCTTGCGAGCTTCGACCAGTGAAGCGAAAGATTGGGACACACATGTTCGTATGTTGCAATGGTCATTAAACACCAAGGTAAATGCAACAACTAAGTTTGCACCAATAGACTTGGTGTATGATTTCCCTCTTCGCGACCTGAGTGGCAATATGATGCTAGCAGCAGTCCAAAACGATGAAGACCAGCTATACATGAATGGTCGGCGGAAAGAAGCAATTCAAAATATATTTATACTAAGACCTATCCATACCCAATGTCGGCGGCAAGTTTTGTAAATAAAGAAATATAGTCTCTGTTGGCAGATGGGATTGTGAGACCTTCCTGCTCACCCTATAACTCGCCAATACATATTGTAAAAAAGAAGGGATTGGATGAAAATGGTGAACCCAAGCTTCGAATGGTAGTTGATTTTAGAAAAATTAATGATAAACCCATCGCCGATAAATATCCAATACCCGAAACTTCAGTTATCTTAAGTAATCTAGGAAATTCAAAGTATTTTTCGACCCTCGATCTAAAATCAGGATTCCATCAAATATTACTGGCAGAAAAAGACCGACAAAAAACTGCTTTTAATGTTAATAATGGCAAATACGAGTTCTGTCGTTTGCCTTTTGGTCTTAAAAACGCCCCGAGTATCTTTCAAAGGGCAATAGATGATATTCTCAGGCCATATATAGGGAATTTTTGTCACGTGTACATCGATGACATCATCATATTCTCTCCCGACGAGAGAACACATTTAATTCATATAAATACAATACTTGGTGATTTGGCCAAGGTACATATGCGGGTTTCATTTGAGAAATCGACATTTTTTAAACAAGAAGTATAATTCTTGGGGTTTAGAGTATCACAAAACGGTGTAAAAACCTCACCAGAAAAAATAAAAGATATTGTGGGCTACAAGACCCCTACAACCCTCAGAGCTTTAAGGGCATTCCTTGGGTTGTCGGGATATTACAGAAAATTCGTAAGAGATTATGCGGCAATAGCAAAGCCTCTCACTAGGTATTTACGTGGCGAAAATGGCCACATCGGAGCAAATAGGTCCAAAAAAATTCACATAGATTTGGACGAGGACGCAGTGAATGCATTCGAAAAAATCAAACAAATTCTTGCCTCTGAGGATGTTTTATTACTTTATCCCGATTTTGCGAAGCCCTTTGAATTAACGACAGACGCTTCGAGTCATGCATTGGGAGCGGTCCTGTCGCAAAACGGACGCCCAATAACCATGATTTCCAGGACGTTGAGTAAAACAGAGGAAAACTACGCTACAAATGAGCGGGAGCTTTTGGCTATTGTCTGGGCATTAAAGTCCCTAAGAAATTATCTGTATGGGGTGAAAAATGTAAAAATTTTCACGGATCACCAGCCTTTAACTTTTTCTATAAGGGACAAGAGTTCAAACTCAAAAATGAGGAGATGGAGAGCTTTTGTAGAAGAATTTTCCCCAACATTCTGTTACAAGCCTGGAAAGGATAACGTTGTTGCTGACGCCTTATCACGGCAACTCTTAAATAATATGACGGACAACGAATCTATGCAAAATACAGCACATAGTGAAATATCTTCCTCCAATATTATAAAATCCATTAATTTCCCTGTGAATCAATTTAGGAATCAAATTATCCTAATTGAGGGAAACACCAATTGCAAAAAGACTAGAATTTTTTTTCAACGATACATTCGACATACAGTCGAATTTAACAATATAGAAGATTTATTTTCAGCTTTAAAAATGAGCGTAAGCCCTAAGGTGGTAAACGCAATTTATTGCGACCTTCATACACTCGCAAAGATACAGCATCGTGCCGGGGAAGCATTCCCATCTGTTAAATTTGTCCGTACGAACAAAATTGTCATCGATCTCGTAAATCCGAATGACCAAATTGAGACAGCAACCCGTGAACACAACCGAGCACATAGATCGGTGAATGAAAACTTCAAGCAATTGCTAGAGAGCTATTATTTTCCGAATATGAAAGAACTACTTAACTCTATTGTAAAAAATTGCAAAACTTGCATGGAAAACAAATACAATAGAAAACCTGCTGACAATATTATTGGAGAAACCCCTATTCCCGAATATCCCGGACAAATATTACACATCGATATTTTTTCCACTGACAAACAACATTTCTTGACTTCTATCGATAAATTTTCAAAATTTGCGACCGTAATCCCAATTGCATCGAGAAATCTCATTGACGTTAAAAATGCTCTTTTTCAAATACTAAGTAGGTTCAAGAAAACCAAACTAATAGTTTCAGACAACGAAAAGGCCTTTCAGGCAAATACTATTCAAAGCTTATTAAAAAATTACTTTGATGCCGAGCAGTTCTTCGTACCACCTCTTCATAGCAAGAGCAATGGGCAAGTGGAACGGTTTCATTCGACCTTGATGGAGATTGCGCGTTGCGTTAGGGTTCAACAAGAGATTTCGGATACAGTTGATTTAATTATGGTAGCCACATTAAAATATAATGAAACTTATCATTCAGTCACAGGGGCAAAACCAATTGATATAATGAATGACTTTGATTGCGCGAGAATAAATAAAATTAAAAGCAAACTAAAAACAGCTCAGGAGAAATTATAAAAGCGTACTACTGCAGACAAAAGAAATTTTGAGGAAGGTGATGTAGTATTTGTAAGAAGAAATAAAAGATTAGGTAATAAGTTTGATAAGGTTTTTGTAGAAAAGAAAGTACAAAAAGATCTAGGAACAGCAGTCCTAATAGACAGTAGAAAAGTTCACAAAAATAATTTACGCTAGAAGATGAAAGTTTTAGGAAAAAATAATAATAACATAGCCGATTTTGTTTTTCTTTTACAGCATTTTGCTTATGCCAGGAGTGCTTGGTGAAATTATAAATTATTCGGAATCAAAATACATTCCTATTACAGAAGGGCGTGTGGCAATTTTTCAGGACTACACTCCCTTCGCACATTTGACCAACTTGACAAAATACGAACAACTACAACAAGAGACAGAAAGTCTTCTGGCATATATCCCAAAAACTCCATTAAGGAAACTTTTAGAAGTTGACCTAGAACAAATAGACCGACTTCTGAACACAATTACAATTCATCATCGACACTCGCGCAGCCTTAACTTTTTGGGCACGGCCCTAAAAGTTATTGCCGGCACCCCCGACTTTGACGACTTTAACGAGCTGAGGACTAAAACAGAAATAATTTTACAAAATAATGACAATCAAATAGTAATAAATACTAAAACACAGGAGCAAATAAACAAACTTACGGACAGAGTAAACAAACTAATATTGACGAAAAGTTTTTCGGAGAATGAAGTACTTAATCTTTTCCAACTTGCAAGCAGCAGAACAAAAGCAATCATTGAAGATTTATTTAGAAAACACAGCATTGTCAATAGCACTAGCTAAGGCAAATATCATTAACCCAGTAATTTTAGACAATAACGAAATAAATTTTATCTTTAATACTGAAAAATTTAGTGTAAGCATTAACGATATTTTAATTAATAGTAAATTTAAGGTAATTCAACAAAATAATGTCATAATCTGTTATATCAGATTTCCTATAATTAAAGACCTCTGTAATGCTACTTCAATTTATCCCGTTTCCCATGACAATAAAATAATAAATTTCGAATCTAATTTAGTCGCCAAATGTCAGAATAATTATAAAATACTGAAAAATTGTAACAATCAAAGTACCACGATTTTTTGTCACGAGCTTAAAGAAACCAGTAATAACTGTCTTAAAAATCTTTTAAATACTTACGAAGCAAACTGTTCGGAAATAACTGCATACTTACAGCCAATATCAGTAGTCAATGACGGTGTTCTCATTATAAATAACGCGATTGCAAACATAAAAATTCCAAACAAACAACCAACTCACATTAATGGTACTTACCTTATAACATTTAAAGAATCTGTCACAATTAATAAAACGCTCTTCATAAATAAGGAAGAACAGATTTTTGTTGACCCAGAAACCCCATTGGCACACAGAGTAAATATCACCGAACACATAAAAAATCTGTCCTTGCCCGTTCTTCAAGAACTTCATTTCAAAAATCTTATCCATATAGAAACCCTTAAAAAGAAAGTGACACTGCATGTTTCTATCTATAATTTGCTCTTCTCAACAATAATTATCATTGCATTTATTCTGGTAATATTTAAAATTATATCCCGAAAACGAAAAAACAAGGGAAAAGAAAGCTTAAGAGAAGCAATTAAATCTCTTCAACAAAAACTTAAAACAGCCAAGGACGACTTTTCTCTAAGGGGGGGAGTAGTTAACTGCAGCGACAGCAGTTAATATTAAATATTCATAATTGTTCGCGCAGCTGAATAAACATTGCATTTTTTAAGATGCACTTTCAATTCCAAATAACTCTAATTTGTCTTCCCACACATTCTTTCAACTGTAAACTAAATTCTCAGAAAACTATTCGCGCTGCTGAAGTCCCATAGGAACAGCATTACAGAGAGTGTAGTGATAAACTAGATTATAAGAATTAAAATAAGAAAACAACAATTTTTGTAAAACTAGTATAAGAGGATGTCAAATATCAGAATAAAGTTCAGTTCATATTGGATTCAACATAAAGACGCAACGCGTTATAATTACTTATACGCGAACTGTTTTGGGGAAAAGTTGCCGGAATTAGGAAAATCAAGGCGATTTAAAATGAACATCAAATTAACTTCACCGAAACCAATATCTAAGAAGCCTTATAGTATTCCAATTCCTAAGCAGCGTGTTGTTGAGGGAATTGTGGACGAGTTATTGCATTTGGGTATTGTACGCAGGTCCATGTCAACGTATGCTTCACCAATTGTTTTGGTGCGTAAGCAGAATGGGGAGGACAGGTTGTGCGTCGACTTCCGTGAACTCAATGCAGTAACTGAGAAGCAACCATGGTTGATACCGACAGTTGATGGTGTTCTTGCGACGTTGTCGGGGAAAAAGTTTTTCACCACTTAAGATTTAATGTCTGGATATTACCAGATTGAGTTGGAGGAAGACGCTAAACCTTTCACCGCATTTGTTACGCACAATGGACACTATGAGTTCAATAGGATGCCATTCGGGTTACGGAATGCACCATGCACATTCCAAAGAATGATGACCCAGTTAATTGCACCTTTGAAGAAAGCAATGGTGAGCTATGTTGACGAGGTGATAATAGCAACCGATACTGAAGAAGAAAATTTATTTTTTTTAGAAGAGTTTTTGAAAATAATTCAACAAGAGGGGTTACCGTTGAGGCTGTCAAAGTGTTCGTTCATGAGGCGTGAAGTTATGTTTTTAGGGCATCAGGTAGATGAAAATGGTATTAGGCCGGGTGTTGTAAAAACAGCAGCAATTGAACACTTTCCAAAACCACAAAATCAGCTAGAAGTTAGAAGATTTTTAGGGTTGACAGGGTTTTTCCGGAAGTTTGTTCCCGGATATGCATTGATCGCTAAGCATCTCACACAGCTTACGAAGAAGAGCACAAATTTTGTTTGGGATTCGAATTGTGCAGAGTCGTTCCAAAGATTAATCCAATTAATTATTAGAGCTCCAGTATTGACAATTTACGACATGACAAAGGATCATGAGCTCCATACAGATGCGTCGAGTGCGGGTGTCGCCGCTATTCTTATGCAACGAGAAGACAGTGGGCTGAAGCCAATTGCTTATTATAGCCGAGCGTGTACACAGCAGGAAAATAATTGGCATGCATACGAGTTGGAGGTGCTTGCTGTCGTTGAAGCATGTGAACGCTTCAGAATGTTTTTACTTGGTAAGCACTTTACCATTGTTACGTATTGTCAATCTTTGACAACAGCGAAAATGTCTAAACCTATGATTCCGAAAGTAGCACGTTGGTTACTCCGGTTACTAGAGTACGAATACCATATTGTGCATCGGGCTGGCTCATCGATGGGTCACGTCGATGCTTTGAGTCGTGCACCTATAAGTGGGGAAGAGCGGGTTGATGACGTTGGTAGTAAAGTTTTAACTTTGTCAGTTGACGATTGGGTGTGCACCATGCAGAGGCAGGACAATAACCTACAAAAGATTATCGATGTTTTGGAGAGTAATGATATTGGTAATCAATGCAGTGACATTAGGTCTGGATTTTGCTTGAAGAATCACAGATTACTCCGGAAAATGGGGAATGGTGTTACAGTCGAGAACCGAAGCGAAAGGAGTGCGAGCTGTACGGTATGGATATTCCAACATTACCGTTTCAGACGCTGCACTTGGATCATCTAGGTCCTTTTGTAAAAAGTCGACGAGGTTATGAATATGCCTTGGTTATTGTGGATGCACTCACAAGGTACGCGGTCGTTGTGCCAACCAGATCAACTAAAACTAAACCGGTCGTAGATGCATTAAACGATTTAATGCTGTATTTTGGCTTACCACAACGAATCGTTACAGATCGTGGTACCGCATTTACGTCAGCAGCATTAAGCGATTTCTGCAAATCGTATAAAATACAACACATAAAGGTAGCTGTGCGGACACCTCGCTCAAACGGTTTAGCCGAGCGTGTTAACCAAGCGGTATTGGTGTTCTTGCGAGCTTCGACCAGTGAAGCGAAAGATTGGGACACACATGTTCGTATGTTGCAATGGTCATTAAACACCAAGGTAAATGCAACAACTAAGTTTGCACCAATAGACTTGGTGTATGATTTCCCTCTTCGCGACCTGAGTGGCAATATGATGCTAGCAGCAGTCCAAAACGATGAAGACCAGCTATACATGAATGGTCGGCGGAAAGAAGCAATTCAAAATATCGAGATAGCACGAGTCAAATGGAAAGCCAAATTCGATGCTCGTCATACCAAACCAGATCGGTATAAAGAAGGGTCTCTTGTTCTCATCGAGGCTCCTCCTCCAATCACAGGCGAGTCCAAAAAGTTGCAACCGAAGTTCAAGGGCCCCTACGTTGTCAAGAAAATATTGAGGTTCGATCGTTATGTCGTCGAAGATGTCGAAGGCATGCAGCGAACACAACGTCACTACAGTCAAATAGCAACGTCTGATAAAATGAAACCGTGGTGCGCCTTATTTCCTGAGATAGACGATGATGGGAATCCCGAAGATGATAATAACGACGACTAACTCGGGACGAGTTTCTGTCAGGAGAGGCCGAGCTGTCATCACTATATTTCATTCTCGAGTGGCATCTCTGCTACTTCATTTTATTCTATTATATTGTATTCGTTTCTTTGTTACTTATGTTCATTCAATATTCATTCTGAGTATATTCATTTTATGTATATAAAGATTCAGTCTTAATTTGAAGCCAATAAAGAAAGTCATCCAGACTCTGTCCGTGAATAGTGACATGACCCATTGTTATGAGTAGCGTACTCATATCACCTTGCTTTCGTCAATCTAAAAAATTTGAACAAAAATTTAGTTGCTCTAAAATCGGTCGGATTTAGAATCAAATGTGTGGAAATTCATATACATTCACGTGAACAAAATAAGAACTCGATCAAGGATGATGAAATTTTGGCAAAAAAATCCATATGACCCATTGTTATGAGTAGCGTACTCATATCACATTGCTTTCGACAATCTAAAAAATTTGAACAAAAGTTTAGTAGCTCCAAAATCGGTCGGATATAGACTCAAATGTGTGGAAATACATATATATTCACGTATAAAAAATAAGAACTCGAATAAATATAATGAAATTTTTGCAAAAAAATCCATATGACCCATTGTTATGAGTAGCGTACTCATATCACATTGCTTTCGACAATCTAAAAAATTTGAACAAAAGTTTAGTAGCTCCAAAATCGGTCGGATATAGACTCAAATGTGTGGAAATACATATATATTCAAGTGAACAAAATAAGAACTCGGATAAAGATGATGAAATTTTTGCAAAAAAATCCATATGACCCATTGTTATGAGTAGCGTACTCGTACGACATTGCTTTCGACAATCTGGAAAATTTGATCAAAAATTAACTTGCTCCAAAATCGGTCGGGTTTAGACTCAAATGTGTGGAAATACATATATATTCACGTATACAAAATAAGAACTCGAATAAAGATGATGAAATTTTTGCAAAAAAAACCAAATGACGCAATGTTATGAGTAGCGTACTCATACCACATTGCTTTCGACAATCTTGAAAATTTGAACAAAAATTAAGTTGCTCCAAATTCGGTCGGGTTTAGACTCAAATGTGTGGAAATACATATATATTTACGTGTACAAAATAAGAACTCGAATAAAGATGATGAAATTTTTGCAAAAAAGTCCATTTGACCCATTGTTATGAGTAGCGTACTCATATCACCTTGCTTTCGACAATCTAAAAAATTTGAACAAAAATTTAGTAGCTCCAAAATCGGTCGGATATAGACTCAAATGTGTGGAAATACATATATATTCACGTGAACAAAATAAGAACTCGGATAAAGATGATGAAATTTTTGCAAAAAAATCCATATGACCCATTGTTATGAGTAGCGTACTCGTACGACATTGCTTTCGACAATCTGGAAAATTTGAACAAAAATTAACTTGCTCCAAAATCGGTCGGGTTTAGACTCAAATGTGTGGAAATACATATATATTCACGTATACAAAATAAGAACTCGAATAAAGGTGATGAAATTTTTGCAAAAAAATCCAAATGACGCAATGTTTTGAGTAGCCTACTCATAGCACATTGCTTTCGACAATCTTGAAAATTTGAACAAAAATTAACTTGCTCCAAAATCGGTCGGGTTTAGACTCAAATGTGTGGAAATACATATAATTTTACGGATACAAAATAAGAACTGGAATAAAGATGATGAAATTTTTGCAAAAAAATCCATATGACCCATTGTTATGAGTAGCGTACTCATACGACATTGCTTTCGACAATCTTGAAAACTTGAACAAAAATTAAATTGCTCCACAATCGGTCGGGTTTAGACTCAAATGTGTGGAAATACTTATATATTCACGTGTACAAAATAAGAACTCATATAAAGATATTGAAATTTTTGCAAAAAAGTCCATTTGACACATTGTTATGATAAGCGTACTCATATCACATTGCTTTCGACAATCTAAAAAAGTTGAACAAAAATTTAGTTGCTCCAAAATCGGTCGGATTTAGACTCAAATGTGTGGAAATACATATATATTCACGTAAATAAAATAAGAACTCGGATAAAGATGATGAAATTTTTGCAAAAAAATCCATATGACCCATTGTTATGAGTAGCGTACTCGTACGACATTGCCTTCGACAATCTGGAAAATTTGAACAAAAATTAACTTGCTCCAAAATCGGTCGGGTTGAGACTCAAATGTGTGGAAATACATATATATTCACGTATACAAAATAAGAACTCGAATAAAGATGATGACATTTTTGCAAAAAATCCAAATGACGCAATGTTATGAGTAGCGTACTTATACCACATTGCTTTCGACAATCTTGAAAATTTGAACAAAAATTAAGTTGCTCCAAAATCGGTCGGGTTTAGACTCAAATGTGTGGAAATACATATATATTCACGTGTACAATATAAGAACTCGAATAAAGATGATGAAATTTTTGCAAAAAAGTCCATTTGACACATTGTTATGAGTAGCGTAATCATATCACATTGCTTTCGACAATCTAAATAATTTGAACAAAAATTTAGTAGCTTCAAAATCGGTCGGATTTAGACTCAAATGTGTGAAAATACATATATATTCACGTGTACAAAATAAAAACTCGAATAAAGATGATGGAATTTTTGAAAAAAAGTCCATATGACACATTGTTATGAGTAGCGTACTCATACGACATTGCTTTTGACAATCTTGAAAATATGAACAAAAATTAACTTGCTCCAAAATCGGTCGGGTTTAGACTCAAATGTACTCATACCACATTGCTTTCGACAATCTAAAAAATTTGAACAAAAATTAACTTGCTCTAAAATCGGTCGGGTTTAGACGCAAATGTGTGGAAATACATATATGTATGTATATTCACGTGTACAAAATAAGAACTCGAATAAAGATGTGGAAATTTTTGCTAAAAAAGTCCATTTGGAAATACATATATATTCACGTGAACAAAGTAAGAACTCGAATAAAGATGATGCAATTTTTGCAAAAAAATCCATATGGCGCATTGATATCAGTAGCGTACTCATAACACATTGCTTTCGACAATCTTGAAAATTATAAGAAAAATTAAGTAGCTCCAAAATCGGTCGGGTTTAGGCTCAAATGTGTGGAAATACATATATATTCACGTATACAAAATAAGAACTCGAATAAAGATGTTGAAATGTTTGCAAAAAAGTCCATTTGACACATTGTTATGAGTAGCGTACTCATACCACATTGCTTTCGACAATCTAAAAAATTTGAACAAAAATTAACTTGCTCTAAAATCGGTCGGGTTTAGACTCAAATGTACTCATACCACATTGCTTTCGACAATCTAAAAAATTTGAACAAAAATTAACTTGCTCTAAAATCGGTCGGGTTTAGACGCAAATGAGTGGAAATACATATATGTATGTATATTCACGTGTACAAAATAAGAACTCGAATAAAGATGTTGAAACTTTTGCAAAAAAAGTCCATTTGGAAATACATATATATTCACGTGAACAAAGTAAGAACTCGAATAAAGATGATGCAATTTTTGCAAAAAAATCCATATGGCGCATTGATATCAGTAGCGTACTCATAACACATTGCTTTCGACAATCTTGAAAATTATAAGATAAATTAAGTAGCTCCAAAATCGGTCGGGTTTAGTCTCAAATGTGTGGAAATACATATATATTCACGTATACAAAATAAGAACTCGAATAAAGATGTTGAAATTTTGGCAAAAAAGTCCATTTGACACATTGTTATGAGTAGCGTACTCATACCACATTGCTTTCGACAATCTAAAAAAATTGAACAAAAATTAACTTGCTCTAAAATCAGTCGGGTTTAGACTCAAATGTGTGGAAATACATATATATTCACGTGTACAAAATAAGAACTCGAATAAAGATGTTGAAATTTTTGCATACAAGTCCATTTGACACATTGTTATGAGTAGCGTACTCATACCACATTGCTTTCGACTATTTAAAAAATTTGAACAAAACATTTAGTAGCTCCAAAATCGGTCGGGTTTAGACTCAAATGTGTGGAAATACATATAATTTTACGGATACAAAATAAGAACTGGAATAAAGATGATGAAATTTTTGCAAAAAAATCCATATGACCCATTGTTATGAGTAGCGTACTCATACGACATTGCTTTCGACAATCTTGAAAACTTGAACAAAAATTAAATTGCTCCACAATCGGTCGGGTTTAGACTCAAATGTGTGGAAATACTTATATATTCACGTGTACAAAATAAGAACTCATATAAAGATATTGAAATTTTTGCAAAAAAGTCCATTTGACACATTGTTATGATAAGCGTACTCATATCACATTGCTTTCGACAATCTAAAAAAGTTGAACAAAAATTTAGTTGCTCCAAAATCGGTCGGATTTAGACTCAAATGTGTGGAAATACATATATATTCACGTAAATAAAATAAGAACTCGGATAAAGATGATGAAATTTTTGCAAAAAAATCCATATGACCCATTGTTATGAGTAGCGTACTCGTACGACATTGCCTTCGACAATCTGGAAAATTTGAACAAAAATTAACTTGCTCCAAAATCGGTCGGGTTGAGACTCAAATGTGTGGAAATACATATATATTCACGTATACAAAATAAGAACTCGAATAAAGATGATGACATTTTTGCAAAAAATCCAAATGACGCAATGTTATGAGTAGCGTACTCATACCACATTGCTTTCGACAATTTTGAAAATTTGAACAAAAATTAAGTTGCTCCAAAATCGGTCGGGTTTAGACTCAAATGTGTGGAAATACATATACATTCACGTGTACAAAATAAGAACTCGAATAAAGATGATGAAATTTTTGCAAAAAAGTCCATTTGACACATTGTTATGAGTAGCGTAATCATATCACATTGCTTTCGACAATCTAAATAATTTGATCAAAAATTTAGTAGCTTCAAAATCGGTCGGATTTAGACTCAACTGTGTGAAAATACATATATATTCACGTGTACAAAATAAAAACTCGAATAAAGATGATGGAATTTTTGAAAAAAAGTCCATATGACACATTGTTATGAGTAGCGTACTCATACGACATTGCTTTTGACAATCTTGAAAATTTGAACAAAAATTAACTTGCTCCAAAATCGGTCGGGTTTAGACTCAAATGTACTCATACCACATTGCTTTCGACAATCTAAAAAATTTGAACAAAAATTAACTTGCTCTAAAATCGGTCGGGTTTAGACGCAAATGTGTGGAAATACATATATGTATATTCACGTGTACAAAATAAGAACTCGAATAAAGATGTGGAAATTTTTGCTAAAAAAGTCCATTTGGAAATACATATATATTCACGTGAACAAAGTAAGAACTCGAATAAAGATGATGCAATTTTTGCAAAAAAATCCATATGGCGCATTGATATCAGTAGCGTACTCATAACACATTGCTTTCGACAATCTTGAAAATTATAAGAAAAATTAAGTAGCTCCAAAATCGGTCGGGTTTAGGCTCAAATGTGTGGAAATACATATATATTCACGTATACAAAATAAGAACTCGAATAAAGATGTTGAAATGTTTGCAAAAAAGTCCATTTGACACATTGTTATGAGTAGCGTACTCATACCACATTGCTTTCGACAATCTAAAAAATTTGAACAAAAATTAACTTGCTCTAAAATCGGTCGGGTTTAGACTCAAATGTACTCATACCACATTGCTTTCGACAATCTAAAAAATTTGAACAAAAATTAACTTGCTCTAAAATCGGTCGGGTTTAGACGCAAATGAGTGGAAATACATATATGTATGTATATTCACGTGTACAAAATAAGAACTCGAATAAAGATGTTGAAACTTTTGCAAAAAAAGTCCATTTGGAAATACATATATATTCACGTGAACAAAGTAAGAACTCGAATAAAGATGATGCAATTTTTGCAAAAAAATCCATATGGCGCATTGATATCAGTAGCGTACTCATAACACATTGCTTTCGACAATCTTGGAAATTATAAGATAAATTAAGTAGCTCCAAAATCGGTCGGGTTTAGTCTCAAATGTGTGGAAATACATATATATTCACGTATACAAAATAAGAACTCGAATAAAGATGTTGAAATTTTGGCAAAAAAGTCCATTTGACACATTGTTATGAGTAGCGTACTCATACCACATTGCTTTCGACAATCTAAAAAAATTGAACAAAAATTAACTTGCTCTAAAATCAGTCGGGTTTAGACTCAAATGTGTGGAAATACATATATATTCACGTGTACAAAATAAGAACTCGAATAAAGATGTTGAAATTTTTGCATAAAAGTCCATTTGACACATTGTTATGAGTAGCGTACTCATACCACATTGCTTTCGACTATTTAAAAAATTTGAACAAAACATTTAGTAGCTCCAAAATCGGTCGGGTTTAGACTCAAATGTGTGGAAATACATATAATTTTACGGATACAAAATAAGAACTGGAATAAAGATGATGAAATTTTTGCAAAAAAATCCATATGACCCATTGTTATGAGTAGCGTACTCATACGACATTGCTTTCGACAATCTTGAAAACTTGAACAAAAATTAAATTGCTCCACAATCGGTCGGGTTTAGACTCAAATGTGTGGAAATACTCATATATTCACGTGTACAAAATAAGAACTCATATAAAGATATTGAAATTTTTGCAAAAAAGTCCATTTGACACATTGTTATGATAAGCGTACTCATATCACATTGCTTTCGACAATCTAAAAAAGTTGAACAAAAATTTAGTTGCTCCAAAATCGGTCGGATTTAGACTCAAATGTGTGGAAATACATATATATTCACGTAAATAAAATAAGAACTCGGATAAAGATGATGAAATTTTTGCAAAAAAATCCATATGACCCATTGTTATGAGTAGCGTACTCGTACGACATTGCCTTCGACAATCTGGAAAATTTGAACAAAAATTAACTTGCTCCAAAATCGGTCGGGTTGAGACTCAAATGTGTGGAAATACATATATATTCACGTATACAAAATAAGAACTCGAATAAAGATGATGACATTTTTGCAAAAAATCCAAATGACGCAATGTTATGAGTAGCGTACTCATACCACATTGCTTTCGACAATTTTGAAAATTTGAACAAAAATTAAGTTGCTCCAAAATCGGTCGGGTTTAGACTCAAATGTGTGGAAATACATATACATTCACGTGTACAAAATAAGAACTCGAATAAAGATGATGAAATTTTTGCAAAAAAGTCCATTTGACACATTGTTATGAGTAGCGTAATCATATCACATTGCTTTCGACAATCTAAATAATTTGATCAAAAATTTAGTAGCTTCAAAATCGGTCGGATTTAGACTCAACTGTGTGAAAATACATATATATTCACGTGTACAAAATAAAAACTCGAATAAAGATGATGGAATTTTTGAAAAAAAGTCCATATGACACATTGTTATGAGTAGCGTACTCATACGACATTGCTTTTGACAATCTTGAAAATTTGAACAAAAATTAACTTGCTCCAAAATCGGTCGGGTTTAGACTCAAATGTACTCATACCACATTGCTTTCGACAATCTAAAAAATTTGAACAAAAATTAACTTGCTCTAAAATCGGTCGGGTTTAGACGCAAATGTGTGGAAATACATATATGTATATTCACGTGTACAAAATAAGAACTCGAATAAAGATGTGGAAATTTTTGCTAAAAAAGTCCATTTGGAAATACATATATATTCACGTGAACAAAGTAAGAACTCGAATAAAGATGATGCAATTTTTGCAAAAAAATCCATATGGCGCATTGATATCAGTAGCGTACTCATAACACATTGCTTTCGACAATCTTGAAAATTATAAGAAAAATTAAGTAGCTCCAAAATCGGTCGGGTTTAGGCTCAAATGTGTGGAAATACATATATATTCACGTATACAAAATAAGAACTCGAATAAAGATGTTGAAATGTTTGCAAAAAAGTCCATTTGACACATTGTTATGAGTAGCGTACTCATACCACATTGCTTTCGACAATCTAAAAAATTTGAACAAAAATTAACTTGCTCTAAAATCGGTCGGGTTTAGACTCAAATGTACTCATACCACATTGCTTTCGACAATCTAAAAAATTTGAACAAAAATTAACTTGCTCTAAAATCGGTCGGGTTTAGACGCAAATGAGTGGAAATACATATATGTATGTATATTCACGTGTACAAAATAAGAACTCGAATAAAGATGTTGAAACTTTTGCAAAAAAAGTCCATTTGGAAATACATATATATTCACGTGAACAAAGTAAGAACTCGAATAAAGATGATGCAATTTTTGCAAAAAAATCCATATGGCGCATTGATATCAGTAGCGTACTCATAACACATTGCTTTCGACAATCTTGAAAATTATAAGATAAATTAAGTAGCTCCAAAATCGGTCGGGTTTAGTCTCAAATGTGTGGAAATACATATATATTCACGTATACAAAATAAGAACTCGAATAAAGATGTTGAAATTTTGGCAAAAAAGTCCATTTGACACATTGTTATGAGTAGCGTACTCATACCACATTGCTTTCGACAATCTAAAAAAATTGAACAAAAATTAACTTGCTCTAAAATCAGTCGGGTTTAGACTCAAATGTGTGGAAATACATATATATTCACGTGTACAAAATAAGAACTCGAATAAAGATGTTGAAATTTTTGCATAAAAGTCCATTTGACACATTGTTATGAGTAGCGTACTCATACCACATTGCTTTCGACTATTTAAAAAATTTGAACAAAACATTTAGTAGCTCCAAAATCGGTCGGGTTTAGACTCAAATGTGTGGAAATACATATAATTTTACGGATACAAAATAAGAACTGGAATAAAGATGATGAAATTTTTGCAAAAAAATCCATATGACCCATTGTTATGAGTAGCGTACTCATACGACATTGCTTTCGACAATCTTGAAAACTTGAACAAAAATTAAATTGCTCCGCAATCGGTCGGGTTTAGACTCAAATGTGTGGAAATACTTATATATTCACGTGTACAAAATAAGAACTCATATAAAGATATTGAAATTTTTGCAAAAAAGTCCATTTGACACATTGTTATGATAAGCGTACTCATATCACATTGCTTTCGACAATCTAAAAAAGTTGAACAAAAATTTAGTTGCTCCAAAATCGGTCGGATTTAGACTCAAATGTGTGGAAATACATATATATTCACGTAAATAAAATAAGAACTCGGATAAAGATGATGAAATTTTTGCAAAAAAATCCATATGACCCATTGTTATGAGTAGCGTACTCGTACGACATTGCCTTCGACAATCTGGAAAATTTGAACAAAAATTAACTTGCTCCAAAATCGGTCGGGTTGAGACTCAAATGTGTGGAAATACATATATATTCACGTATACAAAATAAGAACTCGAATAAAGATGATGACATTTTTGCAAAAAATCCAAATGACGCAATGTTATGAGTAGCGTACTCATACCACATTGCTTTCGACAATTTTGAAAATTTGAACAAAAATTAAGTTGCTCCAAAATCGGTCGGGTTTAGACTCAAATGTGTAGAAATACATATATATTCACGTGTACAAAATAAGAACTCGAATAAAGATGATGAAATTTTTGCAAAAAAGTCCATTTGACACATTGTTATGAGTAGCGTAATCATATCACATTGCTTTCGACAATCTAAATAATTTGAACAAAAATTTAGTAGCTTCAAAATCGGTCGGATTTAGACTCAAATGTGTGAAAATACATATATATTCACGTGTACAAAATAAAAACTCGAATAAAGATGATGGAATTTTTGAAAAAAAGTCCATATGACACATTGTGATGAGTAGCGTACTCATACGACATTGCTTTTGACAATCTTGAAAATTTGAACAAAAATTAACTTGCTCCAAAATCGGTCGGGTTTAGACTCAAATGTACTCATACCACATTGCTTTCGACAATCTAAAAAATTTGAACAAAAATTAACTTGCTCTAAAATCGGTCGGGTTTAGACGCAAATGTGTGGAAATACATATATGTATATTCACGTGTACAAAATAAGAACTCGAATAAAGATGTGGAAATTTTTGCTAAAAAAGTCCATTTGGAAATACATATATATTCACGTGAACAAAGTAAGAACTCGAATAAAGATGATGCAATTTTTGCAAAAAAATCCATATGGCGCATTGATATCAGTAGCGTACTCATAACACATTGCTTTCGACAATCTTGAAAATTATAAGAAAAATTAAGTAGCTCCAAAATCGGTCGGGTTTAGGCTCAAATGTGTGGAAATACATATATATTCACGTATACAAAATAAGAACTCGAATAAAGATGTTGAAATGTTTGCAAAAAAGTCCATTTGACACATTGTTATGAGTAGCGTACTCATACCAAATTGCTGTCGACAATCTAAAAAATTTGAACAAAAGTTAACTTGCTCCAAAATCGGTCAGGTTTAGACTTAAATGTGTGGAAATACATATATATTCACGTGTACAAAATAAGAACTCGAATAAAGATGTTGAAATTTTTGCAAAAAAAGTCCATTTGACACATTGTTATGAGTAGCGTACTCATAAATACCACCTTGCTTTCGACAATCTTGAAAATTTGAACAAAAATTAACTTGCTCCAAAATCGGTCGGGTTTAGACTCAAATGTGTGGAAATACTTATATATTCACGTGTACAAAATAAGAACTCATATAAAGATATTGAAATTTTTGCAAAAAAGTCCATTTGACACATTGTTATGATAAGCGTACTCATATCACATTGCTTTCGACAATCTAAAAAAGTTGAACAAAAATTTAGTTGCTCCAAAATCGGTCGGATTTAGACTCAAATGTGTGGAAATACATATATATTCACGTAAATAAAATAAGAACTCGGATAAAGATGATGAAATTTTTGCAAAAAAATCCATATGACCCATTGTTATGAGTAGCGTACTCGTACGACATTGCCTTCGACAATCTGGAAAATTTGAACAAAAATTAACTTGCTCCAAAATCGGTCGGGTTGAGACTCAAATGTGTGGAAATACATATATATTCACGTGTACAAAATAAGAACTCGCATAAAGATGATGACATTTTTGCAAAAAATCCAAATGACGCAATGTTATGAGTAGCGTACTCATACCACATTGCTTTCGACAATCTTGAAAATTTGAACAAAAATTAAGTTGCTCCAAAATCGGTCGGGTTTAGACTCAAATGTGTGGAAATACATATATATTCACGTGTACAAAATAAGAACTCGAATAAAGATGATGAAATTTTTGCAAAAAAGTCCATTTGACACATTGTTATGAGTAGCGTAATCATATCACATTGCTTTCGACAATCTAAATAATTTGAACAAAAATTTAGTAGCTTCAAAATCGGTCGGATTTAGACTCAAATGTGTGAAAATACATATATATTCACGTGTACAAAATAAAAACTCGAATAAAGATGATGGAATTTTTGAAAAAAAGTCCATATGACACATTGTTATGAGTAGCGTACTCCTACGACATTGCTTTTGACAATCTTGAAAATTTGAACAAAAATTAACTTGCTCCAAAATCGGTCGGGTTTAGACTCAAATGTACTCATACCACATTGCTTTCGACAATCTAAAAAATTTGAACAAAAATTAACTTGCTCTAAAATCGGTCGGGTTTAGACGCAAATGTGTGGAAATACATATATGTATGTATATTCACGTGTACAAAATAAGAACTCGAATAAAGACGTGGAAATTTTTGCTAAAAAAGTCCATATGGAAATACATATATATTCAAGTGAACAAAGTAAGAACTCGAATAAAGATGATGCAATTTTTGCAAAAAAATCCATATGGCGCATTGATATCAGTAGCGTACTCATAACACATTGCTTTCGACAATCTTGAAAATTATAAGAAAAATTAAGTAGCTCCAAAATCGGTCGGGTTTAGGCTCAAATGTGTGGAAATACATATATATTCACGTATACAAAATAAGAACTCGAATAAAGATGTTGAAATGTTTGCAAAAAAGTCCATTTGACACATTGTTATGAGTAGCGTACTCATACCACATTGCTTTCGACAATCTAAAAAATTTGAACAAAAATTAACTTGCTCTAAAATCGGTCGGGTTTGGACTCAAATGTACTCATACCACATTGCTTTCGACAATCTAAAAAATTTTAACAAAAATTAACTTGCTCTAAAATCGGTCGGGTTTAGACGCAAATGAGTGGAAATACATATATGTATGTATATTCACGTGTACAAAATAAGAACTCGAATAAAGATGTTGAAATTTTTGCAAAAAAAGTCCATTCGGAAATACATATATATTCACGTGAACAAAGTAAGAACTCGAATAAAGATGATGCAATTTTTGCAAAAAAATCCATATGGCGCATTGATATCAGTAGCGTACTCATAACACATTGCTTTCGACAATCTTGAAAATTATAAGATAAATTAAGTAGCTCCAAAATCGGTCGGGTTTAGTCTCAAATGTGTGGAAATACATATATATTCACGTATACAAAATAAGAACTCGAATAAAGATGTTGAAATGTTTGCAAAAAAGTCCATTTGACACATTGTTATGAGTAGCGTACTCATACCAAATTGCTTTCGACAATCTAAAAAATTTGAACAAAAGTTAACTTGTTCCAAAATCGGTCAGGTTTAGACGCAAATGTGTGGAAATACATATATATTCACGTGTACAAAATAAGAACTCGAATAAAGATGTTGAAATTTTTGCAAAAAAAGTCCATTTGACACATTGTTATGAGTAGCGTACTCATACGACATTGCTTTCGACAATCTTGAAAATTTGAACAAAAATTAACTTGCTCCAAAATCGGTCGGGTTTAGACTCAAATGTGTGGAAATACATATATTTTTACGGATACAAAATAAGAACTGGAATAAAGATGATGAAATTTTTGCAAAAAAATCCATATGACCCATTGTTATGAGTAGCGTACTCATACGACATTGCTTTCGACAATCTTGAAAATTTGAACAAAAATTAACTTGCTCCAAAATCGGTCGGGTTTAGACTCAAATGTGTGGAAATACATATATATTCACGTGTTCAAGATAAAAACTCGAATAAAGATCTTGAAATTTTTGCAAAAAAGTCCATTTGACACATTGTTATGAGTAGCGTACTCATATCACATTGCTTTCGACAATCTTAAAAATTTTAACAAAAATTAAGTTGCTCCAAACTCGGTCGGGTTTAGACTCAAATGTGTGGAAATACATATATATTCACGTGTTCAAAATAAGAACTCGAATAAAGATCTTGAAATTTTTGCAAAAAAGTCCATTTGACACATTGTTATGAGTAGCGTACTCGTACCACATTGCTTTCGACAATCTTGAAAATTTGAACAAAAATTAAGTTGCTCCAAAATCGGTCGGGTTTAGACTCAAATGTGTGGAAATACATATATATTCACGTGTTCAAAATAAGAACTCGAATAAAGATCTTGAAATTTTTGCAAAAAAGTCCATTTGACACATTGTTATGAGTAGCGTACTCATATCACATTGCTTTCGACAATCTAAAAAATTTGAACAAAAATTAACTTGCTCCAAAATCGGTCGGGTTTAGACTCAAATGTGTGGAAATACATATATTTTCACGTGTACGCAATAAGAACTCGAATAAAAATGTTGAAATTTTTGCAAAAAAGTCCATTTGACACATTGTTATGAGTAGCGTACTCATACCACGTTGCTTTCGACAATCTAAAAAATTTGAACAAAAATTAACTTGCTCCAAAATCGGTCGGGTTAAGACTCAAATGTGTGGAAATACATATATTTTTACGGATACAAAATAAGAACTGGAATAAAGATGATGAAATTTTTGCAAAAAAATCCATATGACCCATTGTTATGAGTAGCGTACTCATACGACATTGCTCTCGACAATCTTGAAAATTTGAACAAAAATTAACTTGCTCCAAAATCGCTCAGGTTTAGACTCAAATGTGTGGAAATACATATATATTCACGTGAACAAAATAAGAACTCGAATAAAGATGATGAAATTTTTGCAAAAAATCCATATGACACATTGTTATAAGTAGCGTACTCGTACGACAATCTTGAAAATTTGAACAAAAATTAAGTTGCTCCAAAATCGGTCGGGTTTAGACTCAAATGTGTGGAAAAACATACATATTCACGTGAACAAAATAAGAACTCGAATAAAGATGTTGAAATTTTTGCAAAAAAAGTCCATTTGACACATTGTTATGAGTAGCGTACTCATACGACATTGCTTTCGACAATCTTGAAAATTTGAACAAAAATTAACTTGCTCCAAAATCGGTCGGGTTTAGACTCAAATGTGTGGAAATACATATATTTTTACGGATACAAAATAAGAACTGGAATAAAGATGATGAAATTTTTGCAAAAAAATCCATATGACCCATTGTTATGAGTAGCGTACTCATACGACATTGCTTTCGACAATCTTGAAAATTTGAACAAAAATTAACTTGCTCCAAAATCGGTCGGGTTTAGACTCAAATGTGTGGAAATACATATATATTCACGTGTTCAAGATAAAAACTCGAATAAAGATCTTGAAATTTTTGCAAAAAAGTCCATTTGACACATTGTTATGAGTAGCGTACTCATATCACATTGCTTTCGACAATCTTAAAAATTTTAACAAAAATTAAGTTGCTCCAAACTCGGTCGGGTTTAGACTCAAATGTGTGGAAATACATATATATTCACGTGCTCAAAATAAGAACTCGAATAAAGATCTTGAAATTTTTGCAAAAAAATCCAAATGGCGAATTGTTATGAGTAGCGTACTCATATCACATTGCTTTCGACAATCTAAAAAATTTGAACAAAATTAACTTGCTCCAAAAACGGTCGGGTTTAGACTCAAATGTGTGGAAATACATATATATTCACGTATACAAAATAAGAACTCGAATAAAGATGATGAAATTTTTGCAAAAAAGTCCATTTGACACATTGTTATAAGTAGCGAACTCATATCACATTGATTTCGACAATCTTAAAAATTTGAACAGAAATTAAGTTGTTCCAAAATCAGTCGGGTTTAGACTCAAATGTGTGGAGATACATATATTTTTACTCATTCAAAATATGTACTCGATTAAAGATGATGAAATTTTTGCAAAAAAATCCATATGACGCATTGCTATGAGTAGCGTACTCATACAACATTGCTTTCGACAATCTAAAAAATTTGAACAAAAATTAAGTTGCTCCAAAATCGGTCAGGTTTAGATTAAAATGTGTGGAAATACATATATATTCACATGTACAAGATAAGAACTTGAATAAAGATGTTGAAATTTTTGCAAAAAAATCCATATGACCCATTGTTATGAGTAGCGTACTCATACGACATTGCTTTCGACAATCTTGAAAATTTGAACAAAAATTAAGTTGCTCCAAAATCGGTCGGATTTAGACTCAAATGTGTGGAAATACATATGTACATATTAACGTGTACAAAATAAGAACTCGATTAAAGATGGTGGAATTTTTGCAAAAAATCCATATGACACATTGTTATGGGTAGCGTACTCATATCACATTGCTTTCGACAATCTAAAAAATTTCAACAAAAATTAAGTTGCTCCAAAATCGGTCGGGTTTAGACTTAAATGTGTGGAAATACATATATTTTTTTACTCATTCAAAATATGTACTCGATTAAAGATGATGAAATTTTTGAAAAAAAATCCATATGACGCATTGCTATGAGTAGCGTACTCATACAACATTGCTTTCGACAATCTAAAAAATTTGAACAAAAATTAAGTTGCTCCAAAATCGGTCGGGTTTAGACTAAAATGTGTGGAAATACATATATATTCACATGTACAAGATAAGAACTTGAATAAAGATGTTGAAATTTTTGCAAAAAAATCCATATGACCCATTGTTATGAGTAGCGTACTCATACGACATTGCTTTCGACAATCTTGAAAATTTGAACAAAAATTAAGTTGCTCCAAAATCGGTCGGGTTTAGACTCAAATGTGTGGAAATACATATGTACATATTAACGTGTACAAAATAAGAACTCGATTAAAGATGGTGGAATTTTTGCAAAAAATCCATATGACACATTGTTATGGGTAGCGTACTCATATCACATTGCTTTCGACAATCTAAAAAATTTCAACAAAAATTAAGTTGCTCCAAAATCGGTCGGGTTTAGACTCAAATGTGTGGAAATACATATGTACATATTAACGTGTACAAAATAAGAACTCGATTAAAGATGGTGGAATTTTTGCAAAAAATCCATATGACACATTGTTATGGGTAGCGTACTCATATCACATTGCTTTCGACAATCTTGAAAATTTGAACAAAAATTATGTTGCTCCATAATCGGTCGGTCTTAGACTTAAATGTGTGGAAATACATATATTTTTACGGATACAAAATATGAACTCGATTAAAGAAGATGAAATTTTTGCAAAAAAATCCATATGACGTACTCGTACGACATTGCTTTCGACAACCTGGAAAATTTGAGCAAAAATTAACTTGCTCCAAAATCGGTCGGGTTTAGACTGAAATGTGTAGAAATACATATATAATCACGTCTACAAAATAAGAACTCGAATAAAGATGATGAAATTTTTGCAAAAAAGTCCATATGACACATTGTTATGAATAGCGTACTCATACCACATTGCTTTCGACAATCTTGAAAATTTGAACAAAAATTAGCTTGCTCCAAAATCGGTCGGGTTTAGACTCAAATGTGTGGAAATACATATATTTTTACGGATAAAATATTTGAATTCGATTAAAGATGATGAAATTTTTGCAAAAAAATCCATATGACGCATTGCTATGAGTAGCGTACTCATACAATATTGCTTTCGACAATCTAAAAAATTTGAACAAAAATTAAGTTGCTCCAAAATCGGTCGGGTTTAGACTCAAATGTGTGGAAATACATACATATTCAAGTGTACAAAATAAGAACTCGAATAAAGACGATGAAATTTTTGCAAAAAAATCCAAAGGACGCATTGTAATGAGTAGCGTACTCATACCACATTGCTTTCGACAATCTAAAAAATTTGAACAAAAATTAAGTTGCTCCAAAATCGGTAGGGTTTAGACTCAAACGTATTGAAATACATATATATTAACGTGTACAAAATAAGAACTCGAATAAAGATGATGAAATTTTTGCAAAAAAATCCATATGACCCATTGTTATGAGTAGCGTACTCATATCACATTGCTTTCGACAATCTAAAAAATTTGAACAAAAATTATGTTGCTCCAAAATCGGTCGGGTTTAGACTCAAATGTGTGGAAATAAATATATTTTTACGGATACAAAATATGAACTCGATTAAAGAAGATGAAATTTTTGCAAAAAAATCCATATGACGCATTGTTATGAGTAGCGTACTCGTACGACATTGCTTTCGACAATCTGGAAAATTTGAACAAAAATTAACTTGCTCCAAAATCGGTCGGGTTTTGACTGAAATGTGTGGAAATACATATATATTCACGTCTACAAAATAAGAACTCGAATTAAGACGATGAAATTTTTGCAAAAAAGTCCATATGATACATTGTTATGAGTAGCGTACTCATACCACATTGCTTTCGACAATCTTGAAAATTTGAACAAAAATTAACTTGCTCCAAAATCGGTCGGGTTTTGACTGAAATGTGTGGAAATACATATATATTCACGTCTACAAAATAAGAACTCGAATTAAGACGATGAAATTTTTGCAAAAAAGTCCATATGATACATTGTTATGAGTAGCGTACTCATACCACATTGCTTTCGACAATCTTGAAAATTTGAACAAAAATTAACTTGCTCCAAAATCGGTCGGGTTAAGACTAAAATGTGTGGAAATACATATATATTCACATGAACAAGATAAGAACTTGAATAAAGATGTTGAAGTTTTTGCAAAAAAATCCATATGACCCATTGTTATGAGTAGCGTACTCATACGACATTGCTTTCGACAATCTTGAAAATTTGAACAAAAATTAAGTTGCTCCAAAATCGGTCGGGTTTAGACTCAAATGTGTGGAAATACATATGTACATATTAACGTGTACAAAATAAGAACTCGGTTAAAGATGGTGGAATTTTTGCAAAAAATCCATATGACACATTGTTATGGGTAGCGTACTCATATCACATTGCTTTCGACAATCTAAAAAATTTCAACAAAAATTAAGTTGCTCCAAAATCGGTCGGGTTTAGACTCAAATGTGTTGAAATACATATATTTTTACTCATACAAAATATGAACTCGATTAAAGATGATGAAATTTTTGCAAAAAAATCCATATGACGCATTGCTATGAGAAGCGTACTCATACCACATTGCTTTCGACAATCTTGAAAATTTGAACAAAAATTAAGTTGCTCCAAAATCGGTCGGGTTTAGACTCAAATGTGTTGAAATACATATATTTTTACTCATACAAAATATGAACTCGATTAAAGATGAGGAAATTTTTGCAAAAAAATCCATATGACGCATTTTTATGAGAAGCGTACTCATACCACATTGCTTTCGACAATCTTGAAAATTTGAACAAAAATTAAGTTGCTCCAAAATCGGTCGGGTTTAGACTTAAATGTGTGGAAATACATATATTTTTACGGATCCAAATATGAACTCGATTAAAGATGATGAAATTTTTGCAAAAGAATCCATATGACACATTGTTATGAGTAGAGTACTCATACCACATTGCTTTGGACAATCTGGAAAATTATAAAAAAAATTAAGTAGCTCCAAAATCGGTCGGACTTAGACTCAAATGTGTAAAAATACATATATATTCACGTGAACAAAATAAGAACTCGAATAAAGATGATGCAATTTTTGCAAAAAAATCCATATGACGCATTGATATGAGTAGCGTACTCATACCACATTGCTTTCGACAATCTTGAAAATTATAAGAAAAATTAAGTAGCTCCAAAATCGGTCGGACTTAGACTCAAATGTGTGGAAATACATATATATTAACGTGTACAAAATAAGAACTCGAATAAAGATGATGAAATTTTTGCAAAAAAATCCATATGACCCATTGTTATGAGTAGCGTACTCATATCACATTGCTTTCGACAATCTAAAAAATTTGAACAAAAATTATGTTGCTCCATAATCGGTCGGGTTTAGACTTAAATGTGTGGAAATACATATATTTTTACGAATACAAAATATGAACTCGATTAAAGAAGATGAAATTTTTGCAAAAAAATCCATATGACGTACTCGTACGACATTGCTTTCGACAACCTGGAAAATTTGAGCAAAAATTAACTTGCTCCAAAATCGGTCGGGTTTAGACTGAAATGTGTGGAAATACATATATATTCACGTCTACAAAATAAGAACTCGAATAAAGATGACGAAATTTTTGCAAAAAAGTCCATATGACACATTGTTATGAGTAGCGTACTCATACCACATTGCTTTCGACAATCTTGAAAATTTGAACAAAAATTAGCTTGCTCCAAAATCGGTCGGGTTTAGACTCAAATGTGTGGAAATACATATATTTTTACGGATACAATATTTGAACTCGATTAAAGATGATGAAATTTTTGCAAAAAAATCCATATGACGCATTGCTGTGAGTAGCGTACTCATACAACATTGCTTTCGACAATCTAAAAAATTTGAACAAAAATTAAGTTGCTCCAAAATCGGTCGGGTTTAGACTCAAATGTGTGGAAATACATACATATTCACGTGTACAAAATAAGAACTCGAATAAAGACGATGAAATTTTTGCAAAAAAATCCATATGACGCATTGTTATGAGTAGCGTGCTCATACCACATTGCTTTCGACAATCTAAAAAATTTGAACAAAAATTAAGTTGCTCCAAAATCGGTAGGGTTTAGACTCAAACGTATTGAAATACATATATATTAACGTGTACAAAATAAGAACTCGAATAAAGATGATGAAATTTTTGCAAAAAAATCCATATGACCCATTGTTATGAGTAGCGTACTCATATCACATTGCTTTCGACAATCTAAAAAATTTGAACAAAAATTATGTTGCTCCAAAATCGGTCGGGTTTAGACTCAAATGTGTGGAAATAAATATATTCTTACGGATACAAAATATGAACTCGATTAAAGAAGATGAAATTTTTGCAAAAAAATCCATATGACGCATTGTTATGAGTAGCGTACTCGTACGACATTGCTTTCGACAATCTGGAAAATTTGAACAAAAATTAACTTGCTCCAAAATCGGTCGGGTTTTGACTGAAATGTGTGGAAATACATATATATTCACGTCTACAAAATAAGAACTCGAATTAAGACGATGAAATTTTTGCAAAAAAGTCCATATGATACATTGTTATGAGTAGCGTACTCATACCACATTGCTTTCGACAATCTTGAAAATTTGAACAAAAATTAACTTGCTCCAAAATCGGTCGGGTTTTGACTGAAATGTGTGGAAATACATATGTATATATTCACGTCTACAAAATAAGAACTCGAATTAAGACGATGAAATTTTTGCAAAAAAGTCCATATGATACATTGTTATGAGTAGCGTACTCATACCACATTGCTTTCGACAATCTTGAAAATTTGAACAAAAATTAACTTGCTCCAAAATCGGTCGGGTTTAGACTCAAATGTGTTGAAATACATATATTTTTACTCATACAAAATATGAACTCGATTAAAGAAGATGAAATTTTTGCAAAAAAATCCATATGACGCATTGTTATGAGTAGCGTACTCGTACGACATTGCTTTCGACAATCTGGAAAATTTGAACAAAAATTAACTTGCTCCAAAATCGGTCGGGTTTAGACTCAAATGTGTGGAAATACATATATATTCACGTGAACAGAATAAGAACTCGAATAAAGATGATGAAGTTTTTGCAAAAAAATCCATATGACCCATTGTTATGAGTAGCGTACTCATACCACATTGCTTTCGACAATCTTGAAAATTTGAACAAACATTAACTTGCTCCAAAATCGGTCGGGTTTAGACTCAAATGTGTGGAAATACATATATATTCACGAGAACAAAATAAGAACTCGGATAAAGATGATGAAATTTTTGCAAAAAAATCCATATGACCCATTGTTATGAGTAGCGTACTCGTACGACATTGCTTTCGACAATCTGGAAAATTTGAACAAAAATTAACTTGCTCCAAAATCGGTCGGGTTTAGACTCAAATATGTGGAAACACATATATATTCACGTGTACAAAATAAGAACTCGATTAAAGATGGTGGAATTTTTGCATAAAAGTCCATATGACACATTGTTATGAGTAGCGTACTCATATCACATTGCTTTCGACAATCTAAAAAATTTGAACAAAAATTAACATGCTCCAAAATCGGTCGGGTTTTGACTCTAATGTGTGGAAATACATACATATTCACGAGTACAAATTAAGAACTCGAATAAAGACGATGAAATTTTTGCAAAAAAATCCAAATGGCGAATTGTTATGAGTAGCGTACTCATACCACATTGCTTTCGACAATCTAAAAAAAGATGTGAGTGTTTGAACTCAAGGTAGATGTGTAAACTGTTAAATTTGCAGTATTTAGAAATATTAACCCCTATATAATACTTTACAATTTCGTTAATAATGGTTGTATCTTTAAAGGTATCATGGGCATTCAAGAATTAAGTCAATCATACATATTTATCTTGTTTAATTTTTAAAATTTAATTTATTTTATTATTTATGTTGCAATAGTTAAAATAGGCTTATGATAGCTAAAATAAGAAACGTACACCTTTGATTCAATACTGGTAAGTAGTCTGAAAAAAACGGCCAGCAGGCATAGCTTTAAGGTCGTTTTTATACCACAATCTATCACACACAGCGCATGCGTATCCAAAGTCGTTGTCGATCATTTTTAATTTAAATTGTTTATGGGCATTAACATGGTTAAGATAATGCTCATATTGCAATTCAATGTTTTGGTAATTTAGTTGTTGTTGCTGTTGTAAATGTTGTTGTTGCTGTTGTTGTTGCTGCTGTAAATGTCCACGTAGCCTATTAATTTCTTTTTGGCGTTGACGTTCTCGGTAGGCACGTTGATATCCAGCGTTTCTGGATCTTCTTAATGATTGCGATGTTCTCTACAATAATAATTAATATTAGTATTTGACCTGTAATTTATTTAGAAACATGAATATTACCTGCATTTCGGTTATATACCTCCAGTTTAAACGTTTAATTTATTGTTTTAAAGAACACCAATCAGCTGAGTTGTAGAAACACAAAGCGATCAGCTGTTCAAAAGTAGTACCAACGCAAAGCGAATAAAGGAATTTCAATCAATCAAAACACGCTGTGCTCTAATTCACTCAGCAAAGAACGTAGATAATGTACGTTCTTTGCACACAGTTTGTAAAAATTTGCGCCTAATTGCATGCATCTCAATGGTACAGGGTACTCCCGATTAAATATAATTAATTTTGCTTTTTGTGTCAATACCAAAGAACGTAGATAAAACCCAAGACAGACATGGGAGCTTATCTGCATTAACAGCCTTTATTGGCATTAACTCGTGCATTATTCTCTTCACTGCATTTCTATCTGGCAAAGCTGTCAAGTGGACAGGTGTATGTTCCGACAAATCAAACAGGTTTTTTGTTCCATCAAACCAAGAATGATAGAATACAAGATTGCGCAATCCCGTTGCGGAGTAAATATCTTGAGTAATAATAAACAAGGAATAGGGGGAGAATAGTGGGAAGAGAATAATGAGCAATTTGCAATTTTTCAAGGAGAAATGAATTTTTTTGGTGCTTAAGTATAAAACTATGAATAATAGAAAGAATGCATCAAACAAAAATTTATTGAGTGGTGCCGCTTCTGTTTCCGCGAAATTAAAATTAAAATCTCCACCCAAGATAAGTGAATGCCACTGAAAATTGTTTCCTAATTCCCGTGCACCAGCAAACCGATTAAACTGTGTCAATCTAAATTTAGAGAACACCCTATGCTTTAAGTTTATAAAAATGATGCGCCTAATTCCATGCAACACAAAGATAATTGATTTTGCTTTCAGGGTCAATATAATACTAACACATACGTCAGACGGCACACGCATTTTCACACAGAGTCGTTCTAGACCAATCAAAAACGTCTTACTTTTTTTATATGGAGTTTTTATGGTAGTATTAGCGTAAGAGATTTGCCCTACCGCGGCTATAGATGTTTACACATCAAAAATTTGAACCAAAAATTAAGTTGCTACAAAATTGGTCGGGTTTAGACTCAAATGTGTTGAAATACATATATTTTTACTCATACAAAATAAGAACTCGAATAAAGATGTTGAAATTTTTGCAAAAAAGTCCATTTGACACATTGTTATGAGTAGCGAACTCATATCACATTGATTTCGACAATCTTAAAAATTTGAACAGAAATTAACTTGTTCCAAAATCAGTCAGGTTTAGACTCAAATGTGTGGAAATACATATATATTCACGTAAACAAAATAAGAACTCGGATAAAGATGATGAAATTTTTGCAAAAAAATCCATATGACCCATTGTTATTTATGAGTAGCGTACTCATACGACACTGCTTTCGTCAATCTTGAAAATTTGAACAAAAATTAACTTGCTCCAAAATCGGTCGGGTTTAGACTCAAATGTGTGGAAATACATATATATTCACGTAAACAAAATAAGAACTCGGATAAAGATGATGAAATTTTTGCAAAAAAATCCATATGACCCATTGTTATGAGTAGCGTACTCGTACGACATTGCTTTCAACAATCTGGAACATTTGAACAAAAATTTACTTGCTCCAAAATCGGTCGGGTTTAGACTCAAATGTGTGGAAATACATATATATTCACGTATACAAAATAAGAACTCGAATAAAGATGATGAAATTTTTGCAAAAAATCCATATGACACATTGTTATAAGTAGCGTACTCGTACGACATTGCTTTCGACAATCTTGAAAATTTGAACAAAAATTAAGTTGCTCCAAAATCGGTCGGGTTTAGACTCAAATGTGTGGAAAAACATATATATTCACGTGAACAAAATAAGAACTCGAATAAAGATGATGAAATTTTTGCAAAAAAATCCATATTTCCCATTATTATGGGTAGCGTACTCGTACGACATTGCTTTCGAAAATCTTGAAAATTTGAACAAAAATTAAGTTGCTCCAAAATCGGTCGGGTTTATACTCAAACGTATTGAAATACATATATATTCACGTAAACAAAATAAGAACTCGAATAAAGTTGATGAAATTTTTGCAAAAAAATCGATATGACGCATTGTTATGAGTAGCGCACTCATACCACATTGCTTTCGACAATCCTGAACATTTGAACAAAAATTAAGTTGCTCCAAAATCGGTCGGGTTTAGACTCAAATGTGTGGAAATACATATATATTCACGTGAACAAAATACGAACTCGAATAAAGATGATGACATTTTTGCAAAAAAATCCAAATGACGCATTGTTATGAGTAGCGTACTCATACCACATTGCTTTGGACAATCTTGAAAATTTGAACAAAAATTAACTTGCTCCAAAATCGGTCGGGTTTAGGCTCAAACGTATTGAAATACATATATATTCACGTAAACAAAATAAGAACTCGAATAAAGTTGATGAAATTTTTGCAAAAAAATCCATATGACGCATTGTTATGAGAAGCGTACTCATACCACATTGCTTTCGACAATCTTGAAAATTTGAACAAAAATTAAGTTGCTCCAAAATCGGTCGGGTTTAGACTCAAATGTGTGGAAATACATATATATTCACGTGTACAAAATAAGAACCCGATCAAAGATGATGAAGTTTTTGCAAAAAAATCCATATGACACATTGTTATGAGTAGCGTATTCATACCACATTGCTTTCGACAATCTTGAAAATTTGAACAAAAATTAAGTTGCTCCAAACTCGGTCGGGTTTAGACTCAAATGTGTGGAAATACATATATACTCACGTGAACAAAATAAGAACTCGAATAAAGATGATGAAATTTTTGCAAAAAAATGACGCATTGTTATGAGTAGCGTACTCATACCACATTGCTTTGGACAATCTTGAAATTTTGAACAAAACTTAAGTTGCTCCAAAATCGGTCGGGTTTAGACTCAATGTGTGGAAATACATATATATTCACATAAACAAAATAAGAACTCGATTAGAGATGATGAAATTTTTGCAAAAAAATCCATATGACGCATTATTATGAGTAGCGTAGACATACCACATTGCTTTCGACAATCTTGAAAATTTGAACAAAAATTAAGTTACTCCAAAATCGGTCGGGTTTAGACTCAAATGTGTGGAAATACATATATACTAACGCGTACAAAATAAGAACTCGATTAAAGATGATGAAATTTTTGAAAAAAAATCCATATGACCCATTGTTATGAGTAGCGTACTCATACCACATTGCTTTCGACAATCTTGAAAATTTGAACAAAAATTGAGTTGCTCCAAACTCGTTCGGGTTTAGACTCAAATGTGTGGAAATACATATATATTCACGTGAACATAATTAGAACTCGATTAAAGATGATGAAATTTTTGCAAAAAAATCCATATGACACATTGTTATGAGTAGCGTACTCATACGACATTGCTTTCGACAATCTTGAAAATTTTAACAAAAATTAAGTTGCTCCAAATCGGTCGGGTTTAGACTCAAATGTGTGGAAATACATATATACTAACGCGTACAAAATAAGAACTCGATTAAAGATGATGAAATTTTTGAAAAAAAATCCATATGACCCATTGTTATGAGTAGCGTACTCATACCACATTGCTTTCGACAATCTTGAAAATTTGAACAAAAATTAAGTTGCTCCAAACTTGTTCGGGTTTAGACTCAAATGTGTGGAAATACATATATATTCACGTGAACAAAATAAGAACTCCAATAAAGATGATGAAATTTTTGCAAAAAAATCCAAATGACGCATTGTTATGAGTAGCGTACTTATACCACATTGCTTTGGACAATCTTGAAATTTTGAACAAAACTTAAGTTGCTCCAAAATCGGTCGGGTTTAGACTCAAATGTGTGGAAATACATATATATTCACATAAACAAAATAAGAACTCGATTAGAGATGATGAAATTTTTGCAAAAAAATCCATATGACGCATTATTATGAGTAGCGTAGACATACCACATTGCTTTCGACAATCTTGAAAATTTGAACAAAAATTAAGTTACTCCAAAATCGGTCGGGTTTAGACTCAAATGTGTGGAAATACATATATATTCACGTGAACAAAATAAGAACTCGATTAAAGATGATGAAATTTTTGCAAAAAAATCCATATGACGCATTGTTATGAGTAGCGTACTCATACCACATTGCTTTCGACAATCTTGAAAATTTGAACAAAAATTAAGTTGCTCCAAACTCGGTCGGGTTTAGACTCAAATGTGTGGAAATACATATATATTCACGTGAACAAAATAAGAACTCCCCTGCTAGGGTAGGCACCTTGTCGTTGGTGCAGGGGCTTAGTCGCGCCCGGGGGCGGAGCCGGCCGTCCGCCCGTATCATCGCGTACTCCGTGGGGATATGTTGGGGAGGTCGGTTCCGCTCTGGGGAGCGATGACTAAGAACTACCACCTCCTAATCCAGGGTGTCAGGCGACACCGTGCCCATTGGATGGTTTGCAGCCAGGAGGTTAATCCGGCTGTATTAGTACGGCGCCTCCTCGACACCGGGCCGCATTGAGGAGTAACTTGGCCTTTCCGCAGAGCAGCTTCCTTCAGAGGCTGACAGCCAAAGAGGCTGCTCTCTTTATTGAGAATGCGAGGGACGAGGAAGATGTTCCAAGTACGAGCAAGGGGATCCGTAGAGAGGAGGCCCTTACGAGCAAAGGTACGAGAGCAGTAAGTAGAGGTAGGTCGTCGGATACTAACTTGACTGCTGGAGAAGATCGGTCACAGGACCGTCTCAGCAATTTTCTTGTGTCTTCCAGGTCCGACGGAGCATGTGATGTCAGCACGGGGCGCCACTCCATGACCAGGCACCTCCTGGATCGTAACCGATCCAAAAGTCGGTGTAAATCCGGGAGTGAAGCTCGCTCTGGAGACAGCCAGCGCCGGGAATCGCCGAGCAGACGGGAAAGGTCGCGCAGCCGTTCTGGCTCCGTGACCCCTCTCGAGTCTGGCTGGCAGCAGCAACGCCGTAAGCACCGCAGGGCAAAACCTCCTCCACTACCTCCCCGTGGCCAGCCAGGTGCCCTCGATGACAAAAACCGTAAGGGTTTGAGTGGTTCGGGGGCTAAATGGTACATCCGCTACCTTGAGCAGGGGACAACCCCAGAAGAGGCTCGAGCGATGGCGGGTGTTCGGATGGAGGTCGAGAGGGAGGAGCGTGAGCGCAGGGAGCGAAAGCGCATCCATGAGCCGACAGCACCCGCCTATGAGCGGAGGAGCGGGCATAGGCAGCAGAATACAGAACCCGCGCCTGCTGCAAAGCAGAGAAGCGGGGAACCAACTGCACCTTCCACACGACCCGCGCCCGCTGATATGCGGAGAAGCGGGGAACTAGCTGCACCAACCATACGACCCGCGCCCGCTGACATGCGGAGAAGCGGGGAACCTGTGATTACGAAGCAGACAGAATCAGAGCCGGTCACAAAGCGTGGCAATGAGCACATTACACCACCAGAGCAGCCATCTAGCAAACGGCAGCGGGAGCAGCCTCCACTCTCAACCTCGGCGTCAGGCGGCCGGGGGAGGTCGGCGGCGGAGGGACGGTCGCAGGGGGCCCATCAATCTAGCTACTCGGCTGCCTTAAGAGGTATCCGTGTGGCTGTTCTGCCGAGGGACTATCCGGCGGCCTCTCTCAACGCCGACGACCTTACTCGGCTGCAGGACGCAATTGTACATGAGGTTTTCAAGGGGACGTCCTTTCCGATCTCCTTCTACGGGGTGTATTTCCGTGCGGGAATGCTCCTCGTGGACTGTAAGGATGGAAGGACAGTAGACTGGCTGACGAAAACTGCCGACAAACTGGAGAGATGGAAGGGACCCGTCATGTGTGTTAAGAGGGGGGATGATATTCCTCCTTTGCACAATGTCACGGTGTTCCTACCGAGGAGCGCTGAGGAACCAGTTGTGTACGCGCTGCAGCTGTTAAGATCGCAGAACGAGGGTATACACTCCTCGGTGTGGAGAGTTATCTCCAGCAGCACAGAGGAAGGTGGCCTGAGACTCAACCTAGGCATCGACGAGCGATCCTACCTAGCTATTAAGAGGGCAGGCTTCCTCCTGCACTACAGGTTTGGTATGGTCGTGGTGAGGCCGTGGAGGCGCAGGCCTGCCGGCAGCAAGGAGCCCGCGGCTCAGTGTCCGTCGGATGCTGGTGTCTTGGGCGCTGCCGATCCTCCTGCGACTATGCCGGCCGATGTGGTGCCAACGAACGCGCAGGCGGAGGTAATTGCGCCTGCCCGATTGAGCACGAGCAAAGCAGAGGATATAAGCGAAGGTGACAACAATCCCAATACTGAGGAGCTCCTTGAGGAGCTAGATCTGAGGCAGCTTGAGCTAGACAGAGCAAGCGAGGGCGACTTACTGCTCTCGGATCTGGATGAGCCTGAGCTATGAGTATCCCACGACTGTCAGTAGCCCAGGTCAACCTTCATCATGCGGTGGCCGCTTCGGCGGTCATCGTTGGAAGGTTTGCCACGGAAGACCTGGGCCTGATACTGATTCAAGAACCGTGGGTGTACAGAGGCCAGGTAAGAGGCCTGAATCATAGCAGCAATAAGGTAATTTGGGACCTCTCCTGTGAGAGACCAAGAGCATGTGTAGTGCTTAAGAGTAATATTAAACACTTCTGCATTACAGAGTTTCTGACACAAGATCTGGTAGCAGTGCAAGCGACGCTGGTGTTGAACAACGCCGCCATCGATGTCGTCTTCGCAGCAGCCTATTTCCCGGGGGACAACACTAACGTGCCACCCCTCGAAGTTCAGCAGCTGGTGGGCTTCTGCCGCCGAAAACGGCTCCCGCTCATCATCAGTTGCGATGCGAACGCCCACAACGTTGAGTGGGGCAGCTCGGACACCAATCAAAGGGGTGAGTGTCTATTAGAATTTATCTTAAGCGATGACATACGTATCCAGAACGTCGGACACACTCCAACGTTTGTTACAAGGGCCAGAGAGGAGGTACTAGACGTCACTCTCGGCAATGAGCTGGCGAGTCCCCTGATCCAGGGTTGGAGGGTCTCAGCTGAGCCCTCTCTCTCGGATCATAGGATTATCCGCTTTGAGCTGGGGGTGACGAACGTAATAGCTAAGGGCAGAAGGAATCCCAGGAATACTAACTGGGATCTGTACTGTGAGGTATTAAGAGCTAACTTGTTAGGCTATGAGTCTACCCGTAAAAGAGCTAACTGTATGGAGTTAGAGGACAGAGTCTACAGGCTGAATAGTATCATTATTGATGCTTTTAACTCCAGCTGTCCTGAGACGAAACCAAAGGGCAAGACCCAACCTAAATGGTGGTCTCGGGAGCTCTCAGAGCTCCGCAAGGAAGTGCGCAGACTATTTAATAGATCTAAGCGTACCGGGCTCTGGGAGGAGTATTCATCCTGCCTAACAAAGTACAGTAAAGAGATCAGGAGGGCTAAGCGTAGCAGCTTCAGGACCTTCTGCGAGAGCATAAGATCAACTCCTGCGGCTGCAAGGCTTCACAAGGCCCTAGCCAGAGAGCATCCGGAGATCAAGATGGCAATAAAGATGCCGGACGGATCGTATTCAGGTAATGAGAGGGAGAGATCCCTTGCTCTGCTCTCGGCTCACTTCCCGGATGCCATCGGGACGTCAACGGAGCCTTTGGGCGGCGCGGCCAGGCCGGCCCCGGAAGACTGGAGGGTGGCCAGAGAACTGTTCACCCGCAGCTCGGTCGACTGGGCGCTGGGCTCGTTTGACCGGTACAAGGCCCCGGGCGTGGATGGTGTTGGTCCGGGCATGCTGAGGCGGGGGGGGGATCTACTACTCCCATACCTCGTGAGTATTATGAGGGACAGCCTTGCGCTGGGCCACATACCAGCAATATGGCAGAGAGCTCGGGTTATTTTTATCCCGAAAGTAGGTAGGAGAGATCTCTCCTTAGCCAAATCATTCAGGCCGATCAGCCTCACGTCCTTCCTTCTGAAGACGATGGAGAAGGTTATCGACCAGGAGATCAGATCCAACGCTCTAAGGGCAGCACCACTGCACCCGGATCAGCACGCATACAGAGTGGGCCGGTCAACCGAGACTGCTCTGTATGCGCTGACAACGGTCATTCGGGATGCCTTTGAGAGCGGAGAGACGGTGCTCTGTGCCTTCCTCGACATCGAGGGGGCCTTCGACAACACCTCTCATGTAGGGGTGGACAGAGCCTTGGAGCTTAGAAATGTGCAGCCAACCATTCGTAGATGGGTAAGAAGGCTTTTGCAGAGCAGAATAGCTGAGATAGACACTGGCGATAGTACAGTACAGTTGCAGACAACCAAAGGCTGCCCCCAAGGGGGTGTACTCTCACCCTTACTGTGGAGCCTAGTCGTAGACGAACTTCTGCAAACCCTCACGATGAATGGAATCCGCTGTCAGGGATATGCGGATGACATAGTTATAATCGCCAGGGGCAAGTTCGCCAGCACTCTTTTTGAAATTGTGCAAAGAGGTCTGAATATAGCAAAGGAAGTGGTGCTCGCAGGTAGGCCTCGGTATCAATCCTTCCAAAACAGCAATCGTTCCCTTTACCAGGAAAAGGAAACTGCAGGGCAGTAGAGACGTGGTCCTGGGGGGTGCCGAGGTCAGGGTCGTCACGGAAGTAAAATATCTAGGACTAATCCTGGACTCCAAGCTTTTGTGGAAGCCCCAGGTCGCTGCGGCAACCTCTAGGGCTACGAGAGCTTTAATGGTGTGCAGGCGTCTTGCGGGGAGATCCTGGGGCTGCAGCCCCAGAATCCTGCGCTGGATGTACACCATGATAGTTAGGCCGATGGTCACCTATGGGGCGGTCGTGTGGGGTTCCAGAGCCACCCTGGCTACGACCAGACAGTCCCTAGCCAAACTCCAGCGGCTGGCATGTGTGTGTATTACGGGGGCGATGCGCACATGCCCTACAGCCGCGCTGGAGGTGATCCTGGAGCTGGAGCCGCTCCATCTGACCATCGACCACGTAGCAAAAAGAACCCTACTGAATTTCTCCAAGGATGGGTTTGGCAGAGGCAAGGTGTTGTCATGCAAGGCGGGGGAGGCACTAATCTCACAACTCCCGCTGGCGAGCCTCCCCCGGGATGACATGCACAAAGTAATAACCTTCGACAGAAGGTTTGAGGTAATAATACATAGCAAAGCCACGTGGGGGGCTTCAATTCTGGATTACCACATCCGGGGTAGTACTCTGCGGTGGTACACAGACGGTTCCAAGACTACGGAAGGTATTGGGGCGGGCGTCCATGGTCCCAGATCAGATGTCTCGGTTCCATTGGGGGCTTACCCCAGCATTTTTCAGGCGGAGGTCTGTGCAATCAGTCTGTGCGCCGAGATAAACCTACGTAGGAGGTATAGCAACGAAAGAATACTAATTTCTAGCGATAGTCAGGCGGCGCTCAGAGCTCTCTCATCATACGAGGTGAAGTCCTCTTTGGTACTGGAGTGCATAATGAGACTAAACGCACTGGCGGAGAGAAATCGTATCCAACTCCTTTGGGTACCGGGACATATGGGTGTGGAAGGCAACGAAGCAGCAGACCTGCTAGCAAGGAAAGCGGCGGCCACCACTCCTATTGGACCAGAGCCGTTTATAGCATTAGGACCGGACACGGTAAGAGAAAAACTTAGCTGGGAGACAAAAAGGCAAAGAAACCTACACTGGTTTAACATCGCCGGTCTCAAACAGTCCAAAAACATCCTTGGGGGGTACAATCTAAGAAGGCTCAAGCTTCTTATGGACCTTCCCAGGGAAAAACTGAGAATACTTACAGGCTTTCTAACGGGCCACTGCAGACTTAAGGGTCACCTGCATAAGCTGGGGATCTGGTCGAGCGACTTATGTCGCTTCTGCGACTCGGCAGGAGAAACCCCACATCACCTGCTTACGGAGTGTGAGGCTGTGGCACGCAGACGGGGGTCAACCCTGGGTCGGCCATGGCCGAGAGATCAATTCATACAGTCCCTAACCCCGGCGACCATCCTCAGATTTCTGGGGGTCCTGGGGTTGGCTGAGTTATTGTGATGAGCTTCGAGGGCACAATAGACCCATTGGTCGCAGTGCATACCTCTCTTTATATCTATCTATCTAAAGATGATGAAATTTTTGCAAAAAAATCCATATGACACATTGTTATGAGTAGCGTACTCATACCACATTGCTTTCGACAATCTTGAAAATTTGAACAAAATTAAGTTGCTTCAAAATCGGTCGGGCTTAGACTCAAATGTGTGGAAATACATATATACTAACGTGTACAAAATAAGAACTCGATTAAAGATGATGAAAGTTTTGCAAAAAATTCATATGACGCATAGTTATGAAAAGCGTATTCATACCACATTGCTTTCGACAATCTGAAAAATTTGAACAAAAATTAACTTGCTCCAAAATCGGCCGGGTTAAGATTCAAATGTGTGGAAATACATACATATTCACGTGTACAAAATAAGAATTTGAATAAAGATTATAAAATTTTTGCAAAAAAATCCATATGACGCATTGTTATGAGTAGCGTACTCATACCACATTGCTTTCGACAATCTTGAAAATTTTAACAAAAATTAAGTTGCTCCAAAATCGGTCGGGTTTACACTCAAATGTGTGGAAATACATATATATTCACGTGAACAAAATAAGAACTCGATTAAAGATGATGAAATTTTTACAAAAAAATTTATATGACGCATTGTTATGAGTAGCGTATTCATACCACATTGCTTTCGACAATCTGGAAAATTTTAACAAAAATTAAGTTTCTCCAAAATCGGTCGGGTTTACACTCAAATGTGTGGAAATACATATATATTCACGTGAACAAAATATGAACTCGATTAAAGATGATGAAATTTTTGCAAAAAAATCCATATGACGCATTGCTATGAGTAGCGTACTCATACCACATTGCTTTCGACAATCTAAAAAATTTGAACAAAAATTAACTTGCTCCAAAATCGGTCGGGTTTAGACTCAAATGTGTGGAAATACATATATTTTTACGGATACAAAATAAGAACTCGAATAAAGATGATGAAATTTTTGCAAAAAAATCCATATGACCCATTGTTATGAGTATCGTACTCATACCACATTGCTTTCGACAATCTAAAAAATTTGAACCAAAATTAAGTTGCTCCAAAATCGGTCAGGTTTAGACTCAAATGTGTGGAAATACATACATATTCACGTGTACAAAATAAGAACTCGATTAAAAATGATGAAATTTTTGCAAAAAAATCCATATGACGCATTGTTATGAGTAGCGCACTCATACCACATTGCTTTCGACAATCTTGAACATTTGAACAAAAATTAAGTTGCTCCAAAATCGGTCGGGTTTAGACTCAAATGTGTGGAAATACATATATATTCACGTAAACAAAATAAGAACTCGGATAAAGATGATGACATTTTTGCAAAAAAATCCATATGACCCATTGTTATGAGTAGGTACTCGTACGATATTGCTTTCAACAATCTGGAAAATTTGAACAAAAATTAACTTGCTCCAAAATCGGTCGAGTTTAAACTCCAGTGTGTGGAAATACATATATATTCACGTATACAAAATAAGAACTCGAATAAAGATAATGAATGTTTTGCAAAAAAATCCAAATGACGCATTGTTATGAGTAGCGTACTCATACCTCATTGCTTTCGACAATCTAAAAAATTTGAACAAAAATTAAGTTGCTCCAAAATCAGGCGGGTTTAGACACAAATGTGTGGAAATACATACATATTCACGTGAACAAAATAAGAACTCGAATAAAGATGATGACATTTTTGCAAAAAATTCATATGACACATTGTTATGGGTAGCGTACTCACCCCACATTGCTTTCGACAATCTTGAAAATTTTAACAAAAATTAAGTTGCTCCAAAATCGGTCGGGTTTAGACTCAAATGTGTGGAAATACATATATTTTTACTCATACAAAATATGAACTCGATTAAAGATGACGAAATTTTTGCAAAAAAATCCATATGACGCATTGCTATGAGTAGCGTACGTGGTATGAGTAGCGTACGCATACCTCATTGCTTTCGACAATCTAAAAAATTTTAACAGAAATTAAGTTGCTCCAAAATCGGTCGGGTTTAGACTCAAATGTGTGGAAATGCATACATATTCACGTGTACAAAATAAGAACTCGATTAAAGATGGTGGAATTTTTGCAAAATAGTCCATATGACATATTGTTATGAGTAGCGTACTCATACGACATTGCTTTCGACAATCTTAAAAATTTGAACAAAAATTAACTTGCTCCAAAATCGGTCGGGTTTAGACTCAAATGTGTGGAAATACATATATATTCACGTAACCAAAATAAGAACTCGGATAAAGATGATGAAATTTATGCAAAAAAATCCATATGACCCATTGTTATGAGTAGCGTACTCGTACGACATTGCTTTCAACAATCTTGAAAATTTGAACAAAAATTAACTTGCTCCAAAATCGGTCGGGTTTAGACTCAAATGTGTGAAAATACATATATTTTTACTCATACAAAATATGAACTCGATTAAAGATGATGAAATTTTTGCAAAAAAATCCATATGACGCATTGCTATGAGTAGCGTACTCATACCACATTGCTTTCGACAATCTAAAAAATTTGAACAAAAATTAACTTGCTCCAAAATCGGTCGGGTTTAGACTCAAATGTGTGGAAATACATATATTTTTACGGATACAAAATAAGAACTCGAATAAAGATGATGAAATTTTTGCAAAAAAATCCATATGACCCATTGTTATGAGTATCGTACTCATACCACATTGCTTTCGACAATCTAAAAAATTTGAACCAAAATTAAGTTGCTCCAAAATCGGTCGGGTTTAGACTCAAATGTGTGGAAATACATACATATTCACGTGTACAAAATAAGAACTCGATTAAAGATGATGACATTTTTGCAAAAAAATCCTTATGACGCATTGTTATGAGAGCGCACTCATACCACATTGCTTTCGACAATCTTGAACATTTGAACAAAAATTAAGTTGCTCCAAAATCGGTCGGGTTTAGACTCAAATGTGTGGAAATACATATATATTCACGTAAACAAAATAAGAACTCGAATAAAGATGATGAAATTTTTGCAAAAAAATCCATATGACCCATTGTTATGAGTAGCGTACTCGTACGATATTGCTTTCAACAATCTGGAAAATTTGAACAAAAATTAACTTGCTCCAAAATCGGTCGAGTTTAAACTCCAGTGTGTGGAAATACATATATATTCACGTATACAAAATAAGAACTCGAATAAAGATAATGAATGTTTTGCAAAAAAATCCAAATGACGCATTGTTATGAGTAGCGTACTCATACCTCATTGCTTTCGACAATCTAAAAAATTTGAACAAAAATTAAGTTGCTCCAAAATCAGGCGGGTTTAGACACAAATGTGTGGAAATACATACATATTCACGTGAACAAAATAAGAACTCGAATAAAGTTGATGCAATTTTTGCAAAAAATTCATATGACACATTGTTATGGGCAGAGAACGTGTATTGACAGAGAAGCCTTATCTCAGTCCATTCCGACACACATTCCTCTGATTTTGAGGGGTACTAATTTTCTTGTCGTAGCTCACCACGATATATTTTGTCTTAGCTCACCACAATTCGACAGCGATAGAGAAGAAAACTAACATTGACAGAGCGGGAATTGATAAAACGAGAGTTTTAATGTATTTTCGTTATGTTATTGGTGGAGCTGAAAATTTATTTAAATTTTGGCAAAATTCTATCACTTAAATGTGAACAAAATTTTAATGAAATAATATTTATCGAATCAGTTACAATTTAAGGCAAGTAGTACTTTGTACTTACATACATATGTATGTAAATCTGGCCATATGGGCAAATTATTTACCTTTTAACCATAAATGTGGATTGATATATGTATATTCCCTAATTTAAATACAATAATACAATTTACTTTGTCTTCCCAAACTAAATTTATTACATTTGTGATAGTTTAAAATATTTGATCAAACAAATCTAAGCCTAAAATCCATCTTATGTGCAAGCAAAAACACAAACGCATATTTTTCTGCACATATGTATGTATGTTCATACAATAAATACAAACGTACATTTGTTCACGTGCCCGCAAACCACCCTTGAGATCAAAATGTTTGCTTCTGCTCGGATTTCCGACAATTCTGCTGCGAGACGAAGGCATTAAACCACCACCATAAATTAGAGTTGGGTGCAAATACTTATCGTTTCGCAGTAGGTCCAAGGAAAAATATGAGTAATAAAAAAATATACGATTTAACTCTCAGAGACGTTTAACTGTGAGAAAATCAATAATATATAGCTGCTTAATACTTATTAAGGTGAGATATAGTGTGATAAATTTTTTAAATAAATTAAAAGTGAAAATTAATTATTAATTTTTGTAACTACTTTTTATAAAGTAGTAGATTTCCTACTCCGACTACAAATTGCAGTAAAAGGTTTGCAAATTCAGTGATGACCAACACTGTTGTTCAAATGCGACAAAATTCGGCTACATATTTACATATATATATAAGCTCATACAAATGTACACAGCGCGTATTGAGGTGATGAACATGTGCTGAGTATTTATCTAGGCCAGGCCGATTTTGCGAAATATTACCGAATGCATTGAAATATTTTTATTAGTATTTTACAATATAATCGTTCGTAATGATTAAATATTCATAAATTAGATATGAATTTGGTAAAAGAGTATCGTATTAGCTGAGAAATGTCTAATATACATATTTTTATTTATTTTTCACCAACACATTTGCCGGACTGGGCCAGAAATAGGCAACGCCCCTGTACTTGCAAAGCTGAAGACGAAAATGTTCAAATTTATAAATTTTTGCAAGATCGCGAAAAATGTGCTTCGCTGGCAGATTTTAAGTTGTGCTGCAATTTATGAATGAAATGAGTTTTACGCACGCGCAATTTATGAATGAAATGGTTTAGGATTTATGGCGCCTGTGTAACTGTTGATGTAGCAGTTGCTGCGGGAAGTGAGGACAGAAGTGTGCGCACGTTGATGTGTAAATATGTATACATAAATATAAGTATGTGCGTATATTTGTATGTGCAAAGACGTCATTTGTCCTTGAATTAATATTTTGGCATGTGATGTAGGTCAAGGTTGATTTATATGATCTTGTAATATATTTATCTAAAGTATTTATATAAATAGGTATGTATGTATATACATATGTATGTACATACATATGTATGAACAAAGTTAGTTCTGCATTTTGTATACATACATATGTATGCATAGATAAGAATATACATACATACATATGTATGTATAATGGGTAAAATATTGATTTGTATTATGTTAAATGGAGGTTTATATCGATGCACAGGTTTTTTTTTTTTTTTTTTTTTTGGGAAACTCCCGTGAAGAGAAAACTCTCATGAGTACTGCTATCCCCATAGCAGCATGCACGACTTGCAGTCTCTTGACTACACCTACGTTACTAAACTCTCTCCACCACGACCACTCTCCCCGCGGAACTGCCAAAGGAGGTCTTACCTCACGGGGCTGGTTAGCTTACTCGCTCTTTACCTGTGTTGTTGGCTACGTCTTGCCATCTCTGCACGCCTAAGGTCTATGTGAATGCGCGATACGAGAGCACATATTTTTCCCCACCTTTCGCTTGACTGGAGCATGAAGTCAATGATGTTTACTCCGTCTAAGATTGTACGAACTTGAGGAGCGTAACGTGGACATTGGAACATAATGTGTTCCGCATCTTCTTCGCTGTCTCTACATGTTGGGCAGCAAGGGGAACTATCATGACCAAATTTAGTTAAGTACTTCCGATATACTCTATGTCCCGAGAGGAACTGTGTAAGGTGAAAGTTTGTGTCACCATGGTTTCTCTCCAACCATTTGCTGATATTTGGTATCAGCTTATATGTCCACCTGCCTTTTGTGGAGCTATTCCAACGATTCTGCCAGGTGTTCATTGATCGGCATCTTTCTTCCTCTTTTACTTCGTTTGGGTTTATTGTTCCGTTACTCCCGGAAAACCTTTCATAAATTCGTTTCATTTCATGAGCCATGATATCTACTGGAATTTGTCCAGCTATAACATAAGATGCTTCGTCTGAAATTGTACAGAATCCACAAACCGCTCGTAAGGCGCTTAGCCGATAGACAGTTGTTATCTTTTTCGCGTAGCTTTTCACCAGCAGCGCGTCGGCCCAGACTGGGGCCGCATACAGTAGGATTGAGCTAATAACCCTACTGTAGAGGATTCGTTTACTGTGTCTCGGTCCTCCGTTATTTGGCATAATGCGCGATAAGCTTGACTGCACTCTAGATGCTTTCTTAGAGACGTACTCCAAGTGGGGCTTGAAATTGAGTCGGGAGTCTATCATCACACCCAAATATTTGATAACAGGCTTGGATGTGATTACCTCTGTCCCCACGCGAATATTCAGAAACTCCACTGCCTTCCTGCTGCTTATTAAAAGTGCCTCGGTCTTATGGTCGGCCAGCGTTAGGTGCATTGATTGAAGCCATGTTTTGATTTTAAGTACAGCTTCGCCAGCTGCTGCTTCAATTTGTTGCAAATGTTTTGCAACAATTACAACCGCGATATCGTCTGCAAAACCAACGACTTTTGTGCGTGGAGGCATTTCCAGGTTAAAGACGCCGTCGTACATAAGGTTCCACAAAAGTGGTCCAAGGACTGATCCTTGTGGGACGCCTGCTTTTACGTCATAAACCTCTGGGCCGTTATCGCTTCTGTAGAGGAGTTTGCGGTGCGAAAAATAGCTTCCTATAATTTTGAGGATATAACTTGGAGTGCCTTTTCTTAATAATGTATCCATGATGTTTCGCCAGCTTGCGGTATTGAAAGCGTTTTTAACGTCTAATGTTACAATGGCGCAGTATTCTTTTTTCCCGCCACGCCACCTTGTGCCTTCTATTGCTTTAGCCGCAACGTCAACTACTGTTTTGATTGCATCTATCGTGGAACGGGATTTTCTGAAGCCGAACTGGTTTATCGACAGGAACCCATTTTCTTCGGCGAACGACGTAAGTCTGTTGCATACTATTCTTTCAAGAATTTTTCCAAGCGTGTCTAGTAAACATATCGGACGGTACGACGACGGCTCATCTGGGGGCTTGTTGCCTTTAGGTAGCAGCACTAATGTTTGCTTCGTCCATGTTGCTGGGAAACAGCCTTCAATAAGACACGCGTTGAATGCATGCACAAATATTTCTGGGCGCTTTATGATAGCGGCTTTAAGGGCCTTATTTGGTATACCGTCCGGCCCTGGAGCTTTACAATTTTGGATCTTCGTGCATGCAGTTAGCAACTCCTCTTCAGTTACCCTTGGGATTTCACTTGTTTCATAACGTGGAAAGACTGATGGGATGTCTTCGACCCTTTGAGGAAAAAGGGTTGTTATGATATTTCTCAACATTACTGGGCAAGTAATGTTTGGTGACTTTACGCTTTTTGCTTTTGATAGCACTACTCTGTAAGCGGTGCCCCAGGGATTGATGTCTGCTTCGTCGCAAATTTTCTAAAATGTTCCTGTTTGCTTGCTTTTATGGCTGCTTTAAGGCCTTTCCTTGCCTTCCTCAGAGCAGCTAGGTTTTCGGGAAATTCAGAACTTCCTCTGCTGCGTTGCATTTTACGTCTTGCACTGAGACATTTCTTTCTTATCAGTGCTATATTCCTGTTCCACCAATAGCACGGGACGAATTTCTTGTTAAGTGACCTTCTTGGCATCGACGCATCGCATGCTTCAGTTAGGCCCAAAGCTAAGTTACTCACAACGTCTTCTGCCGGCCCTTCTATGGGTTTATACTCTTCGATTATATACTCCAAAGCATCATTATCGAGCATAGATTCTTTCCATTTTGGCCCTGTGAACTTTGGCTTTAGCTTTTGTCTCTCCTCTGCTATGTCCATTATAATGGCTTGGTGATCACTATGGGTGTACTCCTCGCTTACCCTCCATTTGATTTTGTTGGCCAGTGAATCGCTTGCGAGGGATATATCTATTATAGACCCCGTTCCCATTTTTCTGAAGGTTAGCGCAGATCCGGTATTTAGGATCGTGGCATCAAGCTGGGCAAATGTTTCCAGCAGCATTTCACCTCTCTTATTTGTTACTCTACTGCCCCATTCTATTGCCCAGGCATTGAAGTCCCCTGCGATGATTAATGGTGACTTGCCGCGAGCTTCCAGGGCAATATCGCACAAAAGTTTTTGGTACTCTGTTTTTGAGAGGCTTGGCCTTGCATAGCAACTGATGATGTGTGTTCCATTTATTTTGCAACGCACGAATCCTTCTTCCGCGCTATGCATCTCTTGGTATGCATATGCACCGCAAAGCCAGATAGCTGTGCTTTTTTTCTTGTCGCTGGCCCAAGCTCCATCATCTTTGCACTTGTACGGTTCGCTGATGATTGCCAAGTCAGCTCTTATATCTTTCACCGTCTGCGATAATAGATCTTGCGCAGCTTCGCAGTGATTTAAATTTATTTGTATAATTCTCATATGCGTCGGTTAGCTAAGGCCTTCCTGAAAGCAGCGCATTTATAGCTACCTGCTACATGGTCAATGTTATCCCTATTATTTGATTTGCACAAGACGCAGTGTGGGCTGTTTTTGCAGTCTTTTGCGAAATGTCCCTCGACGCCGCATTTTCTGCATTGCTTCGATCTATCTATCTCGCTAGTGCAGTTTCGAGACACGTGACCATACTCCAGGCATTTAAAGCAAGAGCACACGTTCACGTATACGGCAGATGACCCACCCTATTTTAATTTTGCCAACCTGGAGAAGCTTCTGGGCTGTTTGAGCTGGCAAGCTAAGGGTAGCTGTTTGAGTTCCAGCATATGCAGCCCTTAGCCCCACGATGTCTGATATATTAATATCTTCTAGCCCTGGGAGGGCTTTTATAGCACTTGCACTCCAGTGTTATGCGGTGCGTCAGTGCTTTGACCGAGACCTCGCCTCCTATCGCCGCTCCTACGATAGTTTTTAAGTCAGTTGAATTTTGGCAGGCTTTTGTTAGCTCTATCAGAAGATCTCCCTTCTGTGTGCGTCTGATTTTTGACACTGAGTCAGCGTATCCCTTGAACTTATCGTCCATTTTAATTTTTTTAAGTATGTCAGCATAGGACGTCTGTCCTGTTTTTTCAATGACAATCGCATCAGGTCTTGTTTTTTTAATGGTATTTGCTCTACCAACTTTTTTGTCGTTCTTGGCCTTCGTCTTTACTTTAACCCATTCGTTGAATTTTATTTTCTTGGCTGGCTGTACTGTAGCCTGGGCAGTGACTTCTCTTTTAGAGCTTGCCTGGGGTTGGTTCTTAGGGCACTGCTTAGTCCGTTTACTTACAGGCGGGCCAGCAGCTTCTGCACCTGCTTTCCTCCGAGGTTGTTCCAATGGGGCTCTGAACTATGGCGAAGTCTGCGTGCTGTTATCAGAGCTCGCTTCGCCATAGGTGCTGCATCTGCAACTCACCATTTTTGCTTGGTTGTACAAAAGCTTGATTTTGCTGATAGCATCTCTCATCGGTTGGTGGATGGTCCGGCGTTTACCTTCGTTTTCTTCGAGCATACCAAGGAGAGTATTTATCTCGACCCCAAGCTTGCAAAAAGCGCTTTCTCTTTTGTTGGTTGACGTTCCAGCCTGGATTTTGGCTGAATCAGTCTCCTTCGTACCTTGCGCCGTCTCGAATAAGGCTGCTCCTCCCATGGGAGTTAGCGGGGGAGAATGCGCAAGCCTTGCACTTCTCTTAAATGGGTCAGTGCCCTTTTCTACGTTTTCCACCCGGTTCATCGTTTCGGGCACAGGTATGTACATACATATGTATGTATATAAATGTATGTATGTATATATATTTATTGGGGTACTATTTACGTACATACTTACATAAAATGTGTAGCTACATGCATACATATGGAACTATTAATTTCACCTAGTATGTATGTATAATAAATGCTCAACTATGAACAAAGTTTGAGTGAAGAAAACGTTTTAAATTAATAGCCATGCACTTACAAGATTTGCAGTAATTTTAAAAAAATTTGCGAATAACTTATGTAGATAAAAGCGTAAAAATTATGTGTCAACAAATGCAAATCGCCGACGGCATTTTAGCATTTGCGTTTGCGCACAACCTTTATAGCAAATCTAATCATATCATATGTATGTAAGTACGTACACACAAATTACACAAAAGAGGACTCTTCATTAATTAATAAAACCAATTTTATTATTATTTGACTTTATTTTTCCAATATCCAACGAAATCCATAAATTTCCTAATACGTAATGCCGTCGGCAAAACAACAGGTGGATTATGCTCACATTTGTGCATTAATTAAATCCATTTTCATAAAACAAAAAAGGGGCGGCTTCAGTCATTAATTTCACAAATGCACATACATATGTAAGTACGTTTATACATTTTATCAATCGTATTATAATTATTCTGCTTTTTATTAAATTGTCAAAATCAACCCAAAATAGGTCTATTTTTCCTACATTTATGAGAATATACAAGCTGTTAAATTTATTTCGACCTCACTCAGCTCTGTTAACTTGCCACTCTCGCTATTTCCCCTGTTAGCTCTGGCGCGGTGAAATAAGACAAGACATTTACTTGGATTTTGTCAATTCACACTGATATTCGCGTGGAAATCTTCTCTGTCAAATATAAGTTCTCTGGTTATGGGTAGCGTACTCACCCCACATTGCTTTCGACAATCTTGAAAATTTGAACAAAAATTAAGTTGCTCCAAAATCGGTCGGGTTTAGACTCAAATGTGTGGAAATACATATATTTTTACTCATACAAAATATGAACTCGATTAAAGATGATGAAATTTTTGCAAAAAAATCCATATGACGCATTGCTATGAGTAGCGTACTCATACCACATTGCTTTCGACAATCTAAAAAATTTTAACAAAAATTAACTTGCTCCAAAATCGGTCAGGTTTAGACTCAAATGTGTGGAAATGCATACATATTCACGTGTACAAAATAAGAACTCGATTAAAGATGGTGGAATTTTTGCAAAAAAGTCCATTTGACACATTGTTATTAGTAGCGTACACATATCACATTGCTTTCGACAATCTAAACAAATTGAACAAAAATTAAGTTGCTCCAAAATCGGTCGGGTTTAGACTCAAATGTGTGGAAATACATATATATTAACGTGAACAAAATAAGAACTCGGATAAAGATGATGACATTTTTGCAAAAAAATCCAAATGACGCATTGTTATGAGTAGCGCACTCATACCACATTGCTTTCGACAATCTAAAAAATTTGAACAAAAATTAAGTTGCTCCAAAATCGGTCGGGTTTAGACTCAAATGTGTGGAAATGCATACAAACTCACGTGTACAAAATAAGAACTCGATTAAAGATGGTGGAATTTTTGCAAAATAGTCCATATGACATATTGTTATGAGTAGCGTACTCATACGACATTGCTTTCGACAATCTTGAAAATTTGAACAAAAATTAACTTGCTCCAAAATCGGTCGGGTTTAGACTCAAATGTGTGGAAATACATATATATTCACGTAAACAAAATAAGAACTCGGATAAAGATGATGAAATTTATGCCAAAAAATCCATATGACCCATTGTTATGAGTAGCGTACTCGTACGACATTGCTTTCAACAATCTTGAAAATTTGAACAAAAATTAACTTGCTCCAAAATCGGTCGGGTTTAGACTCAAATGTGTGGAAATACATATATTTTTACTCATACAAAATATGAACTCGATTAAAGATGATGAAATTTTTGCAAAAAAATCCATATGACGCATTGCTATGAGTAGCGTACTCATACCACATTGCTTTCGACAATCTAAAAAATTTTAACAAAAATTAAGTTGCTCCAAAATCGGTCAGGTTTAGACTCAAATGTGTGGAAATGCATACATATTCACGTGTACAAAATAAGAACTCGATTAAAGATGGTGGAATTTTTGCAAAAAAGTCCATTTGACACATTGTTATGAGTAGCGTACTCATATCACATTGCTTTCGACAATCTAAAAAATTTGAAAAAAAATTAACTTGCTCCAAAATCGGTCAGGTTTAGACTCAAATGTGTGGAAATGCATACATATTCACGTGTACAAAATAAGAACTCGATTAAAGATGGTGGAATTTTTGCAAAAAAGTCCATTTGACACATTGTTATGAGTAGCGTACTCATATCACATTGCTTTCGACAATCTAAACAAATTGAACAAAAATTAAGTTGCTCCAAAATCGGTCGGGTTTAGACTGAAATGTGTGGAAGTACATATATATTCACGTGAACAATATAAGAACTCGAATAAAGTTGATGAAATTTTTGCAAAAAAATCCTTATGACGCATTGTTATGAGTAGCGCACTCATACCACATTGCTTTCGACAATCTTGAAAATTTTAACAAAAATTAAGTTGCTCCAAAATCGGTCGGGTTTAGACTCAAATGTGTGGAAATACATATATATTCACGTGAACAAAATAAGAACTCGAATAAAGATGATGACATTTTTGCAAAAAAATCCAAATGACGCATTGTTATGAGTAGCGTACTCGTACGACATTGCTTTCGACAATCTTGAAAATTTGAACAAAAATTAACTTGCTCCAAAATCGGTCGGGTTTAGACTCAAATGTGTGGAAATACATATATTTTTACTCATACAAAATATGAACTCGATTAAAGATGATGAAATTTTTGCAAAAAAATTCATATGACGCATTGCTATGAGTAGCGTACTCATACCACATTGCTTTCGACAATCTTGAAAATTTGAACAAAAATTAACTTGCTCCAAAATCGGTCGGGTTTAGACTCAAATGTGTGGAAAAACATATATTTTTATTCATACAAAATATGAACTCGATTAAAGATGATGAAATTTTTGCAAAAAAATCCATATTGTTATGAGTATCGTACTCATACCACATTGCTTTCGACAATCTAAAAAATTTGAACCAAAGTTAAGCTGCTCCAAAATCGGTCGGGTTTAGACTCAAATGTGTGGAAATACATACATATTCACGTGTACAAAATAAGAACTCGATTAAAGATGATGAAATTTTTGCAAAAAAATCCTTATGACGCATTGTTATGAGTAGCGCACTCATACCACATTGCTTTCGACAATCTTGAAAATTTGAACAAAAATTAACTTGCTCCAAAATCGGTCGGGTTTAGACTCAAATGTGTGGAAAAACATATATTTTTATTCATACAAAATATGAACTCGATTAAAGATGATGAAATTTTTGCAAAAAAATCCATATTGTTATGAGTATCGTACTCATACCACATTGCTTTCGACAATCTAAAAAATTTGAACCAAAGTTAAGCTGCTCCAAAATCGGTCGGGTTTAGACTCAAATGTGTGGAAATACATACATATTCACGTGTACAAAATAAGAACTCGATTAAAGATGATGAAATTTTTGCAAAAAAGTCTATATGACATATTGTTATGAGTAGCGTACTCATACGACATTGCTTTCGACAATCTTGAAAATTTGAACAAAAATTAACTTGCTCCAAAATCGGTCGGGTTTAGACTCAAATGTGTGGAAATACATATATATTCACGTAAACAAAATAAGAACTCGGATAAAGATGATGAAATTTTTGCAAAAAAATCCATATGACCCATTGTTATGAGTAGCGTACTCGTACGACATTGCTTTCAACAATCTTGAAAATTTGAACAAAAATTAACTTGCTCCAAAATCGGTCGGGTTTAGACTCAAATGTGTGGAAATACATATATATTCACGTATACAAAATAAGAACTCGAATAAAGATAATGAATGTTTTGCAAAAAAATCCAAACGACGCATTGTTATGAGTAGCGTACTCGTACGACATTGCTTTCAACAATCTTGAAAATTTGAACCAAAGTTAAGCTGCTCCAAAATCGGTCGGGTTTAGACTCAAATGTGTGGAAATACATACATATTCACGTGTACAAAATAAGAACTCGATTAAAGATGATGAAATTTTTGCAAAAAAGTCTATATGACATATTGTTATGAGTAGCGTACTCATACGACATTGCTTTCGACAATCTTGAAAATTTGAACAAAAATTAACTTGCTCCAAAATCGGTCGGGTTTAGACTCAAATGTGTGGAAATACATATATATTCACGTAAACAAAATAAGAACTCGGATAAAGATGATGAAATTTTTGCAAAAAAATCCATATGACCCATTGTTATGAGTAGCGTACTCGTACGACATTGCTTTCAACAATCTTGAAAATTTGAACAAAAATTAACTTGCTCCAAAATCGGTCGAGTTTAAACTCAAATGTGTGGAAATACATATATATTCACGTATACAAAATAAGAACTCGAATAAAGATAATGAATGTTTTGCAAAAAAATCCAAACGACGCATTGTTATGAGTAGCGTACTCATACCTAAAAAATTAAGTTGCTCCAAAATTAGGCGGGTTTAGACACAAATGTGTGGAAATACATACATATTCACGTGAACAAAATAAGAACTCGAATAAAGATGATGCAATTTTTGCAAAAAATTCATATGACACATTGTTATGGGTAGCGTACTTACCCCACATTGCTTTCGACAATCTAAAAATTTGAACAAAAATTAAGTTGCTCCAAAATCGGTCGCGTTTAGACTCAAATGTGTGGAAATACATATATTTTTACTCATACAAAATAAGAACTCGAATAAAGATGATGAAATTTCTGCAAAAAAATCCATATGACCCATTGTTATGAGTAGCGTACTCATACGACATTGCTTTCGACAATCTTGAAAATTTGAACAAAAATTAACTTGCTCCAAAATCGGTCGGGTTTAGACTCAAATGTGTGGAAATACATATATTTTTATTCATACAAAATATGAACTCGATTAAAGATGATAAAATTTTTGCAAAAAAATCCATATGACGCATTGTTATGAGTATCGTACTCATACCTCATTGCTTTCGACAATCTAAAAAATTTTAACAAAAATTAAGTTGCTCCAAAATCGGTCGGGTTTAGACTCAAATGTGTGGAAATACATATATATTCACGTGTACAAAATAAGAACTCGAATAAAGATAATGAATGTTTTGCAAAAAAATCCAAATGACCCATTGTTATGAGTAGCGTACTCATACCTCATTGCTTTCGACAATCTAAAAAATTTGAACAAAAATTAAGTTGCTCCAAAATCAGGCGGGTTTAGACACACATGTGTGGAAATACATACATATTCACGTGAACAAAATAATAACTCGAATAAAGATGATGCAATTTTTGCAAAAAATTCATATGACACATTGTTATGGGTAGCGTACTCACCCCACATTGCTTTCGACAATCTAAACAATTTGAACAAAAATTAAGTTGCTCCAAAATCGGTCGGGTTTAGACTCAAATGTGTGGAAATACAAATATTTTTACTCATACAAAATATGAACTCGATTAAAGATGAAGAAATTTTTGCAAAAAAATCCATATGACGCATTGCTATGAGTAGCGTACTCATACCACATTGCTTTCGACAATCTAAAAAATTTTAACAAAAATTAAGTTGCTCCAAAATCGGTCGGCTTTAGACTCAAATGTTTGGAAAAACATATATTTTTATTCATACAAAATATGAACTCGATTAAAGATGATGAAATTTTTGCAAAAAAATCCATATTGTTATGAGTATCGTACTCATACCACATTGCTTTCGACAATCTTGAAAATTTGAACAAAAATTAACTTGCTCCAAAATCGGTCGGGTTTAGACTCAAATGTGTGGAAAAACATATATTTTTATTCATACAAAATATGAACTCGATTAAAGATGATGAAATTTTTGCAAAAAAATCCATATTGTTATGAGTATCGTACTCATACCACATTGCTTTCGACAATCTTAAAAATTTTAACCAAAGTTAAGCTGCTCCAAAATCGGTCGGGTTTAGACTCAAATGTGTGGAAATACATACATATTCACGTGTACAAAATAAGAACTCGATTAAAGATGATGAAATTTTTGCAAAAAAATCCATATGACCCATTGTTATGAGTAGCGTACTCGTACGACATTGCTTTCAACAATCTTGAAAATTTGAACAAAAATTAACTTGCTCCAAAATCGGTCGGGTTTAGACTCAAATGTGTGGAAATACATATATATTCACGTAAACAAAATAAGAACTCGGATAAAGATGATGAAATTTTTGCAAAAAAATCCATATGACCCATTGTTATGAGTAGCGTACTCGTACGACATTGCTTTCAACAATCTTGAAAATTTGAACAAAAATTAACTTGCTCCAAAATCGGTCGAGTTTAAACTCAAATGTGTGGAAATACATATATATTCACGTATACAAAATAAGAACTCGAATAAAGATAATGAATGTTTTGCAAAAAAATCCAAACGACGCATTGTTATGAGTAGCGTACTCATACCTCATTGCTTTCGACAATCTAAAAAATTTGAACAAAAATTAAGTTGCTCCAAAATTAGGCGGGTTTAGACACAAATGTGTGGAAATACATACATATTCACGTGAACAAAATAAGAACTCGAATAAAGATGATGCAATTTTTGCAAAAAATTCATATGACACATTGTTATGGGTAGCGTACTTACCCCACATTGCTTTCGACAATCTAAAAATTTGAACAAAAATTAAGTTGCTCCAAAATCGGTCGGGTTTAGACTCAAATGTGTGGAAATACATATATTTTTACTCATACAAAATATGAACTCGAATAAAGATGATGAAATTTTTGCAAAAAAATCCATATGACCCATTGTTATGAGTTGCGTACTCATACGACATTGCTTTCGACAATCTTGAAAATTTGAACAAAAATTAACTTGCTCCAAAATCGGTCGGGGTTTGACTCAAATGTGTGGAAATACATATATTTTTACTCATACAAAATATGAACTCGATTAAAAATGATGAAATTTTTTGCCAAAAAATCCATATCACGCATTGTTATGAGTATCGTACTCATACCACATTGCTTTCGACAATCTAAAAAATGTGTACAAAAATTAAGTTGCTCCAAAATCGGTCGGGTTTAGACTCAAATGTGTGGAAATACATACATATTCACGTGTACAAAATAAGAACTCGATTAAAGATGATGGAATTTTTGCAAAAAAGTCCATATGACATATTGTTATGAGTAGCGTACTCATACGACATTGCTTTCGACAATCTTGAAAATTTGAACAAAAATTAACTTGCTCCAAAATCGGTCGGGTTTAGACTCAAATGTGTGGAAATACATACATATATATTCACGTAAACAAAATAAGAACTCGGATAAAGATGATGAAATTTTTGCAAAAAAATCCATATGACCCATTGTTATGAGTAGCGTACTCGTACGACATTGCTTTCAACAATCTGGAAAATTTGAACAAAAATTAACTTGCTCCAAAATCGGTCGGGTTTAGACTCAAATGTGTGGAATTACATATATATTCACGTATACAAAATAAGAACTTGAATAAAGATAATGAATGTTTTGCAAAAAAATCCAAATGACGCATTGTTATGAGTAGCGTACTCATACCTCATTGCTTTGGACAATCTTGAAAATTTGAACAAAAATTAACTTGCTCCAAAATCGGTCGGGTTTAGACTCAAATGTGTGGAAATACATACATATTCACGTGTACTAAATAAGAACTCGATTAAAGATGATGGAATTTTTGCAAAAAAGTCCATATGACACATTGTTATGAGTAGCGTACTCATACCACATTGCTTTCGACAATCTAAAAATTTGAACAAAAATTAAGTTGCTCCAAATTCGGTCGGGTTTAGACTCAAATGTGTGGAAATACATATATTTTTACTCATACAAAATATGAACTCGAATAAAGATGATGAAATTTTTGCAAAAAAATCCATATGACCCATTGTTATGAGTAGCGTACTCATACGACATTGTTTTCGACAATCTTGAAAATTTGAACAAAAATTAACTTGCTCCAAAATCGGTCGGGTTTTGACTCAAATGTGTGGAAATACATATATTTTTACTCATACAAAATATGAACTCGATTAAAAATTAAGAAAATTTTGCCAAAAAATCGATATCACGCATTGTTATGAGTATCGTACTCATACCACATTGCTTTCGACAATCTAAAAAATGTGTACAAAAATTAAGTTGCTCCAAAATCGGTCGGGTTTAGACTCAAATGTGTGGAAATACATACATATTCACGTGTACAAAATAAGAACTCGATTAAAGATGATGGAATTTTTGCAAAAAAGTCCATATGACATATTGTTATGAGTAGCGTACTCATACGACATTGCTTTCGACAATCTTGAAAATTTGAACAAAAATTAACTTGCTCCAAAATTGGTCGGGTTTAGACTCAAATGTGTGGAAATACATATATATTCACGTAAACAAAATAAGAACTCGGATAAAGATGATGAAATTTTTGCAAAAAAATCCATATGACCCATTGTTATGAGTAGCGTACTCGTACGACATTGCTTTCAACAATCTGGAAAATTTGAACAAAAATTAACTTGCTCCAAAATCGGTCGGGTTTAGACTGAAATGTGTGGAATTACATATATATTCACGTATACAAAATAAAAACTTGAATAAAGATGATGAATGTTTTGCAAAAAAATCCAAATGACGCATTGTTATGAGTAGCGTACTCATACCTCATTGCTTTGGACAATCTTGAAAATTTGAACAAAAATTAACTTGCTCCAAAATCGGTCGGGTTTAGACTCAAATGTGTGGAAATACATACATATTCACGTGTACTTAATAAGAACTCGATTAAAGATGATGGAATTTTTGCAAAAAAGTCCATATGACACATTGTTATGAGTAGCGTACTCATACCACATTGCTTTCGACAATCTAAAAATTTGAACAAAAATTAAGTTGCTCCAAAATCGGTCGGGTTTAGACTCAAATGTGTGGAAATACATATATTTTTACTCATACAAAATATGAACTCGAATAACGATGATGAAATTTTTGCAAAAAATCCATATGACCCATTGTTATGAGTAGCGTACTCATACGACATTGCTTTCGACAATCTTGAAAATTTGAACAAAAATTAACTTGCTCCAAAATCGGTCGGGTTTTGACTCAAATGTGTGGAAATACATATATTTTTACTCATACAAAATATGAACTCGATTAAAAATCATGAAATTTTTGCCAAAAAATCCATATCGCGCATTGTTATGAGTATCGTACTCACACCACATTGCTTTTGACAATCTAAAAAATGTGTACAAAAATTAAGTTGCTCCAAAATCGGTCGGGTTTAGACTCAAATGTGTGGAAATACATACATATTCACGTGTACAAAATAAGAACTCGATTAAAGATGATGGAATTTTTGCAAAAAAGTCCATATGACATATTGTTATGAGTAGCGTACTCATACGACATTGCTTTCGACAATCTTGAAAATTTGAACAAAAATTAACTTGCTCCAAAATCGATCGGGTTTAGACTCAAATGTGTGGAAATACATATATATTCACGTAAACAAAATAAGAACTCGGATAAAGATGATGAAATTTTTGCAAAAAAATCCATATGACCCATTGTTATGAGTAGCGTACTCGTACGACATTGCTTTCAACAATCTGGAAAATTTGAACAAAAATTAACTTGCTCCAAAATCGGTCGGGTTTACACTCAAATGTGTGGAAATACTTCTACATTCACGTGTACAAAATAAGAACTCGATCAAGGATGATGAAATTTTTGCAAAAAAATCCAAATGACGCATTGCTATGAGTAGCGTACTCATACCACATTGCTTTCGACAATCTTGAAAATTTGAACAAAAATTAACTTGCTCCAAAATCGGTCGGGTTTAGACTCAAATGTGTGGAAATACATATATATTCACGTAAACAAAATAAGAACTCGGATAAAGATGATGAAATTTTTGCAAAAAAATCCATATGACCCATTGTTATGAGTAGCGTACTCGTACGACATTGCTTTCAACAATCTGGAAAATTTGAACAAAAATTAACTTGCTCCAAAATCGGTCGGGTTTAGACTCAAATGTGTGGAATTACATATATATTCACGTATACAAAATAAGAACTTGAATAAAGATGATGAATGTTTTGCAAAAAAATCCAAATGACGCATTGTTATGAGTAGCGTACTGATACCTCATTGCTTTGGACAATCTTGAAAATTTGAACAAAAATTAACTTGCTCCAAAATCGGTCGGGTTTAGACTCAAATGTGTGGAAATACATATATATTCACGTAAACAAAATAAGAACTCGGATAAAGATGATGAAATTTTTGCAAAAAAATCCATATGTCCCATTGTTATGAGTAGCGTACTCGTACGACATTGCTTTCAACAATCTTGAAAATTTGAACAAAAATTAACTTGCTCCAAAATCGGTCGGGTTTAGACTCAAATGTGTGGAAATACATATATTTTTACTCATACAAAATATGAACTCGATTAAAGATGATGAAATTTTTGCAAAAAAATCCATATGACGCATTGCTATGAGTAGCGTACTCATACCACATTGCTTTCGACAATCTAAAAAATTTTAACAAAAATTAAGTTGCTCCAAAATCGGTCAGGTTTAGACTCAAATGTGTGGAAATACATATATATTCACGTAAACAAAATAAGAACTCGGATAAAGATGATGAAATTTTTGCAAAAAAATCCATATGACCCATTGTTATGAGTAGCGTACTCGTACGACATTGCTTTCAACAATCTGGAAAATTTGAACAAAAATTAACTTGCTCCAAAATCGGTCGGGTTTAGACTCAAATGTGTGGAATTACATATATATTCACGTATACAAAATAAGAACTTGAATAAAGATGATGAATGTTTTGCAAAAAAATCCAAATGACGCATTGTTATGAGTAGCGTACTCATACCTCATTGCTTTGGACAATCTTGAAAATTTGAACAAAAATTAACTTGCTCCAAAATCGGTCGGGTTTAGTCTCAAATGTGTGGAAATACATATATATTCACGTAAACAAAATAAGAACTCGGATAAAGATGATGAAATTTTTGCAAAAAAATCCATATGACCCATTGTTATGAGTAGCGTACTCGTACGACATTGCTTTCAACAATCTTGAAAATTTGAACAAAAATTAACTTGCTAAAAAATCGGTCAGGTTTAGACTCAAATGTGTGGAAATGCATACATATTCACGTGTACAAAATAAGAACTCGATTAAAAATAGTGCAATTTTTGCAAAAAAAAAAAATTTGACACATTGTTATGAGTAGCGTACTCATATCACATTGCTTTCGACAATCTAAAAAATTTGAAAAAAAATTAACTTGCTCCAAAATCGGTCAGGTTTAGACTCAAATGTGTGGAAATGCATACATATTCACGTGTACAAAATAAGAACTCGATTAAAGATGGTGGAATTTTTGCAAAAAAGTCCATTTGACACATTGTTATGAGTAGCGTACTCATATCACATTGCTTTCGACAATCTAAACAAATTGAACAAAAATTATGTTGCTCCAAAATCGGTCGGGTTTAGACTCAAATGTGTGGAAATACATATATATTCACGTGAACAATATAAGAACTCGAATAAAGTTGATGAAATTTTTGCAAAAAAATCCTTATGACGCATTGTTATGAGTAGCGCACTCATACCACATTGCTTTCGACAATCTTGAACATTTGAACAAAAATTAAGTTGCTCCAAAATCGGTCGGGTTTAGACTCAAATGTGTGGAAAAACATATATTTTTATTCATACAAAATATGAACTCGATTAAAGATGATGAAATTTTTGCAAAAAAATCCATATTGTTATGAGTATCGTACTCATACCACATTGCTTTCGACAATCTAAAAAATTTGAACCAAAATTAAGCTGCTCCAAAATCGGTCGGGCTTAGACTCAAATGTGTGGAAATACATACATATTCACGTGTACAAAATAAGAACTCGATTAAAGATGATGAAATTTTTGCAAAAAAGTCTATATGACATATTGTTTGAACAAAAATTAACTTGCTCCAAAATCGGTCGGGTTTAGACTCAAATGTGTGGAAATACATATATATTCACGTAAACAAAATAAGAACTCGGATAAAGATGATGAAATTTTTGCAAAAAAATATATATGACCCATTGTTATGAGTATCGTAGTCGTACGATATTGCTTTCAACAATCTGGAAAATTTGAACAAAAATTAACTTCCTCCAAAATCGGTCGAGTTTAAATTCAAATGTGTGGAAATACATATATATTCACGTATACAAAATAAGAACTCGAATAAAGATAATGAATGTTTTGCAAAAAAATCCAAATGACGCATTGTTATGAGTAGCGTACTCATAACTCATTGCTTTCGACATACTAAAAAATTTGAACAAAAATTAAGTTGCTCCAAAATTAGGCGGGTTTAGACACAAATGTGTGGAAATACATACATATTCACGTGAACAAAATAAGAACTCGAATAAAGATGATGCAATTTTTGCAAAAAATTCATATGACACATTGTTATGGGTAGCGTACTCGTACGACATTGCTTTCGACAATCTAAAAATTTGAACAAAAATTAAGTTGCTCCAAAATCGGTCGGGTTTAGACTCAAATGTGTGGAAATACATATATTTTTACTCATACAAAATATGAACTCGAATAAAGATGATGAAATTTTTGCAAAAAAATCCATATGACCCATTGTTATAGTAGCGTACTCATACGACATTGCTTTCGACAATCTTGAAAATTTGAACAAAAATTAACTTGCTCCAAAATCGGTCGGGTTTTGACTCAAATGTGTGGAAATACATATATTTTTATTCATACAAAATATGAACTCGATTAAAAATGATGAAATTTTTGCCAAAAAATCCATATCACGCATTGTTATGAGTATCGTACTCATACCACATTGCTTTCGACAATCTAAAAAATGTGTACAAAAATTAAGTTGCTCCAAAATCGGTCGGGTTTAGACTCAAATGTGTGGAAATACATACATATTCACGTGTACAAAATAAGAACTCGATTAAAGATGATGGAATTTTTGCAAAAAAGTCCATATGACATATTGTTATGAGTACCGTACTCATACGACATTGCTTTCGACAATCTTGAAAATTTGAACAAAAATTAACTTGCTCCAAAATCGGTCGGGTTTAGACTCAAATGTGTGGAAATACATATATATTCACGTAAACAAAATAAGAACTCGGATAAAGATGATGAAATTTTTGCAAAAAAATCCATATGACCCATTGTTATGAGTAGCGTACTCGTACGACATTGCTTTCAACAATCTGGAAAATTTGAACAAAAATTAACTTGCTCCAAATCGGTCGGGTTTAGACTCAAATGTGTGGAATTCCATATATATTCACGTATACAAAATAAGAACTTGAATAAAGATGATGAATGTTTTGCAAAAAAATCCAAATGACGCATTGTTATGAGTAGCGTACTCATACCTCATTGCTTTGGACAATCTTGAAAATTTGAACCAAAATTAATTTGCTCCAAAATCGGTCGGGTTTAGACTCAAATGTGTGGAAATACATATATATTCACGTAAACAAAATAAGAACTCGGATAAAGATGATGAAATTTTTGCAAAAAAAACCATATGACCCATTGTAATGAGTAGCGTACTCGTACGACATTGCTTTCAACAATCTTGAAAATTTTAACAAAAATTAACTTGCTCCAAAATCGGTCGGGTTTAGACTCAAATGTGTGTAAATACATACATATTCACGTGTACCAAATAAGAACTCGATTAAAGATGATGGAATTTTTGCAAAAAAGTCCATATGACACATTGTTATGAGTAGCGTACTCATACGACATTGCTTTCGACAATCTTGAAAATTTGAACAAAAATTAACTTGCTCCAAAATCGGTCGGGTTTAGACTCAAATGTGTGGAAATATATATATATTCACGTAAACAAAATAAGAACTCGGATAAAGATGATGAAATTTTTGCAAAAAAATCCATTTGACCCATTGTTATGAGTAGCGTACTCGTACGACATTGCTTTCAACAATCTGGAAAATTTGAACAAAAATTAACTTGCTCCCAAATCGGTCGGGTTTAGACTCAAATGTGTGGAAATACATATATATTCACGTAAACAAAATAAGAACTCGGATAAAGATGATGAAATTTTTGCAAAAAAATCCATATGACCCATTGTTATGAGTAGCGTACTCGTACGACATTGCTTTCAACAATCTTGAAAATTTGAACAAAAATTAACTTGCTCCAAAATCGGTCAGGTTTAGACTCAAATGTGTGGAAATGCATACATATTCACGTGTACAAAATAAGAACTCGATTAAAGATAGTGGAATTTTTGCAAAAAAAAAAAAATTGACACATTGTTATGAGCAGCGTACTCATATCACATTGCTTTCGACAATCTAAAAAATTTGAAAAAAAATTAACTTGCTCCAAAATCGGTCAGGTTTAGACTCAAATGTGTGGAAATGCATACATATTCACGTGTACAAAATAAGAACTCGATTAAAGATGGTGGAATTTTTGCAAAAAAGTCCATTTGACACATTGTTATGAGTAGCGTACTCATATCACATTGCTTTCGACAATCTAAACAAATTGAACAAAAATTATGTTGCTCCAAAATCGGTCGGGTTTAGACTCAAATGTGTGGAAATACATATATATTCACGTGAACAATATAAGAACTCGAATAAAGTTGATGAAATTTTTGCAAAAAAATCCTTATGACGCATTGTTATGAGTAGCGCACTCATACCACATTGCTTTCGACAATCTTGAAAATTTGAACAAAAATTAAGTTGCTCCAAAATCGGTCGGGTTTAGACTCAAATGTGTGGAAAAACATATATTTTTATTCATACAAAATATGAACTCGATTAAAGATGATGAAATTTTTGCAAAAAAATCCATATTGTTATGAGTATCGTACTCATACCACATTGCTTTCGACAATCTAAAAAATTTGAACCAAAATTAAGCTGCTCCAAAATCGGTCGGGCTTAGACTCAAATGTGTGGAAATACATACATATTCACGTGTACAAAATAAGAACTCGATTAAAGATGATGAAACTTTTGCAAAAAAGTCTATATGACATATTGTTTGAACAAAAATTAACTTGCTCCAAAATCGGTCGGGTTTAGACTCAAATGTGTGGAAATACATATATATTCACGTAAACAAAATAAGAACTCGGATAAAGATGATGAAATTTTTGCAAAAAAATCCATATGACCCATTGTTATGAGTATCGTACTCGTACGATATTGCTTTCAACAATCTGAAAAATTTGAACAAAAATTAACTTGCTCCAAAATCGGTCGAGTTTAAATTCAAATGTGTGGAAATACATATATATTCACGTATACAAAATAAGAACTCGAATAAAGATAATGAATGTTTTGCAAAAAAATCCAAATGACGCATTGTTATGAGTAGCGTACTCATACCTCATTGCTTTCGACAATCTAAAAAATTTGAACAAAAATTAAGTTGCTCCAAAATTAGGCGGGTTTAGACACAAATGTGTGGAAATACATACATATTCACGTGAACAAAATAAGAACTCGAATAAAGATGATGCAATTTTTGCAAAAAATTCATATGACACATTGTTATGGGTAGCGCACTTACCCCACATTGCTTTCGACAATCTAAAAATTTGAACAAAAATTAAGTTGCTCCAAAATCGGTCGGGTTTAGACTCAAGTGTGGAATTACATATATTTTTACTCATACAAAATATGAACTCGAATAAAGATGATGAAATTTTTGCAAAAAAATCCATATGACCCATTGTTATAGTAGCGTACTCATACGACATTGCTTTCGACAATCTTGAAAATTTGAACAAAAATTAACTTGCTCCAAAATCGGTCGGGTTTTGACTCAAATGTGTGGAAATACATATATTTTTACTCATACAAAATATGAACTCGATTAAAAATGATGAAATTTTTGCCAAAAAATCCATATCACGCATTGTTATGGGTATCGTACTCATACCACATTGCTTTCGACAATCTAAAAAATGTGTACAAAAATTAAGTTGCTCCAAAATCGGTCGGGTTTAGACTCAAATGTGTGGAAATACATACATATTCACGTGTACAAAATAAGAACTCGATTAAAGATGATGGAATTTTTGCAAAAAAGTCCATATGACATATTGTTATGAGTAGCGTACTCATACGACATTGCTTTCGACAATCTTGAAAATTTGAACAAAAATTAACTTGCTCCAAAATCGGTCGGGTTTAGACTCAAATGTGTGGAAATACATATATATTCACGTATACAAAATAAGAACTCGGATAAAGATGATGAAATTTTTGCAAAAAAATCCATATGACCCATTGTTATGAGTATCGTACTCGTACGATATTGCTTTCAACAATCTGAAAAATTTGAACAAAAATTAACTTGCTCCAAAATCGGTCGAGTTTAAATTCAAATGTGTGGAAATACATATATATTCACGTATACAAAATAAGAACTCGAATAAAGATAATGAATGTTTTGCAAAAAAATCCAAATGACGCATTGTTATGAGTAGCGTACTCATACCTCATTGCTTTCGACAATCTAAAAAATTTGAACAAAAATTAAGTTGCTCCAAAATTAGGCGGGTTTAGACACAAATGTGTGGAAATACATACATATTCACGTGAACAAAATAAGAACTCGAATAAAGATGATGCAATTTTTGCAAAAAATTCATATGACACATTGTTATGGGTAGCGCACTTACCCCACATTGCTTTCGACAATCTAAAAATTTGAACAAAAATTAAGTTGCTCCAAAATCGGTCGGGTTTAGACTCAAATGTGTGGATTTACATATATTTTTACTCATACAAAATATGAACTCGAATAAAGATGATGAAATTTTTGCAAAAAAATCCATATGACCCATTGTTATAGTAGCGTACTCATACGACATTGCTTTCGACAATCTTGAAAATTTGAACAAAAATTAACTTGCTCCAAAATCGGTCGGGTTTTGACTCAAATGTGTGGAAATACATATATTTTTACTCATACAAAATATGAACTCGATTAAAAATGATGAAATTTTTGCCAAAAAATCCATATCACGCATTGTTATGAGTATCGTACTCATACCACATTGCTTTCGACAATCTAAAAAATGTGTACAAAAATTAAGTTGCTCCAAAATCGGTCGGGTTTAGACTCAAATGTGTGGAAATACATACATATTCACGTGTACAAAATAAGAACTCGATTAAAGATGATGGAATTTTTGCAAAAAAGTCCATATGACATATTGTTATGAGTAGCGTACTCATACGACATTGCTTTCGACAATCTAAAAAATTTGAACAAAAATTAACTTGCTCCAAAATCGGTCGGGTTTAGACTCAAATGTGTGGAAATACATACATATTCACGTGTACCAAATAAGAACTCGATTAAAGATGATGGAATTTTTGCAAAAAAGTCCATATGACACATTGTTATGAGTAGCGTACTCATACGACATTGCTTTCGACAATCTTGAAAATTTGAACAAAAATTAAGTTGCTCCAAAATCGGTCGGGTTTAGACTCAAATGTGTGGAAATACATACATATTCACGTGTACAAAATAAGAACTCGATTAAAGATGATGGAATTTTTGCAAAAAAGTCCATATGACATATTGTTATGAGTAGCGTACTCATACGACATTGCTTTCGACAATCTTGAAAATTTGAACAAAAATTAACTTGCTCCAAAATCGGTCGGGTTTAGACTCAAATGTGTGGAAATACATATATATTCACGTAAACAAAATAAGAACTCGGATAAAGATGATGAAATTTTTGCAAAAAAATCCATATGACCCATTGTTATGAGTAGCGTACTCGTACGACATTGCTTTCAACAATCTGGAAAATTTGAACAAAAATTAACTTGCTCCAAAATCGGTCGGGTTTAGACTCAAATGTGTGGAATTACATATATATTCACGTATACAAAATAAGAACTTGAATAAAGATGATGAATGTTTTGCAAAAAAATCCAAATGACGCATTGTTATGAGTAGCGTACTCATACCTCATTGCTTTGGACAATCTTGAAAATTTGAACCAAAATTAATTTGCTCCAAAATCGGTCGGGTTTAGACTCAAATGTGTGGAAATACATATATATTCACGTAAACAAAATAAGAACTCGGATAAAGATGATGAAATTTTTGCAAAAAAAACCATATGACCCATTGTAATGAGTAGCGTACTCGTACGACATTGCTTTCAACAATCTTGAAAATTTTAACAAAAATTAACTTGCTCCAAAATCGGTCGGGTTTAGACTCAAATGTGTGTAAATACATACATATTCACGTGTACCAAATAAGAACTCGATTAAAGATGATGGAATTTTTGCAAAAAAGTCCATATGACACATTGTTATGAGTAGCGTACTCATACGACATTGCTTTCGACAATCTTGAAAATTTGAACAAAAATTAACTTGCTCCAAAATCGGTCGGGTTTAGACTCAAATGTGTGGAAATACATACATATTCACGAGTACAAAATAAGAACTCGAATGAAGACGATGAAATTTTTGTAAAAAAATCCAAATGACGCATTTTTATGAGTAGCGTACTCATACCACAATGCTTTCGACAATCTAAACAAATTGAACAAAAATTAAGTTGCTCCAAAATCGGTCGGGTTTAGACTCAAATGTGTGGAAATACATATATATTCACGTATACAAAATAAAAACTTGAATAAAGATGATGAATGTTTTGCAAAAAATCCAAATGACGCATTGTTATGAGTAGCGTACTCCTACCTCATTGCTTTCGACAATCTAAAAAATTTGAACAAAAATTAAGTTGCTCCAAAATCAGTCGGGTTTATACACAAATGTGTGGAAATACATATATATTCACGTGAACAAAATAAGAACTCGAATAAAGATGATGCAATTTTTGCAAAAAATTCATATGACACATTGTTATGGGTAGCGTACTCACCCCACATTGCTTTCGACAATCTAAAAAATTTGAACAAAAATTAAGTTGCTCCAAAATAGGTCGGGTTTAGACTCAAATGTGTGGAAATACATATATTTTTACTCATACAAAATATGAACTCGATGCTCCAAAATCGGTCAGGTTTAGACACAAATGTGTGGAAATGCATACATATTCACGTGTACAAAATAAGAACTCGATTAAAGATGGTGGAATTTTTGCAAAAAAGTCCATTTGACACATTGTTATTAGTAACGTACTCATATCACATTGCTTTCGACAATCTAAAAAATTTGAAAAAAAATTAACTTGCTCAAAATCGGTCGGGCTTAGACTCAAATGTGTGGAAATACATACATATTCACGAGTACAAAATAAGAACTCGAATGAAGACGATGAAATTTTTGTAAAAAAAATCCAAATGACGCATTTTTATGAGTAGCGTACTCATACCACAATGCTTTCGACAATCTAAACAAATTGAACAAAAATTAAGTTGCTCCAAAATCGGTCGGGTTTAGACTCAAATGTATGGAAATACATATATATTCACGTGAACAATATAAGAACTCGAATAAAGTTGATGAAATTTTTGCAAAAAAATCCTTATGACGCATTGTTATGAGTAGCGCACTCATACCACATTGCTTTCGACAATCTTGAAAATTTGAACAAAAATTGAGTTGCTCCAAAAACGGTCGGGTTTAGACTCAAATGTGTGGAAATACATATATTATCACGTGAACAAAATAAGAACTCGAATAAAGATGATGAAATTTTTGCAAAAAAATCCAAATGACGCATTGTTATGAGTAGCGCACTCATACCACATTGCTTTCGACAATCTAAAAAATTTGAACAAAAATTAACTTGCTCCAAAATCGGTCGGGTTTAGACTCAAATGTGTGGAAATACATATATTTTTACGGATACAAAATAAGAACTCGAATAAAGATGATGAAATTTTTGCAAAAAAATCCATATGACCCATTGTTATAGTAGCGTACTCATACGACATTGCTTGCGACAATCTTGAAAATTTGAACAAAAATTAACTTGCTCCAAAATCGGTCGGGTTTAGACTCAAATGTATGGAAATACATATATATTCACGTGAACAATATAAGAACTCGGATAAAGATGATGAAATTTTTGCAAAAAAATCCTTATGACGCATTGTTATGAGTAGCGCACTCATACCACATTGCTTTCGACAATCTTGAAAATTTGAACAAAAATTGAGTTGCTCCAAAAACGGTCGGGTTTAGACTCAAATGTGTGGAATTACATATATATTCACGTATACAAAATAAGAACTTGAATAAAGATGATGAATGTTTTGCAAAAAAATCCAAATGACGCATTGTTATGAGTAGCGTACTCCTACCTCATTGCTTTGGACAATCTTGAAAATTTGAACAAAAATTAACTTGCTCCAAAATCGGTCGGGTTTAGACTCAAATGTGTGGAAATACATATATTTTTACTCATACAAAATATGAACTCGATTAAAGATGATGAAATTTTTGCAAAAAAATCCATATGACGCATTGCTATGAGTATCGTACTCATACCACATTGCTTTCGAAAATCTAAAAAATTTTAACAAAAATTAAGTTGCTACAAAATCGGTCAGGTTTAGACTCAAATGTGTGGAAATACATATATATTCACGTAAACAAAATAAGAACTCGGATAAAGATGATGAAATTTTTGCAAAAAAATCCATATGACCCATTGTTATGAGTAGCGTACTCGTACGACATTGCTTTCAACAATCTGGAAAATTTGAACAAAAATTAACTTGCTCCAAAATCGGTCGGGTTTAGACTCAAATGTGTGGAATTACATATATATTCACGTATACAAAATAAGAACTTGAATAAAGATGATGAATGTTTTGCAAAAAAATCCAAATGACGCATTGTTATGAGTAGCGTACTCATACCTCATTGCTTTGGACAATCTTGAAAATTTGAACAAAAATTAACTTGCTCCAAAATCGGTCGGGTTTAGACTCAAATGTGTGGAAATACATATATATTCACGTAAACAAAATAAGAACTCGGATAAATATGATGAAATTTTTGCAAAAAAATCCATATGACCCATTGTTATGAGTAGCGTACTCGTACGACATTGCTTTCAACAATCTTGAAAATTTGAACAAAAATTAACTTGCTCCAAAATCGGTCAGGTTTAGACTCAAATGTGTGGAAATGCATACATATTCACGTGTACAAAATAAGAACTCGATTAAAGATAGTGGAATTTTTGCAAAAAAAAAAATTTGACACATTGTTATGAGTAGCGTACTCATATCACATTGCTTTCGACAATCTAAAAAATTTGAAAAAAAATTAACTTGCTCAAAATCGGTCGGGCTTAGACTCAAATGTGTGGAAATGCATACATATTCACGTGTTCAAAATAAGAACTCGATTAAAGATGGTGGAATTTTTGCAAAAAAGTCCATTTGACACATTGTTATGAGTAGCGTACTCATATCACATTGCTTTCGACAATCTAAACAAATTGAACAAAAATTATGTTGCTCCAAAATCGGTCGGGTTTAGACTCAAATGTGTGGAAATACATATATATTCACGTGAACAATATAAGAACTCGAATAAAGTTGATGAAATTTTTGCAAAAAAATCCTTATGACGCATTGTTATGAGTAGCGCACTCATACCACATTGCTTTCGACAATCTTGAAAATTTGAACAAAAATTAAGTTGCTCCAAAATCGGTCGGGTTTAGACTCAAATGTGTGGAAAAACATATATTTTTATTCATACAAAATATGAACTCGATTAAAGATGATGAAATTTTTGCAAAAAAATCCATATTGTTATGAGTATCGTACTCATACCACATTGCTTTCGACAATCTAAAAAATTTGAACCAAAATTAAGCTGCTCCAAAATCGGTCGGGCTTAGACTCAAATGTGTGGAAATACATACATATTCACGTGTACAAAATAAGAACTCGATTAAAGATGATGAAACTTTTGCAAAAAAGTCTATATGACATATTGTTTGAACAAAAATTAACTTGCTCCAAAATCGGTCGGGTTTAGACTCAAATGTGTGGAAATACATATATATTCACGTAAACAAAATAAGAACTCGGATAAAGATGATGAAATTTTTGCAAAAAAATCCATATGACCCATTGTTATGAGTATCGTACTCGTACGATATTGCTTTCAACAATCTGAAAAATTTGAACAAAAATTAACTTGCTCCAAAATCGGTCGAGTTTAAATTCAAATGTGTGGAAATACATATATATTCACGTATACAAAATAAGAACTCGAATAAAGATAATGAATGTTTTGCAAAAAAATCCAAATGACGCATTGTTATGAGTAGCGTACTCATACCTCATTGCTTTCGACAATCTAAAAAATTTGAACAAAAATTAAGTTGCTCCAAAATTAGGCGGGTTTAGACACAAATGTGTGGAAATACATACATATTCACGTGAACAAAATAAGAACTCGAATAAAGATGATGCAATTTTTGCAAAAAATTCATATGACACATTGTTATGGGTAGCGCACTTACCCCACATTGCTTTCGACAATCTAAAAATTTGAACAAAAATTAAGTTGCTCCAACATCGGTCGGGTTTAGACTCAAATGTGTGGAATTACATATATTTTTACTCATACAAAATATGAACTCGAATAAAGATGATGAAATTTTTGCAAAAAAATCCATATGACCCATTGTTATAGTAGCGTACTCATACGACATTGCTTTCGACAATCTTGAAAATTTGAACAAAAATTAACTTGCTCCAAAATCGGTCGGGTTTTGACTCAAATGTGTGGAAATACATATATTTTTACTCATACAAAATATGAACTCGATTAAAAATGATGAAATTTTTGCCAAAAAATCCATATCACGCATTGTTATGAGTATCGTACTCATACCACATTGCTTTCGACAATCTAAAAAATGTGTACAAAAATTAAGTTGCTCCAAAATCGGTCGGGTTAAGACTCAAATGTGTGGAAATACATACATATTCACGTGTACAAAATAAGAACTCGATTAAAGATGATGGAATTTTTGCAAAAAAGTCCATATGACATATTGTTATGAGTAGCGTACTCATACGACATTGCTTTCGACAATCTTGAAAATTTGAACAAAAATTAACTTGCTCCAAAATCGGTCGGGTTTAGACTCAAATGTGTGGAAATACATATATATTCACGTAAACAAAATAAGAACTCGGATAAAGATGATGAAATTTTTGCAAAAAAATCCATATGACCCATTGTTATGAGTAGCGTACTCGTACGACATTGCTTTCAACAATCTGGAAAATTTGAACAAAAATTAACTTGCTCCAAAATCGGTCGGGTTTAGACTCAAATGTGTGGAATTACATATATATTCACGTATACAAAATAAGAACTTGAATAAAGATGATGAATGTTTTGCAAAAAAATCCAAATGACGCATTGTTATGAGTAGCGTACTCATACCTCATTGCTTTGGACAATCTTGAAAATTTGAACCAAAATTAATTTGCTCCAAAATCGGTCGGGTTTAGACTCAAATGTGTGGAAATACATATATATTCACGTAAACAAAATAAGAACTCGGATAAAGATGATGAAATTTTTGCAAAAAAAACCATATGACCCATTGTAATGAGTAGCGTACTCGTACGACATTGCTTTCAACAATCTTGAAAATTTTAACAAAAATTAACTTGCTCCAAAATCGGTCGGGTTTAGACTCAAATGTGTGTAAATACATACATATTCACGTGTACCAAATAAGAACTCGATTAAAGATGATGGAATTTTTGCAAAAAAGTCCATATGACACATTGTTATGAGTAGCGTACTCATACGACATTGCTTTCGACAATCTTGAAAATTTGAACAAAAATTAACTTGCTCCAAAATCGGTCGGGTTTAGACTCAAATGTGTGGAAATACATACATATTCACGAGTACAAAATAAGAACTCGAATGAAGACGATGAAATTTTTGTAAAAAAATCCAAATGACGCATTTTTATGAGTAGCGTACTCATACCACAATGCTTTCGACAATCTAAACAAATTGAACAAAAATTAAGTTGCTCCAAAATCGGTCGGGTTTAGACTCAAATGTGTGGAAATACATATATATTCACGTATACAAAATAAAAACTTGAATAAAGATGATGAATGTTTTGCAAAAAATCCAAATGACGCATTGTTATGAGTAGCGTACTCCTACCTCATTGCTTTCGACAATCTAAAAAATTTGAACAAAAATTAAGTTGCTCCAAAATCAGTCGGGTTTATACACAAATGTGTGGAAATACATATATATTCACGTGAACAAAATAAGAACTCGAATAAAGATGATGCAATTTTTGCAAAAAATTCATATGACACATTGTTATGGGTAGCGTACTCACCCCACATTGCTTTCGACAATCTAAAAAATTTGAACAAAAATTAAGTTGCTCCAAAATAGGTCGGGTTTAGACTCAAATGTGTGGAAATACATATATTTTTACTCATACAAAATATGAACTCGATGCTCCAAAATCGGTCAGGTTTAGACACAAATGTGTGGAAATGCATACATATTCACGAGTACAAAATAAGAACTCGAATGAAGACGATGAAATTTTTGCCAAAAAATCCATATCACGCATTTTTATGAGTAGCGTACTCATACCACAATGCTTTCGACAATCTAAACAAATTGAACAAAAATTAAGTTGCTCCAAAATCGGTCGGGTTTAGACTCAAATGTATGGAAATACATATATATTCACGTGAACAATATAAGAACTCGAATAAAGTTGATGAAATTTTTGCAAAAAAATCCTTATGACGCATTGTTATGAGTAGCGCACTCATACCACATTGCTTTCGACAATCTTGAAAATTTGAACAAAAATTGAGTTGCTCCAAAAACGGTCGGGTTTAGACTCAAATGTGTGGAAATACATATATTATCACGTGAACAAAATAAGAACTCGAATAAAGATGATGAAATTTTTGCAAAAAAATCCAAATGACGCATTGTTATGAGTAGCGCACTCATACCACATTGCTTTCGACAATCTAAAAAATTTGAACAAAAATTAACTTGCTCCAAAATCGGTCGGGTTTAGACTCAAATGTGTGGAAATACATATATTTTTACGGATACAAAATAAGAACTCGAATAAAGATGATGAAATTTTTGCAAAAAAATCCATATGACCCATTGTTATAGTAGCGTACTCATACGACATTGCTTGCGACAATCTTGAAAATTTGAACAAAAATTAACTTGCTCCAAAATCGGTCGGGTTTAGACTCAAATGTATGGAAATACATATATATTCACGTGAACAATATAAGAACTCGGATAAAGATGATGAAATTTTTGCAAAAAAATCCTTATGACGCATTGTTATGAGTAGCGCACTCATACCACATTGCTTTCGACAATCTTGAAAATTTGAACAAAAATTGAGTTGCTCCAAAAACGGTCGGGTTTAGACTCAAATGTGTGGAATTACATATATATTCACGTATACAAAATAAGAACTTGAATAAAGATGATGAATGTTTTGCAAAAAAATCCAAATGACGCATTGTTATGAGTAGCGTACTCATACCTCATTGCTTTGGACAATCTTGAAAATTTGAACAAAAATTAACTTGCTCCAAAATCGGTCGGGTTTAGACTCAAATGTGTGGAAATACATATATTTTTACTCATACAAAATATGAACTCGATTAAAGATGATGAAATTTTTGCAAAAAAATCCATATGACGCATTGCTATGAGTATCGTACTCATACCACATTGCTTTCGAAAATCTAAAAAATTTTAACAAAAATTAAGTTGCTACAAAATCGGTCAGGTTTAGACTCAAATGTGTGGAAATACATATATATTCACGTAAACAAAATAAGAACTCGGATAAAGATGATGAAATTTTTGCAAAAAAATCCATATGACCCATTGTTATGAGTAGCGTACTCGTACGACATTGCTTTCAACAATCTGGAAAATTTGAACAAAAATTAACTTGCTCCAAAATCGGTCGGGTTTAGACTCAAATGTGTGGAATTACATATATATTCACGTATACAAAATAAGAACTTGAATAAAGATGATGAATGTTTTGCAAAAAAATCCAAATGACGCATTGTTATGAGTAGCGTACTCATACCTCATTGCTTTGGACAATCTTGAAAATTTGAACAAAAATTAACTTGCTCCAAAATCGGTCGGGTTTAGACTCAAATGTGTGGAAATACATATATATTCACGTAAACAAAATAAGAACTCGGATAAATATGATGAAATTTTTGCAAAAAAATCCATATGACCCATTGTTATGAGTAGCGTACTCGTACGACATTGCTTTCAACAATCTTGAAAATTTGAACAAAAATTAACTTGCTCCAAAATCGGTCAGGTTTAGACTCAAATGTGTGGAAATGCATACATATTCACGTGTACAAAATAAGAACTCGATTAAAGATAGTGGAATTTTTGCAAAAAAAAAAATTTGACACATTGTTATGAGTAGCGTACTCATATCACATTGCTTTCGACAATCTAAAAAATTTGAAAAAAAATTAACTTGCTCCAAAATCGGTCAGGTTTAGACTCAAATGTGTGGAAATGCATACATATTCACGTGTACAAAATAAGAACTCGATTAAAGATGGTGGAATTTTTGCAAAAAAGTCCATTTGACACATTGTTATGAGTAGCGTACTCATATCACATTGCTTTCGACAGTCTAAACAAATTGAACAAAAATTAAGTTGCTCCAAAATCGGTCGGGTTTAGACTCAAATGTGTGGAAATACATATATATTCACGTGAACAATATAAGAACTCGAATAAAGTTGATGAAATTTTTGCAAAAAAATCCTTATGACGCATTGTTATGAGTAGCGCACTCATACCACATTGCTTTCGACAATCTTGAAAATTTCAACAAAAATTAAGTTGCTCCAAAATCGGTCGGGTTTAGACTCAAATGTGTGGAAAAACATATATTTTTATTCATACAAAATATGAACTCGATTAAAGATGATGAAATTTTTGCAAAAAAATCCATATTGTTATGAGTATCGTACTCATACCACATTGCTTTCGACAATCTAAAAAATTTGAACCAAAATTAAGCTGCTCCAAAATCGGTCGGGCTTAGACTCAAATGTGTGGAAATACATACATATTCACGTGTACAAAATAAGAAGTCGATTAAAGATGATGAAATTTTTGCAAAAAAGTCTATATGACATATTGTTTGAACAAAAATTAACTTGCTCCAAAATCGGTCGGGTTTAGACTCAAATGTGTGGAAATACATATATATTCACGTAAACAAAATAAGAACTCGGATAAAGATGATGAAATTTTTGCAAAAAAATCCATATGACCCATTGTTATGAGTATCGTACTCATACCTCATTGCTTTGGACAATCTTGAAAATTTGAACAAAAATTAATTTGCTCCAAAATCGGTCGGGTTTAGACTCAAATGTGTTGAAATACATATATATTCACGTAAACAAAATAAGAACTCGGATAAAGATGATGCAATTTTTGCAATAAATTCATATGACACATTGTTATGGGTAGCGTACTTACCCCACATTGCTTTCGACAATCTAAAAATTTGAACAAAAATTAAGTTGCTCCAAAATCGGTCGGGCTTATACTCAAATGTGTGGAAATACATATATTTTTACTCATACAAAATATGAACTCGAATAAAGATGATGAAATTTTTGCAAAAAAATCCATATGACCCATTGTTATAGTAGCGTACTCATACGACATTGCTTTCGACAATCTTGAAAATTTGAACAAAAATTAACTTGCTCCAAAATCGGTCGGGTTTAGACTCAAATGTGTGGAAATACATATATATTCACGTAAACAAAATAAGAACCCGGATAAAGATGATGAAATTTTTGCAAAAAAATCCATATGACCCATTGTTATGAGTAGCGTACTCGTACGACATTGCTTTCAACAATCTGGAAAATTTGAACAAAAATTAACTTGCTTCAAAATCGGTCGGGTTTAGACTCAAATGTGTGGAATTACATATATATTCACGTATACAAAATAAGAACTTGAATAAAGATGATGAATGTTTTGCAAAAAAATCCAAATGACGCATTGTTATGAGTAGCGTACTCATACCTCATTGCTTTGGACAATCTTGAAAATTTGAACAAAAATTAATTTGCTCCAAAATCGGTCGGGTTTAGACTCAAATGTGTGGAAATACATATATATTCACGTAAACAAAATAAGAACTCGGATAAAGATGATGAAATTTTTGCCATATGACCCATTGTTATGAGTAGCGTACTCGTACGACATTGCTTTCAACAATCTTGAAAATTTTAACAAAAATTAACTTGCTCCAAAATCGGTCGGGTTTAGACTCAAATGTGTGTAAATACATACATATTCACATGTACCAAATAAGAACTCGATTAAAGATGATGGAATTTTTGCAAAAAAGTCCATATGACACATTGTTATGAGTAGCGTACTCATACGACATTGCTTTCGACAATCTTGAAAATTTGAACAAAAATTGACTTGCTCCAAAATCGGTCGGGTTTAGACTCAAATGTGTGGAAATATATATATATTCACGTAAACAAAATAAGAACTCGGATAAAGATGATGAAATTTTTGCAAAAAAATCCATTTGACCCATTGTTATGAGTAGCGTACTCATACCTCATTGCTTTCGACAATCTAAAAAATTTGAACAAAAATTAAATTGCTCCAAAATTAGGCGGGTTTAGACATTTGTGTCTGGAAATACATACATATTCACGTGAACCAAATAAGAACTCGAATAAAGATGATGCAATTTTTGCAATAAATTCATATGACACATTGTTATGGGTAGCGTACTTACCCCACATTGCTTTCGACAATCTAAAAATTTGAACAAAAATTAAGTTGCTCCAAAATCGGTCGGGTTTAGACTCAAATGTGTGGAAATACATATATTTTTACTCATACAAAATATGAACTCGAATAAAGATGATGAAATTTTTGCAAAAAAATCCATATGACCCATTGTTATAGTAGCGTACTCATACGACATTGCTTTCGACAATCTTGAAAATTTGAACAAAAATTAACTTGCTCCAAAATCGGTCGGGTTTTGACTCAAATGTGTGGAAATACATATATTTTTACTCATACAAAATATGAACTCGATTAAAAATGATGAAATTTTTGCCAAAAAATCCATATCACGCATTGTTATGAGTATCGTACTCATACCACATTGCTTTCGACAATCTAAAAAATGTGTACAAAAATTAAGTTGCTCCAAAATCGGTCGGGTTTAGACTCAAATGTGTGGAAATACATACATATTCACGTGTACAAAATAAGAACTCGATTAAAGATGGTGGAATTTTTGCAAAAAAGTCCATATGACATATTATTATGAGTAGCGTACTCATACGACATTGCTTTCGACAATCTTGAAAATTTGAACAAAAATTAACTTGCTCCAAAATCGGTCGGGTTTAGACTCAAATGTGTGGAATTACATATATATTCACGTATACAAAATAAGAACTTGAATAAAGATGATGAATGTTTTGCAAAAAAATCCAAATGACGCATTGTTATGAGTAGCGTACTCATACCTCATTGCTTTGGACAATCTTGAAAATTTGAACAAAAATTAATTTGCTCCAAAATCGGTCGGTTTTAGACTCAAATGTGTGGAAATACATATATATTCACGTAAACAAAATAAGAACTCGGATAAAGATGATGAAATTTTTGCAAAAAAAACCATATGACCCATTGTTATGAGTAGCGTACTCGTACGACATTGCTTTCAACAATCTTGAAAATTTTAACAAAAATTAACTTGCTCCAAAATCGGTCGGGTTTAGACTCAAATGTGTGTAAATACATACATATTCACGTGTACCAAATAAGAACTCGATTAAAGATGATGGATTTTTTGCAAAAAAGTCCATATGACACATTGTTATGAGTAGCGTACTCATACGACATTGCTTTCGACAATCTTGAAAATTTGAACAAAAATTAACTTGCTCCAAAATCGGTCGGGTTTAGACTCAAATGTGTGGAAATATATATATATTCACGTAAACAAAATAAGAACTCGGATAAAGCTGATGAAATTTTTGCAAAAAAATCCATTTGACCCATTGTTATGAGTAGCGTACTCGTACGACATTGCTTTCAACAATCTGGAAAATTTGAACAAAAATTAACTTGCTCCAAAATCGGTCGGGTTTAGACTCAAATGTGTGGAAATACATATATATTCACGTATACAAAATAAAAACTTGAATAAAGATGATGAATGTTTTGCAAAAAAATCCAAATGACGCATTGTTATGAGTAGCGTACTCCTACCTCATTGCTTTCGACAATCTAAAAAATTTGAACAAAAATTAAGTTGCTCCAAAATCAGTCGAGTTTATACACAAATGTGTGGAAATACATATATATTCACGTGAACAAAATAAGAACTCGAATAAAGATGATGCAATTTTTGCAAAAAATTCATATGACACATTGTTATGGGTAGCGTACTCACCCCACATTGCTTTCGACAATCTAAAAAATTTGAACAAAAATTAAGTTGCTCCAAAATAGGTCGGGTTTAGACTCAAATGTGTGGAAATACATATATTTTTATTCATACAAAATATGAACTCGATTAAAGATGATGAAATTTTTGCAAAAAAATCCATATGACGCATTGTTATGAGTATCGTACTCATACCTCATTGCTTTCGACAATCTAAAAAATTTGAACCAACATTAAGTTGCTCCAAAATCGGTCGGGTTTAGACTCAAATATGTGGAAATACATACATATTCACGTGTACAAAATAAGAACTCGATTAAAGATGATGAAATTTTTGCAAAAAAGTCCATATGACATATTGTTATGAGTAGCGTACTCATACGACATTGCTTTCGACAATCTTGAAAATTTGAACAAAAATTAACTTGCTCCAAAATCGGTCGGGTTTAGACTCAAATGTGTAGAAATACATATATATTCACGTAAACAAAATAAGATATCGGATAAAGATGATGAAATTTTTGCAAAAAAATCCATATGACCCATTGTTATGAGTAGCGTACTCGTACGATATTGCTTTCAACAATCTGGAAAATTTGAACAAAAATTAACTTGCTCCAAAATCGGTGTGGAAATACATATATTTTTACTCATACAAAATATGAACTCGATGCTCCAAAATCGGTCAGGTTTAGACACAAATGTGTGGAAATGCATACATATTCACGTGTACAAAATAAGAACTCGATTAAAGATGGTGGAATTTTTGCAAAAAAGTCCATTTGACACATTGTTATTAGTAGCGTACTCATATTACATTGCTTTCGACAATCTAAAGAATTTGAAAAAAAATTAACTTGCTCAAAATCGGTCGGGTTTAGACTCAAATGTGTGGAAATACATACATACTCACGAGTACAAAATAAGAACTCGAATGAAGACGATGAAATTTTTGTAAAAAAATCCAAATGACGCATTTTTATGAGTAGCGTACTCATACCACAATGCTTTCGACAATCTAAACAAATTGAACAAAACTTAAGTTGCTCCAAAATCGGTCGGGTTTAGACTCAAATGTATGGAAATACATATATATTCACGTGAACAATATAAGAACTCGAATAAAGTTGATGAAATTTTTGCAAAAAAATCCTTATGACGCATTGTTATGAGTAGCGCACTCATACCACATTGCTTTCGACAATCTTGAGAATTTGAACAAAAATTGAGTTGCTCCAAAAACGGTCGGGTTTAGACTCAAATGTGTGGAAATACATATATATTCACGTGAACAAAATAAGAACTCGAATAAAGATGATGAAATTTTTGCAAAAAAATCCAAATGACGCATTGTTATGAGTAGCGCACTCATACCACATTGCTTTCGACAATCTAAAAAATTTGAACAAAAATTAACTTGCTCCAAAATCGGTCGGGTTTAGACTCAAATGTGTGGAAATACATATATTTTTACGGATACAAAATAAGAACTCGAATAAAGATGATGAAATTTTTGCAAAAAAATCCATATGACCCATTGTTATGAGTAGCGTACTCATACGACATTGCTTTCGACAATCTTGAAAATTTGAACAAAAATTAACTTGCTCCAAAATCGGTCGGGTTTAGACTCAAATGTGTGGAAATACATATATTTTTATTCATACAAAATATGAACTCGATTAAAGATGATGAAATTTTTGCAAAAAAATCCATATGACGCATTGTTATGAGTATCGTACTCATACCTCATTGCTTTCGACAATCTAAAAAATTTCAACCAAAATTAAGTTGCTCCAAAATCGGTCGGGTTTAGACTCAAATATGTGGAAATACATACATATTCACGTAAACAAAATAAGAACTCGATTAAAGATGATGAAATTTTTGCAAAAAAGTCCATATGACATATTGTTATGAGTAGCGTACTCATACAACATTGCTTTCGACAATCTTGAAAATTTGAACAAAAATTAACTTGCTCCAAAATCGGTCGGGTTTAGACGCAAATGTGTAGAAATACATATATATTCACGTAAACAAAATAAGAACTCGGATAAAGATGATGAAATTTTTGCAAAAAAATCCATATGACCCATTGTTATGAGTAGCGTACTCGTACGATATTGCTTTCAACAATCTGGAAAATTTGAACAAAAATTAACTTGCTCCAAAATCGGTTGAGTTTAGACTCAAATGTGTGAAAATACATATATATTCACGTATACAAAATAAGAACTCGAATAAAGATAATGAATGTTTTGCAAACAAATCCAAATGACGCATTGTTATGAGTAGCGTACTCCTACCTCATTGCTTTCGACAATCTAAAAAATTTTAACAAAAATTAAGTTGCTCCAAAATCAGTCGGGTTTATACACAAATGTGTGGAAATACATATATATTCACGTGAACAAAATAAGAACTCGAATAAAGATGATGCAATTTTTGCAAAAAATTCATATGACACATTGTTATGGGTAGCGTACTCACCCCACATTGCTTTCGACAATCTAAAAAATTTGAACAAAAATTAAGTTGCTCCAAAATCGGTCGGGTTTAGACTCAAATGTGTGGAAATACATATATTTTTACTCATACAAAATATGAACTCGATGCTCCAAAATCGGTCAGGTTTAGACACAAATGTGTGGAAATGCATACATATTCACGTGTACAAAATAAGAACTCGATTAAAGATGGTGGAATTTTTGCAAAAAAGTCCATTTGACACATTGTTATAAGTAGCGTACTCATATTACATTGCTTTCGACAATCTAAAAAATTTGAACAAAAATTAAGTTGCTCCAAAATCGGTCGGGTTAAGACTCAAATAAAGTTGATGAAATTTTTGCAAAAAAATCCTTATGACGCATTGTTATGAGTAGCGCACTCATACCACATTGCTTTCGACAATCTTGAAAATTTGAACAAAAATTGTGTTGCTCCAAAAACGGTCGGGTTTAGACTCAAATGTGTGGAAATACATATATATTCACGTGAACAAAATAAGAACTCGAATAAAGATGATGAAATTTTTGCAAAAAAATCCATATGACCCATTGTTATGAGTAGCGCACTCATACCACATTGCTTTCGACAATCTAAAAAATTTGAACAAAAATTAACTTGCTCCAAATCGGTCGGGTTTAGACTCAAATGTGTGGAAATACATATATTTTTACGGATGCAAAATAAGAACTCGAATAAAGATGATGAAATTTTTGCAAAAAAATCCATATGACCCATTGTTATGAGTAGCGTACTCATACGACATTGCTTTCGACAATCTTGAAAATTTGAACAAAAATTAACTTGCTCCAAAATCGGTCGGGTTTAGACTCAAATGTGTGGAAATACATATATTTTTATTCATACAAAATATGAACTCGATTAAAGATGATGAAATTTTTGCAAAAAAATCCATATGACGCATTGTTATGAGTATCGTACTCATACCTCATTGCTTTCGACAATCTAAAAAATTTGAACCAAAATTAAGTTGCTCCAAAATCGGTCGGGTTTAGACTCAAATATGTGGAAATACATATATATTCACGTGTACAAAATAAGAACTCGATTAAAGATGATGAAATTTTTGCAAAAAAGTCCATATGACATATTGTTATGAGTAGCGTACTCATACGACATTGCTTCCGACAATCTTGAAAATTTGAACAAAAATTAACTTGCTCCAAAATCGGTCGGGTTTAGACTCAAATGTGTAGAAATACATATATATTCACGTAAACAAAATAAGAACTCGGATAAAGATGATGAAATTTTTGCAAAAAAATCCATATGACCCATTGTTATGAGTAGCGTACTCGTACGATATTGCTTTCAACAATCTGGAAAATTTGAACAAAAATTAACTTGCTCCAAAATCGGTCGAGTTTAGACTCAAATGTGTGGAAATACATATATATTCACGTATACAAAATAAGAACTCGAATAAAGATAATGAATGTTTTGCAAACAAATCCAAATTAAGCATTGTTATGAGTAGCGTACTCCTACCTCATTGCTTTCGACAATCTAAAAAATTTGAACAAAAATTAAGTTGCTCCAAAATCAGTCGGGTTTATACACAAATGTGTGGAAATACATATATATTCACGTGAACAAAATAAGAACTCGAATAAAGATGATGCAATTTTTGCAAAAAATTCATATGACACATTGTTATGGGTAGCGTACTCACCCCACATTGCTTTCGACAATCTAAAAAATTTGAACAAAAATTAAGTTGCTCCAAAATCGGTCGGGTTTAGACTCAAATGTGTGGAAATACATATATTTTTACTCATACAAAATATGAACTCGATGCTCCAAAATCGGTCAGGTTTAGACACAAATGTGTGGAAATGCATATATATTCACGTGAACATTATAAGAACTCGAATAAAGTTGATGAAATTTTTGCAAAAAAATCCTTATGACGCATTGTTATGAGTAGCGCACTCATACCACATCGCTTTCGACAATCTTGAAAATTTGAACAAAAATTGAGTTGCTCCAAAAACGGTCGGGTTTAGACTCAAATGTGTGGAAATACATATATATTCACGTGAACAAAATAAGAACTCGGATAAAGATGATGCAATTTTTGCAAAAAATTCATATGACACATTGTTATGGGTAGCGTACTCACCCCACATTGCTTTCGACAATCTAAAAAATTTGAACAAAAATTAAGTTGCTCCAAAATCGGTCGGGTTTAGACTCAAATGTGTGGAAATACATATATTTTTACTCATACAAAATATGAACTCGATGCTCCAAAATCGGTCAGGTTTAGACACAAATGTGTGGAAATGCATATATATTCACGTGAACATTATAAGAACTCGAATAAAGTTGATGAAATTTTTGCAAAAAAATCCTTATGACGCATTGTTATGAGTAGCGCACTCATACCTCATTGCTTTCGACAATCTAAAAAATTTGAACAAAAATTAACTTGCTCCAAAATCGGTCGGGTTTAGACTCAAATGTGTGGAAATACATATATTTTTACGGATACAAAATAAGAACTCGAATAAAGATGATGAAATTTTTGCAAAAAAATCCATATGACCCATTGTTATGAGTAGCGTACTCATACGACATTGCTTTCGACAATCTTGAAAATTTGAACAAAAATTAACTTGCTCCAAAATCGGTCGGGTTTAGACTCAAATGTGTGGAAATACATATATTTTTATTCATACAAAATATGAACTCGATTAAAGATGATGAAATTTTTGCAAAAAAATCCATATGACGCATTGTTATGAGTATCGTACTCATACCTCATTGCTTTCGACAATCTAAAAAATTTGAACCAAAATTAAGTTGCTCCAAAATCGGTCGGGTTTAGACTCAAATATGTGGAAATACATATATATTCACGTGTACAAAATAAGAACTCGATTAAAGATGATGAAATTTTTGCAAAAAAGTCCATATGACATATTGTTATGAGTAGCGTACTCATACGACATTGCTTTCGACAATCTTGAAAATTTGAACAAAAATTAACTTGCTCCAAAATCGGTCGGGTTTAGACTCAAATGTGTAGAAATACATATATATTCACGTAAACAAAATAAGAACTCGGATAAAGATGATGAAATTTTTGCAAAAAAATCCATATGACCCATTGTTATGAGTAGCGTACTCGTACGATATTGCTTTCAACAATCTGGAAAATTTGAACAAAAATTAACTTGCTCCAAAATCGGTCGAGTTTAGACTCAAATGTGTGGAAATACATATATATTCACGTATACAAAATAAGAACTCGAATAAAGATAATGAATGTTTTGCAAACAAATCCAAATGACGCATTGTTATGAGTAGCGTACTCCTACCTCATTGCTTTCGACAATCTAAAAAATTTGAACAAAAATTAAGTTGCTCCAAAATCAGTCGGGTTTATACACAAATGTGTGGAAATACATATATATTCACGTGAACAAAATAAGAACTCGAATAAAGATGATGCAATTTTTGCAAAAAATTCATATGACACATTGTTATGGGTAGCGTACTCACCCCACATTGCTTTCGACAATCTAAAAAATTTGAACAAAAATTAAGTTGCTCCAAAATCGGTCGGGTTTAGACTCAAATGTGTGGAAATACATATATTTTTACTCATACAAAATATGAACTCGATGCTCCAAAATCGGTCAGGTTTAGACACAAATGTGTGGAAATGCATATATATTCACGTGAACATTATAAGAACTCGAATAAAGTTGATGAAATTTTTGCAAAAAAATCCTTATGACGCATTGTTATGAGTAGCGCACTCATACCACATCGCTTTCGACAATCTTGAAAATATGAACAAAAATTGAGTTGCTCCAAAAACGGTCGGGTTTAGACTCAAATGTGTGGAAATACATATATATTCACGTAAACAAAATAAGAACTCGGATAAAGATGATGCAATTTTTGCAAAAAATTCATATGACACATTGTTATGGGTAGCGTACTCACCCCACATTGCTTTCGACAATCTAAAAAATTTGAACAAAAATTAAGTTGCTCCAAAATCGGTCGGGTTTAGACTCAAATGTGTGGAAATACATATATTTTTACTCATACAAAATATGAACTCGATGCTCCAAAATCGGTCAGGTTTAGACACAAATGTGTGGAAATGCATATATATTCACGTGAACATTATAAGAACTCGAATAAAGTTGATGAAATTTTTGCAAAAAAATCCTTATGACGCATTGTTATGAGTAGCGCACTCATACCTCATTGCTTTCGACAATCTAAAAAATTTGAACAAAAATTAAGTTGCTCCAAAATCAGTCGGGTTTATACACAAATGTGTGGAAATACATATATATTCACGTGTACAAAATAAGAACTCGATTAAAGATGGTGGAATTTTTGCAAAAAAGTCCATTTGACACATTGTTATAAGTAGCGTACTCATATTACATTGCCTTCGACAATCTAAAAAATTTGAAAAAAAATGAACTTGCTCCAAAATCGGTCGGGTTTAGACTCAAATGTGTGGAAATACATACATATTCACGAGTACAAAATAAGAACTCGAATGAAGACGATGAAATTTTTGTAAAAAAATCCAAATGACGCATTTTTATGAGTAGCGTACTCATACCACAATGCTTTCGACAATCTAAACAAATTGAACAAAAATTAAGTTGCTCCAAAATCGGTCGGGTTTAGACTCAAATGTGTGGAAATACATATATATTCACGTGAACATTATAAGAACTCGAATAAAGTTGATGAAATTTTTGCAAAAAAATCCTTATGACGCATTGTTATGAGTAGCGCACTCATACCACATCGCTTTCGACAATCTTGAAAATTTGAACAAAAATTGAGTTGCTCCAAAAACGGTCGGGTTTAGACTCAAATGTGTGGAAATGCATACATATTCACGTGTTCAACTCGATTAAAGATGGTGGAATTTTTGCAAAAAAGTCCATTTGACACATTGTTATGAGTAGCTTATTCATATCACATTGCTTTCGACAATCTAAAAAATTTGAAAAAAAATTAACTTGCTCCAAAATCGGTCGGGTTTAGACTCAAATGTGTGGAAAAACATACATATTCACGAGTACAAAATAAGAACTCGAATGAAGACGATGAAATTTTTGCAAAAAAATCCAAATGACGCATTTTTATGAGTAGCGTACTCATACCACAATGCTTTCGACAATCTAAACAAATTGAACAAAAATTAAGTTGCTCCAAAATCGGTCGGGTTTAGACTCAAATGTGTGGAAATACATATATTTTTATTCATACAAAATATGAACTCGATTAAAGATGATGAAATTTTTACAAAAAAATCCATATGACGCATTGTTATGAGTATCGTACTCATACCACATTGCTTTCGACAATCTAAAAAATTTGAACAAAAATTAAGTTGCTCCAAAATCGGTCGGGTTTAGACTCAAATGTGTGGAAATACATACATATTCACGTGTACAAAATAAGAACTCGATTAAAGATGATGAAATTTTTGCAAAAAAGTCCATATGACATATTGTTATGAGTATCGTACTCATACCACATTGCTTTCGACAATCTAAAAAATTTGAACAAAAATTAAGTTGCTCCAAAATTGGTCAGGTTTAGACTCAAATGTGTGGAAATACATATATTTTTATTCATACAAAATATGAACTCGATTAAAGATGATGAAATTTTTGCAAAAAAATCCATATGACGCATTGTTATGAGTATCGTACTCATACCACATTGCTTTCGACAATCAAAAAAATTTGAACAAAAATTAAGTTGCTCCAAAATCATCCGGGTTTATACTCAAATGTGTGGAAATACATATATTTTTATTCATACAAAATATGAACTCGATTAAAGATGATGAAATTTTTGCAAAAAAATCCATATGACGGATTGTTATGAGTATCGTACTCATACCACATTGCTTTCGACAATCTAAAAAATTTGAACAAAAATTAAGTTGCTCCAAAATCGGTCGGGTTTAGACTCAAATGTGTGGAAATACATATATTTTTATTCATACAAAATATGAACTCGATTAAAGATGATGAAATTTTTACAAAAAAATCCATATGACGCATTGTTATGAGTATCGTACTCATACCACATTGCTTTCGACAATCTAAAAAATTTGAACAAAACTTAAGTTGCTCCAAAATCGGTCGGGCTTAGACTCAAATGTGTGGAAATACATACATATTCACGTGTACAAAATAAGAACTCGATTAAAGATGATGAAATTTTTGCAAAAAAGTCCATATGACATATTGTTATGAGTAGCGTACTCATACGACATTGCTTTCGACAATCTTGAAAATTTGAACAAAAATTAACTTGCTCCAAAATCGGTCGGGTTTAGACTCAAATGTGTGGAAATACATATATATTCACGTAAACAAAATAATAACTCGGATAAAGATGATGAAATTTTTGCAAAAAAATCCATATGACCCATTGTTATGAGTAGCGTACTCGTACAATTTGCTTTCAACAATCTGAAAAATTTGAACAAAAATTAACTTGCTCCAAAATCGGTCGAGTTTAGACTCAAATGCGTGGAAATACATACATATAGATTCACGTATACAAAATAAGAACTCGAATAAAGATGTTGAAATTTTTGCAAAAAAATCCAAATGACGCATTGTTATGAGTAGCGTACTCATACCTCATTGCTTTCGACAATCTAAAAAATTTGAACAAAAATTAAGTTGCTCCAAAATCGGTAGGGTTTAGACTCAAATGTGTGGAAATACATATATTTTTACTCATACAAAATATGAACTCGATTAAAGATGATGAAATTTTTGCAAAAAAATCCATATGACGCATTGCTATGAGTAGCGTACTCATACCACATTGCTTTCGACAATCTAAAAAATTTTAACAAAAATTAAGTTGCTCCAAAATCGGTCGGGTTTAGACTCAAATGTGTGGAAATACATACATATTCACGTGTACAAAATAAGAACTCGATTAAAGATGATGAAATTTTTGCAAAAAAGTCCATATGACATATTGTTATGAGTATCGTACTCATACCACATTGCTTTCGACAATCTAAAAAATTTGAACAAAAATTAAGTTGCTCCAAAATTGGTCAGGTTTAGACTCAAATGTGTGGAAATACATATATTTTTATTCATACAAAATATGAACTCGATTAAAGATGATGAAATGTTTGCAAAAAAATCCATATGACCCATTGTTATGAGTAACGTACTCATACGACATTGCTTTCGACAATCTTGAAAATTTGAACAAAAATTAAGTTGCTCCAAAATCGGTCGGGTTTAGACTCAAATGTGTGGAAATACATATATATTCACGTAAACAAAATAATAACTCGGATAAAGATGATGAAATTTTTGCAAAAAAATCCATATGACCCATTGTTATGAGTAGCGTACTCATACGACATTGCTTTCGACAATCTTGAAAATTTGAACAAAAATTAAGTTGCTCCAAAATCGGTCGGGTTTAGACTCAAATGTGTGGAAATACATATATATTCACGGAAACAAAATAAGAACTCGGATAAAGATGATGAAATTTTTGCAAAAAAATCCATATGACCCATTGTTATGAGTAGCGTACTCGTACGACATTGCTTTCAACAATCTGGAAAATTTGAACAAAAATTAACTTGCTCCAAAATCGGTCGGGTTTAGACTCAAATGTGTGGACATACATATATATTCACGTATACAAAATAAGAACTCGAATAAAGATGATGAATGTTTTGCAAAAAAATCCAAATGACGCATTGTTATGAGTAGCGTACTCATACCTCATTGCTTTCGACAATCTAAAAAATTTGAACAAAAATTAAGTTGCTCCAAAATCAGTCGGGTTTAGACACAAATGTGGGGAAATACATATATATTCACGTGAACAAAATAAGAACTCGATTAAAGATGATGAAATTTTTACAAAAAAATCCATATGACGCATTGTTATGAGTATCGTACTCATACCACATTGCTTTCGACAATCTAAAAAATTTGAACAAAAATTAAGTTGCTCCAAAATCGGTCGGGTTTAGACTCAAATGTGTGGAAATACATACATATTCACGTGTACAAAATAAGAACTCGATTAAAGATGATGAAATTTTTGCAAAAAAGTCCATATGACATATTGTTATGAGTATCGTACTCATACCACATTGCTTTCGACAATCTAAAAAATTTGAACAAAAATTAAGTTGCTCCAAAATTGGTCAGCTTTAGACTCAAATGTGTGGAAATACATATATTTTTATTCATACAAAATATGAACTCGATTAAAGATGATGAAATTTTTGCAAAAAAATCCATATGACGCATTGTTATGAGTATCGTACTCATACCACATTGCTTTCGACAATCAAAAAAATTTGAACAAAAATTAAGTTGCTCCAAAATCATCCGGGTTTATACTCAAATGTGTGGAAATACATATATTTTTATTCATACAAAATATGAACTCGATTAAAGATGATGAAATTTTTGCAAAAAAATCCATATGACGCATTGTTATGAGTATCGTACTCATACCACATTGCTTTCGACAATCTAAAAAATTTGAACAAAAATTAAGTTGCTCCAAAATCGGTCGGGTTTAGACTCAAATGTGTGGAAATACATATATTTTTATTCATACAAAATATGAACTCGATTAAAGATGATGAAATTTTTACAAAAAAATCCATATGACGCATTGTTATGAGTATCGTACTCATACCACATTGCTTTCGACAATCTAAAAAATTTGAACAAAACTTAAGTTGCTCCAAAATCGGTCGGGCTTAGACTCAAATGTGTGGAAATACATACATATTCACGTGTACAAAATAAGAACTCGATTAAAGATGATGAAATTTTTGCAAAAAAGTCCATATGACATATTGTTATGAGTAGCGTACTCATACGACATTGCTTTCGACAATCTTGAAAATTTGAACAAAAATTAACTTGCTCCAAAATCGGTCGGGTTTAGACTCAAATGTGTGGAAATACATATATATTCACGTAAACAAAATAATAACTCGGATAAGGATGATGAAATTTTTGCAAAAAAATCCATATGACCCATTGTTATGAGTAGCGTACTCGTACAATTTGCTTTCAACAATCTGAAAAATTTGAACAAAAATTAACTTGCTCCAAAATCGGTCGAGTTTAGACTCAAATGCGTGGAAATACATACATATAGATTCACGTATACAAAATAAGAACTCGAATAAAGATGTTGAAATTTTTGCAAAAAAATCCAAATGACGCATTGTTATGAGTAGCGTACTCATACCTCATTGCTTTCGACAATCTAAAAAATTTGAACAAAAATTAAGTTGCTCCAAAATCGGTAGGGTTTAGACTCAAATGTGTGGAAATACATATATTTTTACTCATACAAAATATGAACTCGATTAAAGATGATGAAATTTTTGCAAAAAAATCCATATGACGCATTGCTATGAGTAGCGTACTCATACCACATTGCTTTCGACAATCTAAAAAATTTTAACAAAAATTAAGTTGCTCCCAAATCGGTCAGGTTTAGACTCAAATGTGTGGAAATGCATACATATTCACGTGTACAAAATAAGAACTCGATTAAAGATGGTGGAATTTTTGCAAAAAAGTCCATTTGACACATTGTTATGAGTAGCGTACTCATATCACATTGCTTTCGACAATCTAAAAAATTTGAAAAAAAAATAACTTGCTCCAAAATCGGTCGGGTTTAGACTCAAATGTGTGGAAATACATACATATTCACGAGTACAAAATAAGAACTCGAATGAAGACGATGAAAATTTTGCAAAAAAATCCAAATGAAGCATTTTTATGAGTAGCGTACTCATACCACAAGGCTTTCGACAATCTAAACAAATTGAACAAAAATTAAGTTGCTCCAAAATCGGTCGGGTTTAGACTCAAATGTGTAGAAATACATATATATTCACGTGAACAATATAAGAACTCGAATAAAGATGATGAAATTTTTGCAAAAAAATCCTTATGACGCATTGTTATGAGTAGCGCACTCATACCACATTGCTTTCGAAAATCTTGAAAATTTGAACAAAAATTAACTTGCTCCAAAATCGGTCGGGTTTAGACTCACATGTGTGGAAATACATATATTTTTATTCATACAAAATATGAACTCGATTAAAGATGATACAATTTTTGCAAAAAAATCCATATGACAATGGATTATGAGTAGCGTACTCATACCTCATTGCTTTCGACAATCTAAAAAATTTGAAAAAAAATTAACTTGCTCCAAAATCAGTCGGGTTTAGACACAGATGTGTGGAAAAACATATATATTCACGTGAACAAAATAAGAACTCGAATAAAGATGATGCAATTTTTGCAAAAAATTCATATGACACATTGTTATGGGTAGCGTACTCACCCCACATTGCTTTCGACAATCTAAAAAATTTGAACAAAAATTAAGTTGCTCCAAAATCGGTCGGGTTTAGACTCAAATGTGTGGAAAAACATATATTTTTACTCATACAAAATATGAACTCGATTAAAGATGATGAAATTTTTGCAAAAAAATCCATATGACGCATTGCTATAAGTAGCGTACTCATACCACATTGCTTTCGACAATCTAAAAAAATTTAACAAAAATTAAGTTGCTCCAAAATCGGTCAGGTTTAGACTCAAATGTGTGGAAATGCATACATATTCACGTGTACAAAATAAGTACTCGATTAAAGATGGTGGAATTTTTGCAAAAAAAGTCCATTTGACACATTGTTATGAGTAGCGTACTCATATCACATTGCTTTCGACAATCTAAAAAATTTGAACAAAAATTAAGTTGCTCCAAAATCGGTCGGGTTTAGACTCAAATGTGTGGAAATACATACATATTCACGAGTACAAAATAAGAACTCGAATGAAGACGATGAAATTTTTGCAAAAAAATCCAAATGACGCCTTTTTATGAGTAGCGTACTGATACCACAATGCTTTCGACAATCTAAACAAATTGAACAAAAATTAAGTTGCTCCAAAATCGGTCGGGTTTAGACTCAAATGTGTGGAAATACATATATGTATATTCACGTGAACAATATAAGAACTCGAATAAAGATGATGCAATTTTTGCAAAAAATTTATATGACACATTGTTATGGGTAGCGTACTCACCCCACATTGCTTTCGACAATCTAAAAAATTTGAACAAAAATTAAGTTGCTCCAAAATCGGTCGGGTTTAGACTCAAATGTGTGGAAATACATATACATATTTTTACTCATACAAAATATGAACTCGATTAAAGATGATGAAATTTTTGCAAAAAAATCCATATGACGCATTGCTATGAGTAGCGTACTCATACCACATTGCTTTCGACAATCTAAAAAATTTTAACAAAAATTAAGTTGCTCCAAAATCGGTCAGGTTTAGACTCAAATGTGTGGAAATGCATACATATTCACGTGTTCAACTCGATTAAAGATGGTGGAATTTTTGCAAAAAAGTCCATTTGACACATTGTTATGAGTAGCTTATTCATATCACATTGCTTTCGACAATCTAAAAAATTTGAAAAAAAATTAACTTGCTCCAAAATCGGTCGGGTTTAGACTCAAATGTGTGGAAAAACATACATATTCACGAGTACAAAATAAGAACTCGAATGAAGACGATGAAATTTTTGCAAAAAAATCCAAATGACGCATTTTTATGAGTAGCGTACTCATACCACAATGCTTTCGACAATCTAAACAAATTGAACAAAAATTAAGATGCTCCAAAATCGGTCGGGTTTAGACTCAAATGTGTGGAAATACATATATATTCACGAGAACATTATAAGAACTCGAATAAAGTTGATGAAATTTTTGCAAAAAAATCCTTATGACGCATTGTTATGAGTAGCGCACTCATACCACATCGCTTTCGACAATCTTGAAAATTTGAACAAAAATTGAGTTGCTCCAAAAACGGTCGGGTTTAGACTCAAATGTGTGGAAATACATATATATTCACGTGAACAAAATAAGAACTCGAATAAAGATGATGAAACTTTTGCAAAAAAATCCATATGACCCATTGTTATGAGTAGCGCACTCATACCACATTGCTTTCGACAATCTAAAAACTTTGAACAAAAATTAACTTGCTCCAAAATCGGTCGGGTTTAGACTCAAATGTGTGGAAATACATATATTTTTACGGATACAAAATAAGAACTCGAATAAAGATGATGAAATTTTTGCAAAAAAATCCATATGACCCATTGTTATGAGTAGCGTACTCATACGACATTGCTTTCGACAATCTTGAAAATTTGAACAAAAATTAACTTGCTCCAAAATCGGTCGGGTTTAGACTCAAATGTGTGGAAATACATATATTTTTATTCATACAAAGTATGAACTCGATTAAAGATGATGAAATTTTTGCAAAAAAATCCATATGACGCGTTGTTATGAGTATCGTACTCATACCTCATTGCTTTCGACAATCTAAAAAATTTGAACCAAAATTAAGTTGCTCCAAAATTGGTCGGGTTTAGACTCAAATATGTGGAAATACATACATATTCACGTGTACAAAATAAGAACTCGATTAAAGATGATGAAATTTTTGCAAAAAAGTCCATATGACATATTGTTATGAGTAGCGTACTCATACGACATTGCTTTCGACAATCTTGAAAATTTGAACAAAAATTAACTTGTTCCAAAATCGGTCGGGTTTAGACTCAAATGTGTGGAAATACATATATATTCTCGTAAACAAAATAAGAACTCGGATAAAGATGATGAAATTTTTGCAAAAAAATCCATATGACCCATTGTTATGAGTAGCGTACTCGTACGATATTGCTTTCAACAATCTGGAAAATTTGAACAAAAATTAACTTGCTCCAAAATCGGTCGAGTTTAGACTCAAATGTGTGGAAATACATATATATTCACGTATACAAAATAAGAACTCGAATAAAGATAATGAATGTTTTGCAAACAAATCCAAATGACGCATTGTTATGAGTAGCGTACTCATACCTCATTGCTTTCGACAATCTAAAAAATTTGAACAAAAATTAAGTTGCTCCAAAATCGGTCGGGTTTAGACTCAAATGTGTGGAAATACATATATTTTTACTCATACAAAATATGAACTCGATTAAAGATGATGAAATTTTTGCAAAAATATCCATATGACGCATTGCTATGAGTAGCGTACTCATACCACATTGCTTTCGACAATCTAAAAAATTTTAACAAAAATTAAGTTGCTCCAAAATCGGTCGGGTTTAGATTCAAATGTGTCGAAATGCATACATATTCACGTGTACAAAATAAGAACTCGATTAAAGATGGTAGAATTTTTGCAAAAAAGTCCATATGACATATTGTTATGAGTAGCGTACTCATACGACATTGCTTTCGTCAATCTTGAAAATTTGAACAAAAATTAACTTGCTCCAAAATCGGTCGGGTTTAGACTCAAATGTGTGGAAATACATATATATTCACGTAAGCAAAATAAGAACTCGGATAAAGATGATGAAATTTTTGCAAAAAAATCCATATGACGCATTGTTATGAGTAGCGCACTCATACCACATTGCTTTCGACAATCTAAAAAATTTTAACAAAAATTAACTTGCTCCAAAATCGGTCGGGTTTAGACTCAAATGTGTGGAAATGCATATATTTTACGGATACCAAAAAAGAACTCGAATAAAGATGATGAAATTTTTGCAAAAAAATCCATATGACCCATTGTTATGAGTAGCGTACTCATACGACATTGCTTTCGACAATCTTGAAAATTTGAACAAAAATTAAGTTGCTCCAAAATCGGTCGGGTTTAGACTCAAATGTGTGGAAATACATATATATTCACGGAAACAAAATAAGAACTCGGATAAAGATGATGAAATTTTTGCAAAAAAATCCATATGACCCATTGTTATGAGTAGCGTACTCGTACGACATTGCTTTCAACAATCTGGAAAATTTGAACAAAAATTAACTTGCTCCAAAATCGGTCGGGTTTAGACTCAAATGTGTGGACATACATATATATTCACGTATACAAAATAAGAACTCGAATAAAGATGATGAATGTTTTGCAAAAAAATCCAAATGACGCATTGTTATGAGTAGCGTACTCATACCTCATTGCTTTCGACAATCTAAAAAATTTGAACAAAAATTAAGTTGCTCCAAAATCAGTCGGGTTTAGACACAAATGTGGGGAAATACATATATATTCACGTGAACAAAATAAGAACTCGATTAAAGATGATGAAATTTTTACAAAAAAATCCATATGACGCATTGTTATGAGTATCGTACTCATACCACATTGCTTTCGACAATCTAAAAAATTTGAACAAAAATTAAGTTGCTCCAAAATCGGTCGGGTTTAGACTCAAATGTGTGGAAATACATACATATTCACGTGTACAAAATAAGAACTCGATTAAAGATGATGCAATTTTTGCAAAAAAGTCCATATGACATATTGTTATGAGTATCGTACTCATACCACATTGCTTTCGACAATCTAAAAAATTTGAACAAAAATTAAGTTGCTCCAAAATTGGTCAGGGTTAGACTCAAATGTGTGGAAATACATATATTTTTATTCATACAAAATATGAACTCGATTAAAGATGATGAAATTTTTGCAAAAAAATCCATATGACGCATTGTTATGAGTATCGTACTCATACCACATTGCTTTCGACAATCAAAAAAATTTGAACAAAAATTAAGTTGCTCCAAAATCATCCGGGTTTATACTCAAATGTGTGGAAATACATATATTTTTATTCATACAAAATATGAACTCGATTAAAGATGATGAAATTTTTGCAAAAAAATCCATATGACGCATTGTTATGAGTATCGTACTCATACCACATTGCTTTCGACAATCTAAAAAATTTGAACAAAAATTAAGTTGCTCCAAAATCGGTCGGGTTTAGACTCAAATGTGTGGAAATACATATATTTTTATTCAAACAAAATATGAACTCGATTAAAGATGATGAAATTTTTACAAAAAAATCCATATGACGCATTGTTATGAGTATCGTACTCATACCACATTGCTTTCGACAATCTAAAAAATTTGAACAAAACTTAAGTTGCTCCAAAATCGGTCGGGTTAAGACTCAAATGTGTGGAAATACATACATATTCACGTGTACAAAATAAGAACTCGATTAAAGATGATGAAATTTTTGCAAAAAAGTCCATATGACATATTGTTATGAGTAGCGTACTCATACGACATTGCTTTCGACAATCTTGAAAATTTGAACAAAAATTAACTTGCTCCAAAATCGGTCGGGTTTAGACTCAAATGTGTGGAAATACATATATATTCACGTAAACAAAATAATAACTCGGATAAAGATGATGAAATTTTTGCAAAAAAATCCATATGACCCATTGTTATGAGTAGCGTACTCGTACAATTTGCTTTCAACAATCTGAAAAATTTGAACAAAAATTAACTTGCTCCAAAATCGGTCGAGTTTAGACTCAAATGTGTGGAAATACATACATATAGATTCACGTATACAAAATAAGAACTCGAATAAAGATGTTGAAATTTTTGCAAAAAAATCCAAATGACGCATTGTTATGAGTAGCGTACTCATACCTCATTGCTTTCGACAATCTAAAAAATTTGAACAAAAATTAAGTTGCTCCAAAATCGGTAGGGTTTAGACTCAAATGTGTGGAAATACATATATTTTTACTCATACAAAATATGAACTCGATTAAAGATGATGAAATTTTTGCAAAAAAATCCATATGACGCATTGCTATGAGTAGCGTACTCATACCACATTGTTTTCGACAATCTAAAAAATTTTAACAAAAATTAAGTTGCTCCCAAATCGGTCAGGTTTAGACTCAAATGTGTGGAAATGCATACATATTCACGTGTACAAAATAAGAACTCGATTAAAGATGGTGGAATTTTTGCAAAAAAGTCCATTTGACACATTGTTATGAGTAGCGTACTCATATCACATTGCTTTGGACAATCTAAAAAATTTGAAAAAAAAATAACTTGCTCCAAAATCGGTCGGGTTTAGACTCAAATGTGTGGAAATACATACATATTCACGAGTACAAAATAAGAACTCGAATGAAGACGATGAAAATTTTGCAAAAAAATCCAAATGAAGCATTTTTATGAGTAGCGTACTCATACCACAAGGCTTTCGACAATCTAAACAAATTGAACAAAAATTAAGTTGCTCCAAAATCGGTCGGGTTTAGACTCAAATGTGTAGAAATACATATATATTCACGTGAACAATATAAGAACTCGAATAAAGATGATGAAATTTTTGCAAAAAAATCCTTATGACGCATTGTTATGAGTAGCGCACTCATACCACATTGCTTTCGAAAATCTTGAAAATTTGAACAAAAATTAACTTGCTCCAAAATCGGTCGGGTTTAGACTCACATGTGTGGAAATACATATATTTTTATTCATACAAAATATGAACTCGATTAAAGATGATACAATTTTTGCAAAAAAATCCATATGACGCATTGTTATGAGTAGCGTACTCATACCTCATTGCTTTCGACAATCTAAAAAATTTGAAAAAAAATTAACTTGCTCCAAAATCAGTCGGGTTTAGACACAGATGTGTGGAAAAACATATATATTCACGTGAACAAAATAAGAACTCGAATAAAGATGATGCAATTTTTGCAAAAAATTCATATGACACATTGTTATGGGTAGCGTACTCACCCCACATTGCTTTCGACAATCTAAAAAATTTGAACAAAAATTAAGTTGCTCCAAAATCGGTCGGGTTTAGACTCAAATGTGTGGAAAAACATATATTTTTACTCATACAAAATATGAACTCGATTAAAGATGATGAAATTTTTGCAAAAAAATCCATATGACGCATTGCTATAAGTAGCGTACTCATACCACATTGCTTTCGACAATCTAAAAAATTTTAACAAAAATTAAGTTGCTCCAAAATCGGTCAGGTTTAGACTCAAATGTGTGGAAATGCATACATATTCACGTGTACAAAATAAGAACTCGATTAAAGATGGTGGAATTTTTGCAAAAAAAGTCCATTTGACACATTGTTATGAGTAGCGTACTCATATCACATTGCTTTCGACAATCTAAAAAATTTGAACAAAAATTAAGTTGCTCCAAAATCGGTCGGGTTTAGACTCAAATGTGTGGAAATACATACATATTCACGAGTACAAAATAAGAACTCGAATGAAGACGATGAAATTTTTGCAAAAAAATCCAAATGACGCCTTTTTATGAGTAGCGTACTGATACCACAATGCTTTCGACAATCTAAACAAATTGAACAAAAATTAAGTTGCTCCAAAATCGGTCGGGTTTAGACTCAAATGTGTGGAAATACATATATATTCACGTGAACAATATAAGAACTCGAATAAAGTTGATGAAATTTTTGCAAAAAAATCCGTATGACGCATTGTTATGAGTAGCGCCCTCATACCACATTGCTTTCGACAATCTTGAAAATTTGAACAAAAATTAACTTGCTCCAAAATCGGTCGGGTTTTGACTCAAATGTGTGGAAATACATATATTTTTATTCATACAAAACATGAACTCGATTAAAGATGATGAAATGTTTGCAAAAAAATCCATATGACGCATTGTTATGAGTATCGTACTCATACCACATTGCTTTCGACAATCTAAAAAATTTGAACAAAAATTAAGTTGCTCCAAAATCGGTCGGGTTTAGACTCAAATGTGTGGAAATACATATATTTTTATTCATACAAAATATGAACTCGATTAAAAATGATGAAATTTTTGCAAAAAAATCCATATGACCCATTGTTATGAGTATCGTACTCATACGACATTGCTTTCGACAATCTTGAAAATTTGAACAAAAATTAACTTGCTCCAAAATCGGTCGGGTTTAGACTCAAATGTGTGGAAATACATATATGTATATTCACGTAAAAAAAATAAGAACTCGGATAAAGATGATGAAATTTTTGCAAAAAAATCCATATGACCAGTTGTTATGAGTACCGGACTCGTACGACATTGCTTTCAACAATCTGGAAAATTTGAACAAAAATTAACTTGCTCCAAAATCGGTCGGGTTTAGACTCAAATGTGTGGAAATACATATATTTTTATTCATACAAATATGAACTCGATTAAAGATGATGAAATTTTTGCAAAAAAATCCATATGACACATTGTTATGGGTATCGTACTCACCCCACATTGCTTTCGACAATCTAAAAAATTTGAACAAAAATTAAGTTGCTCCAAAATCGGTCGCGTTTAGACTCAAATGTGTGGAAATACATATATTTTTTTTTCATACAAAATAAGAACTCGAATAAAGTTGATGAAATTTTTGCAAAAAAATCCTTATGACGCATTGTTATGAGTAGCGCACTCATACCACATTGCTTTCGACAATCTTGAAAATTTGAACAAAAATTAACTTGCTCCAAAATCGGTCGGGTTTAGACTTAAATGTGTGGAAATACATATATTTTTATTCATACAAAATATGAACTCGATTAAAGATGATGAAATTTTTGCAAAAAAGTCCATATGACATATTGTTATGAGTATCGTACTCATACCACATTGCTTTCGACAATCAAAAAAATTTGAACAAGAATTAAATTGCTCCAAATTCGGTCGGGTTTAGACTCAAATGTGTGGAAATACATATATTTCTATTCATACAAAATATGAACTCGATTAAAGATGATGAAATTTTTGCAAAAAAATCCATATGACGCATTGTTATGAGTATCGTACTCATACCACATTGCTTTCGACAATCTAAAAAATTTGAACAAAACTTAAGTTGCTCCAAAATCGGTCGGGTTTAGACTCAAATGTGTGGAAATACATATATATTCACGTAAACAAAATAAGAACTCGGATAAAGATGATGAAATTTTTGCAAAAAAATCCATATGACCCATTGTTATGAGTAGCGTACTCGTACGATAATGCTTTCAACAATCTGGAAAATTTGAACAAAAATTAACTTGCTCCAAAATCGGTCGGGTTTAGACTCAAATGTGTGGAAATACATATATATTCACGTATACAAAATAAGAACTCGAATAAAGATAATGAATGTTTTGCAAAAAAATCCAAATGACGCATTGTTATGAACAGCGTACTCATACCTCATTGCTTTCGACAATCTAAAAAATTTGAACAAAAATTAAGTTGCTCCAAAATCAGTCGGGTTTAGACACAAATGTGTGGAAATACATACATATTCACGTGAACAAAATAAGAACTCGAATAAAGATGATGCAATTTTTGCAAAAAATTCATATGACACATTGTTATGGGTAGCGTACTCACCCCACATTGCTTTCGACAATCTAAAAAATGTGAACAAAAATGAAGTTGCTCCAAAATCGGTCGGGTTTAGACTCAAATGTGTGGAAATACATATATTTTTACTCATACAAAATATGAACTCGATTAAAGAATGATGTAATTTTTGCAAAAAAATCCATATGACGCATTGCTATGAGTAGCGTACTCATACCACATTGCTTTCGACAATCTAAAAAATTTTAACAAAAATTAAGTTGCTCCAAAATCGATCGGGTTTAGACTGAAATGTGTGGAAATACATATATATTCACGTATACAAAATAAGAATTCGAATAAAGATGATGAATGGTTTGCAAAAAAATCCAAATGACGCATTGTTATGAGTAGCGTAGTCATACCACATTGCTTTCGACAATCTAAAAAATTTGAACAAAAATTAAGTTGCTCCAAAATCAGTCGGGTTTAGACACAAATGTGTGGAAATACATATATATTCACGTGAACAAAATAAGAACTCGAATAAAGATGATGCAATTTTTGCAAAAAATTTATATGACACATTGTTATGGGTAGCGTACTCACCCCACATTGCTTTCGACAATCCAAAAAATTTGAACAAAAACTATGTTGCTCCAAAATCGGTCGGGCTTAGACTCAAATGTGTGGAAATACATATATATTCACGTATACAAAATAAGAACTCGGATAAAGATGATGAAATTTTTGCAAAAAAATCCATATGACGCATTGTTATGAGTAGCGTACTCATACCACATTGCTTTCGACAATCTAAAAAATTTGAACAAAAATTAATTTGCTCTAAAATCGGTCGGGTTTAGACTCAAATGTGTGGAAATACATACATATTCACGAAAACAAAATAATAACTCGAATGAAGACGATGAAATTTTTGCAAAAAAATCCAAATGACGCATTTTTATGAGTAGCGTACTCATACCACAATGCTTTCGACAATCTAAACAAATTGAACAAAAATTAAGTTGCTCCAAAATCGGTCGGGTTTAGACTCAAATGTGTGGAAATACATATATATTGACGTAAACAAAATAAGAACTCGGATAAAGATGATGAAATTTTTGCAAAAAAATCCATATGACCCATTGTTATGAGTAGCGTACTTGTACGACATTGCTTTCAACAATCTGGAAAATTTTAACAAAAATTGACTTGCTCCAAAATCGGTCGGGTTTAGACTCAAATGTGTGGAAATACATATATATTCACGTATACAAAATAAGAACTCGAATAAAGATGATGAATGTTTTGCAAAAAAATCCAAATGACGCATTGTTATGAGTAGCGTGCTCATACCACAATGCTTTTGACAATCTAAACAATTTGAACAAAAATTATGTTGCTCCAAAATCGGTCGGGTTTAGACTCAAATATGTGGAAATACATATATTTTTACTCATACAAAATATGAACTCGATTAAAGATGATGAAATTTTTGCAAAAAAATCCATATGACGCATTGTTATGAGTAGCGTACTCATACCACAATGCTTTTGACAATCTAAACAATTTTAACAAAAATTATGTTGCTCCAAAATCGGTCGGGTTTAGACTCAAATGTGTGGAAATACATATATATTCACGTATACAAAATAAGAATTCGAATAAAGATGATGATTGTTTTGCAAAAAAATCCAAATGACGCATTGTTATGAGTAGCGTACTCATACCACATTGCTTTCGACAATTTAAAAAATTTGAACAAAAATTAAGTTGCTCCAAAATCAGTCGGGTTTAGACACAAATGTGTGGAAATACATATATATTCACGTGAACAAAATAAGAACTCGAATAAAGATGATGCAATTTTTGCAAAAAATTTATATGACACATTGTTATGGGTAGCGTACTCACCCCACATTGCTTTCGACAATCTAAAAAATTTGAACAAAAGTTATGTTGCTCCAAAATCGGTCGGGTTTAGACTCAAATGTGTGGCAATACATATATATTCACGTAAACAAAATAAGAACTCGGAAAAAGATGATGAAATTTTTGCAAAAAAATCCATATGACGCATTGGTATGAGTAGCGTACTCATACCACATTGCTTTCGACAATCTAAAAAATTTGAACAAAAATTAATTTGCTCTAAAATCGGTCGGGTTTAGACTCAAATGTGTGGAAATACATACATATTCACGAGTACAAAATAATAACTCGAATGAAGACTATGAAATTTTTGCAAAAAAATCCAAATGACGCATTTTTATGAGTAGCGTACTCATACCACAATGCTTTCGACAATCTAAACAAATTGAACAAAAATTAATTTGCTCCAAAATCGGTCGGGTTTAGACTCAAATGTGTGGAATTACATATATATTCACGTATACAAAATAAGAACTCGAATAAAGATGATGAATGTTTTGCAAAAAAATCCAAATGACGCATTGTTATGAGTAGCGTACTCATACCACAATGCTTTTGACAATCTAAACAATTTGAACAAAAATTATGTTGCTCCAAAATCGGTCGGGTTTAGACTCAAATGTGTGGAAATACATATATTTTTACTCATACAAAATATGAACTCGATTAAAGATGATGAAATTTTTGCAAAAAAATCCATATGACGCATTGTTATGAGTAGCGTACTCATACCACATTGCTTTCGATAATCTAAATAATTTGAACAAAAATTATGTTGCTCCAAAATCGGTCGGGTTTAGACTCAAATGTGTGGAAATACATATATATTCACGTATACAAAATAAGAACTCGGATAAAGATGATGAAATTTTTGCAAAAAAATCCATATGACCCATTGTTATGAGTAGCGTACTTGTACGACATTGCTTTCAACAATCTAAAAAATTTTAACAAAAATTAACTTGCTCCAAAATCGGTCGGGTTTAGACTCAAATGTGTGGAAATACATATATATCCACGTATACAAAATAAGAACTCGAATAAAGATGATGAATGTTTTGCAAAAAAATCCAAATGACGCATTGTTATGAGTAGCGTACTCATACCACAACGCTTTTGACAATCTAAACAATTTGAACAAAAATTATGTTGCTCCAAAGTCGGTCTGGTTTAGACTCAAATGTGTGGAAATACATATATTTTTACTCATACAAAATATGAACTCGATTATAGATGATGAAATTTTTGCAAAAAAATCCATATGACGCATTGTTATGAGTAGCGTACTCATACCACATTGCTTTCGACAATCTTGAAAATTATAAGAAAAATTAAGAAAATCCAAAATCGGTCGGGTTTAGACTCAAATGTGTGGAAATACATATATTTTTACTCATACAAAATATGAACTCGATTAAAGATGATGAAATTTTTGCAAAAAAATCGATATGACGCATTGCTATGAGTAGCGTACTCATACCACATTGCTTTCGACAATCTAAAAAATTTTAACAAAAATTAAGTTGCTCCAAAATCGGTCGGGTTTAGACTCAAATGTGTGGAAATGCATACATATTCACGTGTACAAAATAAGAACTCGATTAAAGATGGTGGAATTTTTGCAAACAAGTCCATTTGACACATTGTTATGAGTAGCGTACTCATACCACATTGCTTTCGACAATCTAAACAAATTGAACAACAATTAAGTTGCTCCAAAATCGGTCGGGTTTAGACTCAAATGTGTGGAAATACATATATATTCACTTGAACAATATAAGAACTCGAATAAAGGTGATGAAATTTTTGCAAAAAAATCCTTATGACGCATTGTTATGAGTAGCGTACTCATACCACATTGCTTTCGACAATCTTGAAAATTTGAACAAAAATTAAGTTGCTCCAAAATCGGTTGGGTTTAGACTCAAATGTGTGGAAATACATATATATTCACGTAAACAAAATATGAACTCGATTAAAGATGATGAAATTTTTGCAAAAAAATCCAAATGACGCATTGTTATGAGTAGCGTACTCATACCACATTGCTTTCGACAATCTAAATAATTTGAACAAAAATTATGTTGCTCCAAAATCGGTCGGGTTTAGACTCAAATGTGTGGAAATACATATATATTCACGTATACAAAATAAGAACTCGGATAAAGATGATGAAATTTTTGCAAAAAAATCCATATGACCCATTGTTATGAGTAGCGTACTTGTACGACATTGCTTTCAACAATCTAAAAAATTTGAACAAAAATTAACTTGCTCCAAAATCGGTCGGGTTTAGACTCAAATGTGTGGAAATACATATATATTCACGTATACAAAATAAGAACTCGAAGAAAGATGATGAATGTTTTGCAAAAAAATCCAAATGACGCATTGTTATGAGTAGCGTACTCATACCACAATGCTTTTGACAATCTAAACAATTTGAACAAAAATTATGTTGCTCCAAAGTCGGTCGGGTTTAGACTCAAATGTGTGGAAATACATATATTTTTACTCATACAAAATATGAACTCGATTAAAGATGATGAAATTTTTGCAAAAAAAATCCATATGACGCATTGTTATGAGTAGCGTACTCATACCACAATGCTTTTGACAATCTAAACAATTTGAACAAAAATTATGTTGCTCCAAAATCGGTTTGGTTTAGACTCAAAAGTGTGGAAATACATATATTTTTACTCATACAAAATATGAACTCGATTAAAGATGATGAAATTTTTGCAAAAAAATCCAAATGACGCAGTTTTATGAGTAGCGTACTCATACCACAATGCTTTCGACAATCTAAACAAATTGAACAAAAATTAAGTTGCTCCAAAATCAGTCGGGTTTAGACACAAATGTGTGGAAATACATACATATTCACGTGAACAAAATAAGAACTCGAATAAAGATGATGCAATTTTTGCAAAAAATTCATATGACACATTGTTATGGGTAGCGTACTCACCCCACATTGCTTTCGACAATCTAAAAAATGTGAACAAAAATTAAGTTTCTCCAAAATCGGTCGGGTTTAGACTCAAATGTGTGGAAATACATATATTTTTACTCATACAAAATATGAACTCGATTAAAGAATGATGTAATTTTTGCAAAAAAATCCATATGACGCATTGCTATGAGTAGCGTACTCACCCCACATTGCTTTCGACAATCTAAAAAATTTTAACAAAAATTAAGTTGCTCCAAAATCGATCGGGTTTAGACTCAAATGTGTGGAAATACATATATATTCACGTATACAAAATAAGAATTCGAATAAAGATGATGATTGTTTTGCAAAAAAATCCAAATGACGCATTGTTATGAGTAGCGTACTCATACCACATTGCTTTCGACAATTTAAAAAATTTGAACAAAAGTTAACTTGCTCCAAAATCAGTCGGGTTTAGACACAAATGTGTGGAAATACATATATATTCACGTGAACAAAATAAGAACTCGAATAAAGATGATGCAATTTTTGCAAAAAATTTATATGACACATTGTTATGGGTAGCGTACTCACCCCACATTGCTTTCGACAATCTAAAAAATTTGAACAAAAATTATGTTGCTCCAAAATCGGTCGGGTTTAGACTCAAATGTGTGGCAATACATATATATTCACGTATACAAAATAAGAACTCGGAAAAAGATGATGAAATTTTTGCAAAAAAATCCATATGACGCATTGGTATGAGTAGCGTACTCATACCACATTGCTTTCGACAATCTAAAAAATTTGAACAAAAATTAATTTGCTCCAAAATCGGTCGGGTTTAGACTCAAATGTGTGGAAATACATACATATTCACGAGTACAAAATAATAACTCGAATGAAGACTATGAAATTTTTGCAAAAAAATCCAAATGACGCATTTTTATGAGTAGCGTACTCATAGCACAATGCTTTCGACAATCTAAACAAATTGAACAAAAATTAATTTGCTCCAAAATCGGTCGGGTTTAGACTCAAATGTGTGGAATTACATATATATTCACGTATACAAAATAACAACTCGAATAAAGATGATGAATGTTTTGCAAAAAAATCCAAATGACGCATTGTTATGAGTAGCGTACTCATACCACAATGCTTTTGACAATCTAAACAATTTGAACAAAAATTATGTTACTCCAAAATCGGTCGGGTTTAGACTCAAATGTGTTGAAATACATATATTTTTACTCATACAAAATATGAACTCGATTAAAGATGATGAAATTTTTGCAAAAAAATCCTTCTGACGCATTGTTATGAGTAGCGTACTCATACCACATTGCTTTCGACAATCTTGAAAATTTGAACAAAAATTAAGTTGCTCCAAAATCGGTTGGGTTTAGACTCAAATGTGTGGAAATATATATATATTCACGTAAACAAAATATGAACTCGATTAAAGATGATGAAATTTTTGCAAAAAAATCCAAATGACGCATTGTTATGAGTAGCGTACTCATACCACATTGCTTTCGACAATCTAAATAATTTGAACAAAAATTATGTTGCTCCAAAATCGGTCGGGTTTAGACTCAAATGTGTGGAAATACATATATATTCACGTATACAAAATAAGAACTCGGATAAAGATGATGAAATTTTTGCAAAAAAATCCATATGACCCATTGTTATGAGTAGCGTACTTGTACGACATTGCTTTCAACAATCTAAAAAATTTGAACAAAAATTAACTTGCTCCAAAATCGGTCGGGTTTAGACTCAAATGTGTGGAAATACATATATATTCACGTATACAAAATAAGAACTCGAATAAAGATGATGAATGTTTTGCAAAAAAATCCAAATGACGCATTGTTATGAGTAGCGTACTCATACCACAATGCTTTTGACAATCTAAACAATTTGAACAAAAATTATGTTGCTCCAAAGTCGGTCGGGTTTAGACTCAAATGTGTGGAAATACATATATTTTTACTCATACAAAATATGAACTCGATTAAAGATGATGAAATTTTTGCAAAAAAATCCATATGACGCATTGTTATGAGTAGCGTACTCATACCACATTGCTTTCGACAATCTTGAAAATTTGAACAAAAATTAAGTTGCTCCAAAATCGGTTGGGTTTAGACTCAAATGTGTGGAAATATATATATATTCACGTAAACAAAATATGAACTCGATTAAAGATGATGAAATTTTTGCAAAAAAATCCAAATGACGCATTGTTATGAGTAGCGTACTCATACCACATTGCTTTCGACAATCTAAATAATTTGAACAAAAATTATGTTGCTCCAAAATCGGTCGGGTTTAGACTCAAATGTGTGGAAATACATATATATTCACGTATAAAAAATAAGAACTCGGATAAAGATGATGAAATTTTTGCAAAAAAATCCATATGACCCATTGTTATGAGTAGCGTACTTGTACGACATTGCTTTCAACAATCTAAAAAATTTGAACAAAAATTAACTTGCTCCAAAATCGGTCGGGTTTAGACTCAAATGTGTGGAAATACATATATATTCACGTATACAAAATAAGAACTCGAATAAAGATGATGAATGTTTTGCAAAAAAATCCAAATGACGCATTGTTATGAGTAGCGTACTCATACCACAATGCTTTTGACAATCTAAACAATTTGAACAAAAATTATGTTGCTCCAAAGTCGGTCGGGTTTAGACTCAAATGTGTGGAAATACATATATTTTTACTCATACAAAATATGAACTCGATTAAAGATGATGAAATTTTTGCAAAAAAATCCATATGACGCATTGTTATGAGTAGCGTACTCATACCACATTGCTTTCGACAATCTTGAAAATTTGAACAAAAATTAAGTTGCTCCAAAATCGGTTGGGTTTAGACTCAAATGTGTGGAAATATATATATATTCACGTAAACAAAATATGAACTCGATTAAAGATGATGAAATTTTTGCAAAAAAATCCAAATGACGCATTGTTATGAGTAGCGTACTCATACCACATTGCTTTCGACAATCTAAATAATTTGAACAAAAATTATGTTGCTCCAAAATCGGTCGGGTTTAGACTCAAATGTGTGGAAATACATATATATTCACGTATACAAAATAAGAACTCGGATAAAGATGATGAAATTTTTGCAAAAAAATCCATATGACCCATTGTTATGAGTAGCGTACTTGTACGACATTGCTTTCAACAATCTAAAAAATTTGAACAAAAATTAACTTGCTCCAAAATCGGTCGGGTTTAGACTCAAATGTGTGGAAATACATATATATTCACGTATACAAAATAAGAACTCGAATAAAGATGATGAATGTTTTGCAAAAAAATCCAAATGACGCATTGTTATGAGTAGCGTACTCATACCACAATGCTTTTGACAATCTAAACAATTTGAACAAAAATTATGTTGCTCCAAAGTCGGTCGGGTTTAGACTCAAATGTGTGGAAATACATATATTTTTACTCATACAAAATATGAACTCGATTAAAGATGATGAAATTTTTGCAAAAAAATCCATATGACGCATTGTTATGAGTAGCGTACTCATACCACAATGCTTTTGACAATCTAAACAATTTGAACAAAAATTATGTTGCTCCAAAATCGGTTTGGTTTAGACTCAAATGTGTGGAAATACATATATTTTTACTCATACAAAATATGAACTCGATTAAAGATGATGAAATTTTTGCAAAAAAATCCAAATGACGCAGTTTTATGAGTAGCGTACTCATACCACAATGCTTTCGACAATCTAAACAAATTGAACAAAAATTAAGTTGCTCCAAAATCAGTCGGGTTTAGACACAAATGTGTGGAAATACATACATATTCACGTGAACAAAATAAGAACTCGAATAAAGATGATGCAATTTTTGCAAAAAATTCATATGACACATTGTTATGGGTAGCGTACTCACCCCACATTGCTTTCGACAATCTAAAAAATGTGAACAAAAATTAAGTTTCTCCAAAATCGGTCGGGTTTAGACTCAAATGTGTGGAAATACATATATTTTTACTCATACAAAATATGAACTCGATTAAAGAATGATGTAATTTTTGCAAAAAAATCCATATGACGCATTGCTATGAGTAGCGTACTCACCCCACATTGCTTTCGACAATCTAAAAAATTTTAACAAAAATTAAGTTGCTCCAAAATCGATCGGGTTTAGACTCAAATGTGTGGAAATACATATATATTCACGTATACAAAATAAGAATTCGAATAAAGATGATGATTGTTTTGCAAAAAAATCCAAATGACGCATTGTTATGAGTAGCGTACTCATACCACATTGCTTTCGACAATTTAAAAAATTTGAACAAAAGTTAACTTGCTCCAAAATCAGTCGGGTTTAGACACAAATGTGTGGAAATACATATATATTCACGTGAACAAAATAAGAACTCGAATAAAGATGATGCAATTTTTGCAAAAAATTTATATGACACATTGTTATGGGTAGCGTACTCACCCCACATTGCTTTCGACAATCTAAAAAATTTGAACAAAAATTATGTTGCTCCAAAATCGGTCGGGTTTAGACTCAAATGTGTGGCAATACATATATATTCACGTATACAAAATAAGAACTCGGAAAAAGATGATGAAATTTTTGCAAAAAAATCCATATGACGCATTGGTATGAGTAGCGTACTCATACCACATTGCTTTCGACAATCTAAAAAATTTGAACAAAAATTAATTTGCTCCAAAATCGGTCGGGTTTAGACTCAAATGTGTGGAAATACATACATATTCACGAGTACAAAATAATAACTCGAATGAAGACTATGAAATTTTTGCAAAAAAATCCAAATGACGCATTTTTATGAGTAGCGTACTCATAGCACAATGCTTTCGACAATCTAAACAAATTGAACAAAAATTAATTTGCTCCAAAATCGGTCGGGTTTAGACTCAAATGTGTGGAATTACATATATATTCACGTATACAAAATAACAACTCGAATAAAGATGATGAATGTTTTGCAAAAAAATCCAAATGACGCATTGTTATGAGTAGCGTACTCATACCACAATGCTTTTGACAATCTAAACAATTTGAACAAAAATTATGTTACTCCAAAATCGGTCGGGTTTAGACTCAAATGTGTTGAAATACATATATTTTTACTCATACAAAATATGAACTCGATTAAAGATGATGAAATTTTTGCAAAAAAATCCTTCTGACGCATTGTTATGAGTAGCGTACTCATACCACATTGCTTTCGACAATCTTGAAAATTTGAACAAAAATTAAGTTGCTCCAAAATCGGTTGGGTTTAGACTCAAATGTGTGGAAATATATATATATTCACGTAAACAAAATATGAACTCGATTAAAGATGATGAAATTTTTGCAAAAAAATCCAAATGACGCATTGTTATGAGTAGCGTACTCATACCACATTGCTTTCGACAATCTAAATAATTTGAACAAAAATTATGTTGCTCCAAAATCGGTCGGGTTTAGACTCAAATGTGTGGAAATACATATATATTCACGTATACAAAATAAGAACTCGGATAAAGATGATGAAATTTTTGCAAAAAAATCCATATGACCCATTGTTATGAGTAGCGTACTTGTACGACATTGCTTTCAACAATCTAAAAAATTTGAACAAAAATTAACTTGCTCCAAAATCGGTCGGGTTTAGACTCAAATGTGTGGAAATACATATATATTCACGTATACAAAATAAGAACTCGAATAAAGATGATGAATGTTTTGCAAAAAAATCCAAATGACGCATTGTTATGAGTAGCGTACTCATACCACAATGCTTTTGACAATCTAAACAATTTGAACAAAAATTATGTTGCTCCAAAGTCGGTCGGGTTTAGACTCAAATGTGTGGAAATACATATATTTTTACTCATACAAAATATGAACTCGATTAAAGATGATGAAATTTTTGCAAAAAAATCCATATGACGCATTGTTATGAGTAGCGTACTCATACCACATTGCTTTCGACAATCTTGAAAATTTGAACAAAAATTAAGTTGCTCCAAAATCGGTTGGGTTTAGACTCAAATGTGTGGAAATATATATATATTCACGTAAACAAAATATGAACTCGATTAAAGATGATGAAATTTTTGCAAAAAAATCCAAATGACGCATTGTTATGAGTAGCGTACTCATACCACATTGCTTTCGACAATCTAAATAATTTGAACAAAAATTATGTTGCTCCAAAATCGGTCGGGTTTAGACTCAAATGTGTGGAAATACATATATATTCACGTATAAAAAATAAGAACTCGGATAAAGATGATGAAATTTTTGCAAAAAAATCCATATGACCCATTGTTATGAGTAGCGTACTTGTACGACATTGCTTTCAACAATCTAAAAAATTTGAACAAAAATTAACTTGCTCCAAAATCGGTCGGGTTTAGACTCAAATGTGTGGAAATACATATATATTCACGTATACAAAATAAGAACTCGAATAAAGATGATGAATGTTTTGCAAAAAAATCCAAATGACGCATTGTTATGAGTAGCGTACTCATACCACAATGCTTTTGACAATCTAAACAATTTGAACAAAAATTATGTTGCTCCAAAGTCGGTCGGGTTTAGACTCAAATGTGTGGAAATACATATATTTTTACTCATACAAAATATGAACTCGATTAAAGATGATGAAATTTTTGCAAAAAAATCCATATGACGCATTGTTATGAGTAGCGTACTCATACCACATTGCTTTCGACAATCTTGAAAATTTGAACAAAAATTAAGTTGCTCCAAAATCGGTTGGGTTTAGACTCAAATGTGTGGAAATATATATATATTCACGTAAACAAAATATGAACTCGATTAAAGATGATGAAATTTTTGCAAAAAAATCCAAATGACGCATTGTTATGAGTAGCGTACTCATACCACATTGCTTTCGACAATCTAAATAATTTGAACAAAAATTATGTTGCTCCAAAATCGGTCGGGTTTAGACTCAAATGTGTGGAAATACATATATATTCACGTATACAAAATAAGAACTCGGATAAAGATGATGAAATTTTTGCAAAAAAATCCATATGACCCATTGTTATGAGTAGCGTACTTGTACGACATTGCTTTCAACAATCTAAAAAATTTGAACAAAAATTAACTTGCTCCAAAATCGGTCGGGTTTAGACTCAAATGTGTGGAAATACATATATATTCACGTATACAAAATAAGAACTCGAATAAAGATGATGAATGTTTTGCAAAAAAATCCAAATGACGCATTGTTATGAGTAGCGTACTCATACCACAATGCTTTTGACAATCTAAACAATTTGAACAAAAATTATGTTGCTCCAAAGTCGGTCGGGTTTAGACTCAAATGTGTGGAAATACATATATTTTTACTCATACAAAATATGAACTCGATTAAAGATGATGAAATTTTTGCAAAAAAATCCATATGACGCATTGTTATGAGTAGCGTACTCATACCACAATGCTTTTGACAATCTAAACAATTTGAACAAAAATTATGTTGCTCCAAAATCGGTTTGGTTTAGACTCAAATGTGTGGAAATACATATATTTTTACTCATACAAAATATGAACTCGATTAAAGATGATGAAATTTTTGCAAAAAAATCCAAATGACGCAGTTTTATGAGTAGCGTACTCATACCACAATGCTTTCGACAATCTAAACAAATTGAACAAAAATTAAGTTGCTCCAAAATCAGTCGGGTTTAGACACAAATGTGTGGAAATACATACATATTCACGTGAACAAAATAAGAACTCGAATAAAGATGATGCAATTTTTGCAAAAAATTCATATGACACATTGTTATGGGTAGCGTACTCACCCCACATTGCTTTCGACAATCTAAAAAATGTGAACAAAAATTAAGTTTCTCCAAAATCGGTCGGGTTTAGACTCAAATGTGTGGAAATACATATATTTTTACTCATACAAAATATGAACTCGATTAAAGAATGATGTAATTTTTGCAAAAAAATCCATATGACGCATTGCTATGAGTAGCGTACTCACCCCACATTGCTTTCGACAATCTAAAAAATTTTAACAAAAATTAAGTTGCTCCAAAATCGATCGGGTTTAGACTCAAATGTGTGGAAATACATATATATTCACGTATACAAAATAAGAATTCGAATAAAGATGATGATTGTTTTGCAAAAAAATCCAAATGACGCATTGTTATGAGTAGCGTACTCATACCACATTGCTTTCGACAATTTAAAAAATTTGAACAAAAATTAAGTTGCTCCAAAATCAGTCGGGTTTAGACACAAATGTGTGGAAATACATATATATTCACGTGAACAAAATAAGAACTCGAATAAAGATGATGCAATTTTTGCAAAAAATTTATATGACACATTGTTATGGGTAGCGTACTCACCCCACATTGCTTTCGACAATCTAAAAAATTTGAACAAAAATTATGTTGCTCCAAAATCGGTCGGGTTTAGACTCAAATGTGTGGCAATACATATATATTCACGTATACAAAATAAGAACTCGGAAAAAGATGATGAAATTTTTGCAAAAAAATCCATATGACGCATTGGTATGAGTAGCGTACTCATACCACATTGCTTTCGACAATCTAAAAAATTTGAACAAAAATTAATTTGCTCTAAAATCGGTCGGGTTTAGACTCAAATGTGTGGAAATACATACATATTCACGAGTACAAAATAATAACTCGAATGAAGACTATGAAATTTTTGCAAAAAAATCCAAATGACGCATTTTTATGAGTAGCGTACTCATAGCACAATGCTTTCGACAATCTAAACAAATTGAACAAAAATTAATTTGCTCCAAAATCGGTCGGGTTTAGACTCAAATGTGTGGAATTACATATATATTCACGTATACAAAATAAGAACTCGAATAAAGATGATGAATGTTTTGCAAAAAAATCCAAATGACGCATTGTTATGAGTAGCGTACTCATACCACAATGCTTTTGACAATCTAAACAATTTGAACAAAAATTATGTTGCTCCAAAATCGGTCGGGTTTAGACTCAAATGTGTGGAAATACATATATTTTTACTCATACAAAATATGAACTCGATTAAAGATGATGAAATTTTTGCAAAAAAATCCTTGTGACGCATTGTTATGAGTAGCGTACTCATACCACATTGCTTTCGACAATCTTGAAAATTTGAACAAAACTTAAGTTGCTCCAAAATCGGTTGGGTTTAGACTCAAATGTGTGGAAATATATATATATTCACGTAAACAAAATATGAACTCGATTAAAGATGATGAAATTTTTGCAAAAAAATCCAAATGACGCATTGTGATGAGTAGCGTACTCATACCACATTGCTTTCGACAATCTAAATAATTTGAACAAAAATTATGTTGCTCCAAAATCGGTCGGGTTTAGACTCAAATGTGTGGAAATACATATATATTCACGTATACAAAATAAGAACTCGGATAAAGATGATGAAATTTTTGCAAAAAAAACCATATGACCCATTGTTATGAGTAGCGTACTTGTACGACATTGCTTTCAACAATCTAAAAAATTTGAACAAAAATTAACTTGCTCCAAAATCGGTCGGGTTTAGACTCAAATGTGTGGAAATACATATATATTCACGTATACAAAATGAGAACTCGAATAAAGATGATGAATGTTTTGCAAAAAAATCCAAATGACGCATTGTTATGAGTAGCGTACTCATACCACAATGCTTTTGACAATCTAAACAATTTGAACAAAAATTATGTTGCTCCAAAGTCGGTCGGGTTTAGACTCAAATGTGTGGAAATACATATATTTTTACTCATACAAAATATGAACTTGATTAAAGATGATGAAATTTTTGCAAAAAAATCCATATGACGCATTGTTATGAGTAGCGTACTCATACCACATTGCTTTCTTCAATCTTGAAAATTATAAGAAAAATTAAGAAAATCCAAAATCGGTCGGGTTTAGACTTAAATGTGTGGAAATACATATATTTTTACTCATACAAAATATGAACTCGATTAAAGATGATGAAATTTTTGCAAAAAAATCCATATGACGCATTGCTATGAGTAGCGTACTCATAGCACATTGCTTTCGACAATCTAAAAAATTTTAACAAAAATTAAGTTGCTCCAAAATCGGTCGGGTTTAGACTCAAATGTGTGGAAATGCATACATATTCACGTGTACAAAATAAGAACTCGATTAAAGATGGTGGAATTTTTGCAAACAAGTCCATTTGACACATTGTTATGAGTAGCATACTCATATCACATTGCTTTCGACAATCTAAAAAATTTGAAAAAAAATTAACTTGCTGCAAAATCGGTCGGGCTTAGACTCAAATGTGTGGAAATACATACATATTCACGAGTACAAAATAATAACTCAAATGAAGACGATGAAATTTTTGCAAAAAAATCCAAATGACGCATTTTTATGAGTAGCGTACTCATACCACAATGCTTTCGACAATCTAAACAAATTGAACAACAATTAAGTTGCTCCAAAATCGGTCGGGTTTAGACTCAAATGTGTGGAAATACATATATATTCACTTGAACAATATAAGAACTCGAATAAAGTTGATGAATTTTTTGCAAAAAAATCCTTATGACGCATTGTTATGAGTAGCGTACTCATACCACATTGCTTTCGACAATCTTGAAAATTTGAACAAAAATTAAGTTGCTCCAAAATCGGTTGGGTTTAGACTCAAATGTGTGGAAATACATATACATTCACGTAAACAAAATATGAACTCGATTAAAGATGATGAAATTTTTGCAAAAAAATCCAAATGACGCATTGCTTTGAGTAGCGTACTCATACCACATAGCTTTCGACAATCTAAAAAATTTTAACAAAAATTAAGTTGCTCCAAAATCGGTCGGGTTTAGACTCAAATGTGTGGAAATGCATACATATTCACGTGTACAAAATAAGAACTCGATTAAAGATGGTGGAATTTTTGCAAGAAAGTCCATTTGACACATTGTTATGAGTAGCATACCCATATCACATTGCTTTCGACAATCTAAAAAATTTGAAAAAAAATTAACTTGCTCCAAAATCGGTCGGGCTTAGACTCAAATGTGTAGAAATACATACATATTCACGAGTACAAAATAATACCTCAAATGAAGACGATGAAATTTTTGCAAAAAAATCCAAATGAGGCATTTTTATGAGTAACGTACTCATACCACAATGCTTTCGACAATCTAAACAAATTGAACAAAAATTAAGTTGCTCCAAAATCGGTCGGGTTTAGACTCAAATGTGTGGAAATACATATATATTCACTTGAACAATATAAGAACTCGAATAAAGTTGATGAAATTTTTGCAAAAAAATCCTTATGACGCATTGTTATGAGTAGCGTACTCATACCACATTGCTTTCGACAATCTTGAAAATTTGAACAAAAATTAAGTTGCTCCAAAATCGGTTGGGTTTAGACTCAAATGTGTGGAAATACATATATATTCACGTAGACAAAATAAGAACTCGGATAAAGATGATGAAATTTTTGCAAAAAAATCCATATGACCATTTGACCCATTGTTATGAGTAGCGTACTCGTACGACATTGCTTTCAACAATCTTGAAAATTTGAACAAAAATTAACTTGCTCCAAAATCGGTCGGGTTTAGACTCAAATGTGTGGAAATACATATATATTCACGTATACAAAATAAGAACTCGAATAAAGATTAAGTTGCTCCAAAATCAGTCGGGTTTAGACACAAATGTGTGAAATACATATATATTCACGTGAACAAAATAAGAACTCGAATAAAGATGATGCAATTTTTGCCAAAAATTTATATGACGCATTACTATGAGTAGCGTACTCATACCACATTGCTTTCGACAATCTAAAAAATTTTAACAAAAATTAAGTTGCTCCAAAATCGGTCGGGTTTAGACTCAAATGTGTGGAAATGCATACATATTCACGTGTACAAAATAAGAACATTGTTATGAGTAGCGCACTCATACCACATTGCTTTCGACAATCTCGAAAATTTGAACAAAAATTAACTTGCTCCAAAATCGGTCGGGTTTAGACTCAAATGTGTGGAAATACATATATTTTTATTCATACAAAATATGAACTCGATTAAAGATGATGAAATTTTTGCAAAAAAATCCATATGGTGCATTGTTATGAGTATCGTACTCATACCACATTGCTTTCGACAATCTAAAAAATTTGAACAAAAATTAAGTTGCTCCAAAATCGGTCGGGTTTAGACTCAAATGTGTGGAAATGCATATATTTTTACTCATGCAAAATATGAACTCGATTAAAGATGATGAAATTTTTGCAAAAAAATCCATATGACGCATTGTTATGAGTAGCGTACTCTTACCACATTGCTTTCGACAATCTAAACAATTTGAACAAAAATTATGTTGCTCCAAAATCGGTCGGGTTTAGACTCAAATGTGTGGAAATACATATATTTTTACTCATACAAAATATGAGCTCGATTAAAGATGATGAAATTTTTGCAAAAAAATCCATATGACGCATTGCTTTGAGTAGCGTACTCATACCACATTGCTTTCGACAATCTAAAAAATTTTAACAAAAATTATGTTGCTCCAAAATCGGTCGGGTTTAGACTCAAATGTGTGGAAATACATATATTTTTACTCATACAAAATATGAACTCGATTAAAGATGATGAAATTTTTGCAAAAAAATCCATATGACGCATTGCTTTGAGTAGCGTACTCATACCACATTGCTTTCGACAATCTTGAAAATTTGAACAAAAATTAAGTTGCTCCAAAATCGGTTGGGTTTAGACTCAAATGTGTGGAAATACATATATATTCACGTAGACAAAATAAGAACTCGATTAAAGATGGTGGAATTTTTGCAAAAAAGTCCATTTGACACATTGTTATGAGTAGCATACCCATATCACATTGCTTTCGACAATCTTGAAAATTTGAAAAAAAATTAACTTGCTCCAAAATCGGTCGGGTTTAGACTGAAATGTGTGGAAATACATATTTATTCACGTAAACAATATAAGAACTCGAATAAAGTTGATGACATTTTTGCAAAAAAATCCATATGACCCATTGTTATGAATAGCGTACTCATACCACATCGCTTTCGACAATCTTGAAAATTTGAACAAAAATTAAGTTGCTCCAAAATCGGTTGGGTTTAGACTCAAATGTGTGGAAATACATATATATTCACGTAGACAAAATAAGAACTCGATTAAAGATGGTGGAATTTTTGCAAAAAAGTCCATTTGACACATTGTTATGAGTAGCATACCCATATCACATTGCTTTCGACAATCTAAAAAATTTGAAAAAAAATTAACTTGCTCCAAAATCGGTCGGGCTTAGACTCAAATGTGTGGAAATACATACATATTCACGAGTACAAAATAATACCTCAAATGAAGACGATGAAATTTTTGCAAAAAAATCCAAATGACGCATTTTTATGAGTAGCGTACTCATACCACAATGCTTTCGACAATCTAAACAAATTGAACAAAAATTAAGTTGCTCCAAAATCGGTCGGGTTTAGACTGAAATGTGTGGAAATACATATTTATTCACGTGAACAATATAAGAACTCGAATAAAGTTGATGAAATTTTTGCAAAAAAATCCTTATGACGCATTGTTATGAGTAGCGTACTCATACCACATTGCTTTCGACAATCTTGAAAATTTGAACAAAAATTAAGTTGCTCCAAAATCGGTTGGGTTTAGACTCAAATGTGTGGAAATACATATATATTCACGTAGACAAAATAAGAACTCGGATAAAGATGATGAAATTTTTGCAAAAAAATCCATATGACCATTTGACCCATTGTTATGAGTAGCGTACTCGTACGACATTGCTTTCAACAATCTTGAAAATTTGAACAAAAATTAACTTGCTCCAAAATCGGTCGGGTTTAGACTCAAATGTGTGGAAATACATATATATTCACGTATACAAAATAAGAACTCGAATAAAGATTAAGTTGCTCCAAAATCAGTCGGGTTTAGACACAAATGTGTGAAATACATATATATTCACGTGAACAAAATAAGAACTCGAATAAAGATGATGCAATTTTTGCAAAAAATTTATATGACACATTGTTATGGGTAGCGTACTCACCCCACATTGCTTTCGACAACCTAAAAAATTTGAACAAAAATTAAGTTGCTCCAAAATCGGTCGGGTTTAGACTCAAATGTGTGGAAATACATATATTTTTATTCATACAAAATATGAACTCGATTAAAGATGATGAAATTTTTGCAAAAAAATCCATATGGTGCATTGTTATGAGTATCGTACTCATACCACATTGCTTTCGACAATCTAAAAAATTTGAACAAAAATTAAGTTGCTCCAAAATCGGTCGGGTTTAGACTCAAATGTGTGGAAATACATATATATTCACGTGAACAATATAAGAACTCGAATAAAGTTGATGAAATTTTTGCAAAAAAATCCTTATGACGCATTGTTATGAGTAGCGTACTCATATCACATTGCTTTCGACAACCTAAAAAATTTGAACAAAAATTAAGTTGCTCCAAAATCGCTCGGGTTTAGACTCAAATGTGTGGAAATACATATATTTTTACTAATACAAAATATGAACTCGATTAAAGATGATGAAATTTTTGCAAAAAAATCCATATGACGCATTGTTATGAGTAGCGTACTCATACCACATTGCTTTCGACAATCTAAAAAATTTGAACAAAAATTAAGTTGCTCCAAAATCGGTCGGGTTTAGACTCAAATGTGTGAAAATACATATATTTTTATTCATACCAAATATGAACTCGATTAAAGATGATGAAATTTTTGCAAAAAAATCCATATGACCCATTGTTATGAGTAGCGTACTCATACGACATTGCTTTCGACAATCTTGAAAATTTGAACAAAAATTAACTTGCTCCAAAATCGGTCGGGTTTAGACTCAAATGTGTGGAAATACATACATATTCACGAGTACAATATAAGAACTCGAATGAAGACGATGAAATTTTTGCAAAAAAATCCAAATGACGCATTTTTATGAGTAGCGTACTCATACCACAATGCTTTCGACAATCTAAACAAATTGAACAAAAATTAAGTTGCTCCAAAATCGGTCGGGTTTAGACTCAAATTTGTGGAAATACATATATGTATATCCACGTGAACAATATAAGAACTCGAATAAAGTTGATGAAATTTTTACAAAAAAATCCTTATGAGTAGCGCACTCATACCACATTGCTTTCGGCAATCTTGAAAATTTGAACAAAAATTAACTTGCTCCAAAATCGGTCGGGTTGTGACTCAAATGTGTGGAAATACATATATTTTTATTCATACAAAATATGAACTCGATTAAAGATAATGAAATGTTTGCAAAAAAATCCATATGACGCATTGTTATGAGTATCGTACTCATACCACATTACTTTCGACAACCAAAAAAATTTGAACAAAATTTAAGTTGCTCCAAAATCGGTCGGGTTTAGACTCAAATGTGTGGAAATACATACATATTCACGTGTACAAAATAAGAACTCGATTACAGATGATGCAATTTTTGCAAAAAAGTTCATATGACATATTGTTATGAGTATCGTACTCATACCACATTGCTTTCGACAATCTAAAAAATTTGAACAAAAATTAAGTTGCTCCAAAATCGGTCGGGTTTAGACTCAAATGTGTGGAAATACATATATTTTTATTCATACAAATATGAACTCGATTAAAGATGCTGAAATTTTTGCAAAAAAATCCATATGACACATTGTTATGAGTATCGTACTCATACCACATTGCTTTCGACAATCTAAAAAATTTGAACAAAAATTAAGTTGCTCCAAAATCGGTCGGGTTTAGACACAAATGTGTGGAAATACATATATATTCACGTGAACAAAATATGAACTCGATTAAAGATGATGAAATTTTTGCAAAAAAATCCATATGACCCATTGTTATGAGTAGCGTACTCATACGACATTGCTTTCGACAATCTTGAAAATTTGAACAAAAATTAACTTGCTCCAAAATCGGTCGGGTTTAGACTCAAATGTGTGGAAATACATATATATTCACGTAAACAAAATAAGAATTCGGATAAAGATGATGAAATTTTTGCAAAAAAATCCATATGACCCATTGTTATGAGTACCGTACTCGTACGACATTGCTTTCAACAATCTGGAAAATTTGAACAAAAATTAACTTGCTCCAAAATCGGTCGGGTTTAGACTCAAATGTGTGGAAATACATATATATTCACGTATACAAAATAAGAACTCGAATAAAGATGATGAATGTTTTGCAAAAAAATCCAAATGACGCATTGTTATGAGTAGCGTACTCATACTTCATTGCTTTCGACAATCTAAAAAATTTCAACAAAAGTTAAGTTGCTCCAAAATCAGTCGGGTTTAGACACAAATGTGTGGAAATACATATGTATATATTCACGTGAACAAAATAAGAACTCGAATAAAGATGATGCAATTTTTGCAAAAAATTCATATGACACATTGTTATGAGTAGCGTACTCATACCACATTGCTTTCGACAATCTTGAAAATTTGAACAAAAATTAACTTGCTCCAAAAACGGTCGGGTTTAGACTCAAATGTGTGGAAATACATATACATATATTCACGTAAACAAAATAAGAACTCGGATAAAGATGATGAAATTTTTGCAAAAAAATCCATATGACCCATTGTTATGAGTAGCGTACTCATACGACATTGCTTTCGACAATCTTGAAAATTTGAACAAAAATTAACTTGCTCCAAAATCGGTCGGGTTTAGACTCAAATGTGTGGAAATACATATATATTCACGTAAACAAAATAAGAACTCGAATAAAGATGATGAATGTTTTGCAAAAAAATCCAAATGACACATTGTTATGAGTAGCGTACTCATATCTCATTGCTTTCGACAATCTAAAAAATTTGAACAAAAGTTAAGTTGCTCCAAAATCAGTCGGGTTTAGACACAACTGTGTGGAAATACATATGTATATGTTCACGTGAACAAAATAAGAACTCGAATAAAGATGATGAAATTTTTGCAAAAAAATCCATATGACCCATTGTTATGAGTAGCGTACTCATACGACATTGCTTTCGACAATCTTGAAAATTTGAACAAAAATTAACTTGCTCCAAAATCGGTCGGGTTTAGACTCAAATGTGTGGAAATACATATATATTCACGTAAACAAAATAAGAACTCGAATAAAGATGATGAAATTTTTGCAAAAAAATCCAAATGACGCATTGCTATGAGTAGCGCGCTCATACCACATCGCTTTCGACAATCTAAAAAATTTGATCAAAAATTAACTTGCTCCAAAATCCGTCGGGTTTAGACTCAAATGTGTGGAAATACATACATATTCACGTGTACAAAATAAGAACTCGATTAAAGATGATTAAATTTTTGGAAAAAAGTCCATATGACATATTGTTATGAGTATCGTACTCATACCACATTGCTTTCGACAATCTAAAAAATTTGAACAAAAATTAAGTTGCTCCAAAATCGGTTGGGTTTAGACTCAAATGTGTGGAAATACATATATATTCAGGTATACAAAATAAGAACTCGAATAAAGATTAAGTTGCCAAAATCAGTCGGGTTTAGACACAAATGTGTGAAATACATATATATTCACGTGAACAAAATAGGAACTCGAATAAAGATGATGCAATTTTTGCAAAAAATTCATATGACACATTGTTATGGGTAGCGTACTCACCCCACATTGCTTTCGACAACCTAAAAAATTTGAACAAAAATTAAGTTGCTCCAAAATCGGTCGGGTTTAGACTCAAATGTGTGGAAATACATATATTTTTATTCAAACAAAATATGAACTCGATTAAAGATGATGAAATTTTTGCAAAAAAATCCATATGGTGCATTGTTATGATTATCGTACTCATACCACATTGCTTTCGACAATCTAAAAAATTTGAACAAAAATTAAGTTGCTCCAAAATCGGTCGGGTTTAGACTCAAATGTGTGGAAATACATATTTTTTTATTCAAACAAAATATGAACTCGATTAAAGATGATGAAATTTTTGCAAAAAAATCCATATGGTGCATTGTTATGAGTATCGTACTCATACCACATTGCTTTCGACAATCTAAAAAATTTGAACAAAAATTAAGTTGCTCCAAAATCGGTCGGGTTTAGACTCAAATGTGTGGAAATACATATATTTTTATTCAAACAAAATATGAACTCGATTAAAGATGATGAAATTTTTGCAAAAAAATCCATATGGTGCATTGTTATGAGTATCGTACTCATACCACATTGCTTTCGACAATCTAAAAAATTTGAACAAAAATTAAGTTGCTCCAAAATCGGTCGGGTTTAGACTCAAATGTGTGGAAATACATATATTTTTATTCATACAAAATATGACCTCGATTAAAGATGATGAAATGTTTGCAAAAAAATCCATATGACGCATTGTTATGAGTATCGTACTCATACCACATTACTTTCGACAATCTAAAAAATTTGAACAAAATTTAAGTTGCTCCAAAATCGGTCGGGTTTAGACTCAAATGTGTGGAAATACATACATATTCACGTGTACAAAATAAGAACTCGATTACAGATGATGCAATTTTTGCAAAAAAGTTCATATGACATATTGTTATGAGTATCGTACTCATACCACATTGCTTTCGACAATCTAAAAAATTTGAACAAAAATTAAGTTGCTCCAAAATCGGTCGGGTTTAGACTCAAATGTGTGGAAATACATATATTTTTATTCATACAAATATGAACTCGATTAAAGATGCTGAAATTTTTGCAAAAAAATCCATATGACACATTGTTATGAGTATCGTACTCATACCACATTGCTTTCGACAATCTAAAAAATTTGAACAAAAATTAAGTTGCTCCAAAATCGGTCGGGTTTAGACACAAATGTGTGGAAATACATATATATTTACGTGAACAAAATATGAACTCGATTAAAGATGATGAAATTTTTGCAAAAAAATCCATATGACCCATTGTTATGAGTAGCGTACTCATACGACATTGCTTTCGACAATCTTGAAAATTTGAACAAAAATTGACTTGCTCCAAAATCGGTCGGGTTTAGACTCAAATGTGTGGAAATACATATATATTCACGTAAACAATATAAGAACTCGGATAAAGATGATGAAATTTTTGCAAAAAAATCCATATGACCCATTGTTATGAGTACCGTACTCGTACGACATTGCTTTCAACAATCTGGAAAATTTGAACAAAAATTAACTTGCTCCAAAATCGGTCGGGTTTAGACTCAAATGTGTGGAAATACATATATATTCACGTATACAAAATAAGAACTCGAATAAAGATGATGAATGTTTTGCAAAAAAATCCAAATGACGCATTGTTATGAGTAGCGTACTCATACTTCATTGCTTTCGACAATCTAAAAAATTTGAACAAAAGTTAAGTTGCTCCAAAATCAGTCGGGTTTAGACACAAATGTGTGGAAATACATATGTATATATTCACGTGAACAAAATAAAAATTCGAATAAAGATGATGCAATTTTTGCAAAAAATTCATATGACACATTGTTATGAGTAGCGTACTCATACCACATTGCTTTCGACAATCTTGAAAATTTGAACAAAAATTAACTTGCTCCAAAAACGGTCGGGTTTGGACTCAAATGTGTGGAAATACATATATATTCACGTAAACAAAATAAGAACTCGGATAAAGATGATGAAATTTTTGCAAAAAAATCCATATGACCCACTGTTATGAGTAGCGTACTCATACGACATTGCTTTCGACAATCTTGAAAATTTGAACAAAAATTAACTTGCTCCAACATCGGTCGGGTTTAGACTCAAATGTGTGGAAATACATATATATTCACGTAAACAAAATAAGAACTCGAATAAAGATGATGAATGTTTTGCAAAAAAATCCAAATGACGCATTGTTATGAGTAGCGTACTCATACCTCATTGCTTTCGACAATCTAAAAAATTTGAACAAAATTTAAGTTGCTCCAAAATCAGTCGGGTTTAGACACAAATGTGTGGAAATACATATGTATATATTCACGTGAACAAAATAAGAACTCGAATAAAGATGATGCAATTTTTGCAAAAAATTCATGTGACACATTGTTATGAGTAGCGTACTCATACCACATTGTTTTCGACAATCTTGAAAATTTGAACAAAAATTAAGTTGCTCCAAAATCGGTTGGGTTTAGACTCAAATGTGTGGAAATACATATATATTCACGTGAACAAAATAAGAACTCGAATAAAGATGATGAAATTTTTGCAAAAAAAACCAAATGACGCATTGCTATGAGTAGCGCACTCATACCACATCGCTTTCGACAATCTAAAAAATTTGATAAAAAATTAACTTGCTCCAAAATCGGTCGGGTTTAGACTCAAATGTGTGGAAATACATATATTTTTATTCATACAAAATATGAACTCGATTAAAGATGATGAAATTTTTGCAAAAAAATTCATATGACGCATTGTTATGAGTATCGTACTCATACCTCATTGCTTTCGACAATCTAAAAAATTTGAACAAAGATTAAGTTGCTCCAAAATCGGTCGGGTTTAGACTCAAATGTGTGGAAATACATACATATTCACGTGTACAAAATAAGAACTCGATTAAAGATGATTAAATTTTTGGAAAAAAGTCCATATGACATATTGTTATGAGTATCGTACTCATACCACATTGCTTTCGACAATCTAAAAAATTTGAACAAAAATTAAGTTGCTCCAAAATCGGTTAGGTTTAGACTCAAATGTGTGGAAATACATATATATTCACGTAAACAAAATAAGAACTCGGATAAAGATGATGAAATTTTTGCAAAAAAATCCATATGACCATATGACCCATTGTTATGAGTAGCGTACTCGTACGACATTGCTTTCAACAATCTGGAAAATTTGAACAAAAATTAACTTGCTCCAAAATCGGTCGGGTTTAGACTCAAATGTGTGGAAATACATATATATTCACGTATACAAAATAAGAACTCGACTAAAGATTAAGTTGCTCCAAAATCAGTCGGGTTTAGACACAAATGTGTGAAATACATATATATTCACGTGAACAAAATAGGAACTCAAATAAAGATGATGCAATTTTTGCAAAAAATTCATATGACACATTGTTATGGGTAGCGTACTCACCCCACATTGCTTTCGACAACCTAAAAAATTTGAACAAAAATTAAGTTGCTCCAAAATCGGTCGGGTTTAGACTCAAATGTGTGGAAATACATATATTTTTATTCAAACAAAATATGAACTCGATTAAAGATGATGAAATTTTTACAAAAAAATCCATATGGTGCATTGTTATGAGTATCGTACTCATACCACATTGCTTTCGACAATCTAAAAAATTTGAACAAAAATTAAGTTGCTCCAAAATCGGTCGGGTTTAGACTCAAATGTGTGGAAATACATATATTTTTATTCAAACAAAATATGAACTCGATTAAAGATGATGAAATTTTTGCAAAAAAATCCATATGGTGCATTGTTATGAGTATCGTACTCATACCACATTGCTTTCGACAATCTAAAAAATTTGAACAAAAATTAAGTTGCTCCAAAATCGGTCGGGTTTAGACTCAAATGTGTGGAAATACATATATTTTTATTCAAACAAAATATGAACTCGATTAAAGTTGATGAAATTTTTGCAAAAAAATCCATATGGTGCATTGTTATGAGTATCGTACTCATACCACATTGCTTTCGACAATCTAAAAAATTTGAACAAAAATGAAGTTGCTCCAAAATCGGCCGGGTTTAGACTCAAATGTGTGGAAATACATATATATTCACGTGAACAATATAAGAACTCGAATAAAGTTGATGAAATTTTTGCAAAAAAATCCAAATGACGCATTGTTATGAGTAGCGTACTCATACCTCATTGCTTTCGACAATCTAAAAAATTTGAACAAAAGTTAAGTTGCTCCAAAATCAGTCGGGTTTAGACACAAATGTGTGGAAATACATATGTATATATTCACGTGAACAAAATAAGAACTCGAATAAAGATGATGCAATTTTTGCAAAAAATTCATGTGACACATTGTTATGAGTAGCGTACTCATACCACATTGCTTTCGACAATCTTGAAAATTTGAACAAAAATTAAGTTGCTCCAAAATCGGTTGGGTTTAGACTCAAATGTGTGGAAATACATATATATTCACGTGAACAAAATAAGAACTCGAATAAAGATGATGAAATTTTTGCAAAAAAATCCAAATGACGCATTGCTATGAGTAGCGCACTCATACCAAATCGCTTTCGACAATCTAAAAAATTTGAACAAAAATTAAGTTGCTCCAAAATCGGTCGGGTTTAGACTCAAATGTGTGGAAATACATATATTTTTATTCAAACAAAATATGAACTCGATTAAAGATGATGAAATTTTTGCAAAAAAATCCATATGGTGCATTGTTATGAGTATCGTACTCATACCACATTGCTTTCGACAATCTAAAAAATTTGAACAAAAATTAAGTTGCTCCAAAATCGGTCGGGTTTAGACTCAAATGTGTGGAAATACATATTTTTTTATTCAAACAAAATATGAACTCGATTAAAGATGATGAAATTTTTGCAAAAAAATCCATATGGTGCATTGTTATGAGTATCGTACTCATACCACATTGCTTTCGACAATCTAAAAAATTTGAACAAAAATTAAGTTGCTCCAAAATCGGTCGGGTTTAGACTCAAATGTGTGGAAATACATATATTTTTATTCAAACAAAATATGAACTCGATTAAAGATGATGAAATTTTTGCAAAAAAATCCATATGGTGCATTGTTATGAGTATCGTACTCATACCACATTGCTTTCGACAATCTAAAAAATTTGAACAAAAATTAAGTTGCTCCAAAATCGGTCGGGTTTAGACTCAAATGTGTGGAAATACATATTTTTTTATTCAAACAAAATATGAACTCGATTAAAGATGATGAAATTTTTGCAAAAAAATCCATATGGTGCATTGTTATGAGTATCGTACTCATACCACATTGCTTTCGACAATCTAAAAAATTTGAACAAAAATTAAGTTGCTCCAAAATCGGTCGGGTTTAGACTCAAATGTGTGGAAATACATATATTTTTATTCAAACAAAATATGAACTCGATTAAAGATGATGAAATTTTTGCAAAAAAATCCATATGGTGCATTGTTATGAGTATCGTACTCATACCACATTGCTTTCGACAATCTAAAAAATTTGAACAAAAATTAAGTTGCTCCAAAATCGGTCGGGTTTAGACTCAAATGTGTGGAAATACATATATTTTTATTCATACAAAATATGACCTCGATTAAAGATGATGAAATGTTTGCAAAAAAATCCATATGACGCATTGTTATGAGTATCGTACTCATACCACATTACTTTCGACAATCTAAAAAATTTGAACAAAATTTAAGTTGCTCCAAAATCGGTCGGGTTTAGACTCAAATGTGTGGAAATACATACATATTCACGTGTACAAAATAAGAACTCGATTACAGATGATGCAATTTTTGCAAAAAAGTTCATATGACATATTGTTATGAGTATCGTACTCATACCACATTGCTTTCGACAATCTAAAAAATTTGAACAAAAATTAAGTTGCTCCAAAATCGGTCGGGTTTAGACTCAAATGTGTGGAAATACATATATTTTTATTCATACAAATATGAACTCGATTAAAGATGCTGAAATTTTTGCAAAAAAATCCATATGACACATTGTTATGAGTATCGTACTCATACCACATTGCTTTCGACAATCTAAAAAATTTGAACAAAAATTAAGTTGCTCCAAAATCGGTCGGGTTTAGACACAAATGTGTGGAAATACATATATATTCACGTGAACAAAATATGAACTCGATTAAAGATGATGAAATTTTTGCAAAAAAATCCATATGACCCATTGTTATGAGTAGCGTACTCATACGACATTGCTTTCGACAATCTTGAAAATTTGAACAAAAATTGACTTGCTCCAAAATCGGTCGGGTTTAGACTCAAATGTGTGGAAATACATATATATTCACGTAAACAATATAAGAACTCGGATAAAGATGATGAAATTTTTGCAAAAAAATCCATATGACCCATTGTTATGAGTACCGTACTCGTACGACATTGCTTTCAACAATCTGGAAAATTTGAACAAAAATTAACTTGCTCCAAAATCGGTCGGGTTTAGACTCAAATGTGTGGAAATACATATATATTCACGTATACAAAATAAGAACTCGAATAAAGATGATGAATGTTTTGCAAAAAAATCCAAATGACGCATTGTTATGAGTAGCGTACTCATACTTCATTGCTTTCGACAATCTAAAAAATTTGAACAAAAGTTAAGTTGCTCCAAAATCAGTCGGGTTTAGACACAAATGTGTGGAAATACATATGTATATATTCACGTGAACAAAATAAAAACTCGAATAAAGATGATGCAATTTTTGCAAAAAATTCATATGACACATTGTTATGAGTAGCGTACTCATACCACATTGCTTTCGACAATCTTGAAAATTTGAACAAAAATTAACTTGCTCCAAAAACGGTCGGGTTTAGACTCAAATGTGTGGAAATACATATATATTCACGTAAACAAAATAAGAACTCGGATAAAGATGATGAAATTTTTGCAAAAAAATCCATATGACCCACTGTTATGAGTAGCGTACTCATACGACATTGCTTTCGACAATCTTGAAAATTTGAACAAAAATTAACTTGCTCCAAAATCGGTCGGGTTTAGACTCAAATGTGTGGAAATACATATATATTCACGTAAACAAAATAAGAACTCGAATAAAGATGATGAATGTTTTGCAAAAAAATCCAAATGACGCATTGTTATGAGTAGCGTACTCATACCTCATTGCTTTCGACAATCTAAAAAATTTGAACAAAAGTTAAGTTGCTCCAAAATCAGTCGGGTTTAGACACAAATGTGTGGAAATACATATGTATATATTCACGTGAACAAAATAAGAACTCGAATAAAGATGATGCAATTTTTGCAAAAAATTCATGTGACACATTGTTATGAGTAGCGTACTCATACCACATTGCTTTCGACAATCTTGAAAATTTGAACAAAAATTAAGTTGCTCCAAAATCGGTTGGGTTTAGACTCAAATGTGTGGAAATACATATATATTCACGTGAACAAAATAAGAACTCGAATAAAGATGATGAAATTTTTGCAAAAAAATCCAAATGACGCATTGCTATGAGTAGCGCACTCATACCACATCGCTTTCGACAATCTAAAAAATTTGATAAAAAATTAACTTGCTCCAAAATCGGTCGGGTTTAGACTCAAATGTGTGGAAATACATATATTTTTATTCATACAAAATATGAACTCGATTAAAGATGATGAAATTTTTGCAAAAAAATTCATATGACGCATTGTTATGAGTATCGTACTCATACCACATTGCTTTCGACAATCTAAAAAATTTGAACAAAGATTAAGTTGCTCCAAAATCGGTCGGGTTTAGACTCAAATGTGTGGAAATACATACATATTCACGTGTACAAAATAAGAACTCGATTAAAGATGATTAAATTTTTGGAAAAAAGTCCATATGACATATTGTTATGAGTATCGTACTCATACCACATTGCTTTCGACAATCTAAAAAATTTGAACAAAAATTAAGTTGCTCCAAAATCGGTTGGGTTTAGACTCAAATGTGTGGAAATACATATATATTCACGTAAACAAAATAAGAACTCGGATAAAGATGATGAAATTTTTGCAAAAAAATCCATATGACCATATGACCCATTGTTATGAGTAGCGTACTCGTACGACATTGCTTTCAACAATCTGGAAAATTTGAACAAAAATTAACTTGCTCCAAAATCGGTCGGGTTTAGACTCAAATGTGTGGAAATACATATATATTCACGTATACAAAATAAGAACTCGACTAAAGATTAAGTTGCTCCAAAATCAGTCGGGTTTAGACACAAATGTGTGAAATACATATATATTCACGTGAACAAAATAGGAACTCAAATAAAGATGATGCAATTTTTGCAAAAAATTCATATGACACATTGTTATGGGTAGCGTACTCACCCCACATTGCTTTCGACAACCTAAAAAATTTGAACAAAAATTAAGTTGCTCCAAAATCGGTCGGGTTTAGACTCAAATGTGTGGAAATACATATATTTTTATTCAAACAAAATATGAACTCGATTAAAGATGATGAAATTTTTGCAAAAAAATCCATATGGTGCATTGTTATGAGTATCGTACTCATACCACATTGCTTTCGACAATCTAAAAAATTTGAACAAAAATTAAGTTGCTCCAAAATCGGTCGGGTTTAGACTCAAATGTGTGGAAATACATATATTTTTATTCAAACAAAATATGAACTCGATTAAAGATGATGAAATTTTTGCAAAAAAATCCATATGGTGCATTGTTATGAGTATCGTACTCATACCACATTGCTTTCGACAATCTAAAAAATTTGAACAAAAATTAAGTTGCTCCAAAATCGGTCGGGTTTAGACTCAAATGTGTGGAAATACATATATTTTTATTCAAACAAAATATGAACTCGATTAAAGTTGATGAAATTTTTGCAAAAAAATCCATATGGTGCATTGTTATGAGTATCGTACTCATACCACATTGCTTTCGACAATCTAAAAAATTTGAACAAAAATTAAGTTGCTCCAAAATCGGTCGGGTTTAGACTCAAATGTGTGGAAATACATATATATTCACGTGAACAATATAAGAACTCGAATAAAGTTGATGAAATTTTTGCAAAAAAATTCTTATGGCGCATTGTTATGAGTAGCGTACTCATACCACATTGCTTTCGACAATCTAAAAAATTTGAACAAAAATTAAGTTGCTCCAAAATCGGTCGGGTTTAGACTCAAATGTGTGGAAATACATATATTTTTATTCATACAAAATATGAACTCGATTAAAGATGATGAAATTTTTGCAAAAAAATCCATATGACCCATTGTTATGAGTAGCGTACTCATACGACATTGCTTTCGACAATCTTGAAAATTTGAACAAAAATTAACTTGCTCCAAAATCGGTCGGGTTTAGACTCAAATGTGTGGAAATACATACATATTCACGAGTACAAAATAAGAACTCGAATGAAGAAGATGAAATTTTTGCAAAAAAATCCACATGACGCATTGTTATGAGTAGCGTACTCATACCACAATGCCTTCGACAATCTAAACAAATTGAACAAAAATTAAGTTGCTCCAAAATCGGTCGAGTTTAGACTCAAATGTGTGGAAATACATATATATCCACGTGAACAATATAAGAACTCGAATAAAGTTGATGAAATTTTTACAAAAAAATCCTTATGAGTAGCGCACTCATACCACATTGCTTTCGGCAATCTTGAAAATTTGAACAAAAATTAACTTGCTCCCAAATCGGTCGGGTTTTGACTCAAATGTGTGGAAATACATATATTTTTATTCATACAAAACATGAGCCTTATTAAAGATGATGAAATGTTTGCAAAAAAATCCATATGACGCATTGTTATGAGTATCGTACTCATACCACATTGCTTTCGACAATCTAAAAAATTTGAACAAAACTTAAGTTGCTCCAAAATCAATCGGGTTTAGACTCAAATGTGTGGAAATACATACATATTCACGTGTACAAAATAAGAACTCGATTACAGATGATGCAATTTTTGCAAAAAAGTCCATATGACATATTGTTATGAGTATCGTACTCATACCACATTGCTTTCGACAATCTAAAAAATTTGAACAAAAATTAAGTTGCTCCAAAATCGGTCGGGTTTAGACTCAAATGTGTGGAAATACATATATTTTTATTCATACAAATATGAACTCGATTAAAGATGATGCAATTTTTGCAAAAAAGTCCATATGACATATTGTTATGAGTATCGTACTCATACCACATTGCTTTCGACAATCTAAAAAATTTGAACAAAAATTAAGTTGCTCCAAAATCGGTCGGGTTTAGACTCAAATGTGTGGAAATACATATATTTTTATTCATACAAATATGAACTCGATTAAAGATGATGAAATTTTTGCAAAAAAATCCATATGACCCATTGTTATGAGTAGCGTACTCATACGACATTGCTTTCGACAATCTTGAAAATTTGAACAAAAATTAACTTGCTCCAAAATCGGTCGGGTTTAGACTCAAATGTGTGGAAATACATATATATTCACGTAAACAAATTAAGAAGTCGGATAAAGATGATGAAATTTTTGCAAAAAAATCCATATGACCCATTGTTATGAGTACCGTACTCGTACGACATTGCTTTCAACAATCTGGAAAATTTAAACAAGAATTAACTTGCTCCAAAATCGGTCGGGTTTAGACTCAAATGTGTGGAAATACATATATATTCACGTATACAAAATAAGAACTCGAATAAAGATGATGAATGTTTTGCAAAAAAATCCAAATGACGCATTGTTATGAGTAGCATTCTCATACCTCATTGCTTTCGACAATCTTAAAAATTTGAACAAAAGTTAAGTTGCTCAAAAATCAGTCGGGTTTAGACACAAATGTGTGGAAATACATATGTATATATTCACGTGAACAAAATAAGAACTCGAATAAAGATGATGCAATTTTTGCAAAAAATTCATATGACACATTGTTATGGGTAGCGTACTCACCCCACATTGCTTTCGACAATCTAAAAAATTTGAACAAAAATTAAGTTGCTCCAAAATCGGTCGGGTTTAGACTCAAATGTGTGGAAATACATATATTTTTATTCATACAAAATATGAACTCGATTAAAGATGATGAAATTTTTGCAAAAAAGTCCATATGACATATTGTTATGAGTATCGTACTCATACCACATTGCTTTCGACAATCAAAAAAATTTTAACAAGAATTGAGTTGCTCCAAATTCGGTCGGGTTTAGACTCAAATGTGTGGAAATACATATATTTATATTCATACAAAATATGAACTCGATTGAAGATGATGAAATTTTTGCAAAAAAATCCTTATGACGCATTGTTATGAGTAGCGTACTCATACCACATTGCTTTCGACAATCTTGAAAATTTGAACAAAAATTAAGTTGCTCCAAAATCGGTCGGGTTTAGACTCAAATGTGTGGAAATACAGAGTATATTTTTATTCATACAAAATATGAACTCGATTAAAGATGATGAAATTTTTGCAAAAAAGTCCATATGACATATTGTTATGAGTATCGTACGCATACCACATTGCTTTCGACAATCAAAAAAATTTTAACAAGAATTGAGTTGCTCCAAATTCGGTCGGGTTTAGACTCAAATGTGTGGAAATACATATATTTATATTCATACAAAATATGAACTCGATTGAAGATGATGAAATTTTTGCAAAAAAATCCTTATGACGCAATGTTATGAGTAGCGCACTCATACTACATTGCTTTCGACAATCTTGAAAATTTGAACAAAAATTAACTTGCTCCAAAATCGGTCGGGTTTAGACTCAAATGTGTGGAAATACATATATTTTTATTCATACAAAATATGAACTCGAATAAAGATGATGAAATTTTTGCAAAAAAGTCCATATGACATATTGTTATGAGTATCGTACTCATACCACATTGCTTTCGACAATCAAAAAAATTTTAACAAGAATTGAGTTGCTCCAAATTCGGTCGGGTTTAGACTCAAATGTGTGGAAATACATATATTTATATTCATACAAAGAATGAACTCGATTGAAGATGATGAAATGTTTGCAAAAAAATCCTTATGACGCATTGTTATGAGTAGCGTACTCATACCACATTGCTTTCGACAATCTTGAAAATTTGAACAAAAATTAAGTTGCTCCAAAATCGGTCGGGTTTAGACTCAAATGTGTGGAAATACATAGTATATTTTTATTCATACAAAATATGAACTCGATTAAAGATGATGAAATTTTTGCAAAAAAATCCATATGACCCATTGTTATGAGTAGCGTACTCATACGACATTGCTTTCGACAATCTTGAAAATTTGAACCAAAATTAACTTGCTCCAAAATCGGTCGGGTTTAGACTCAAATGTGTGGAAATACATATATTTTTATTCATACAAAATATGAACACGATTAAAGATGATGAAATTTTTGCAAAAAATCCATATGACGCATTGTTATGAGTATCGTACTCATTCCACATTGCTTTCGACAATAAAAAAAAATTTGAACAAAAATTAAGTTGCTCCAAAATCGGTCGGGTTTAGACTCAAATGTGTGGAAATACATACATATTCACGTGTACAAAATAAGAACTCGGATAAAGATGATGAAATTTTTGCAAAAAAATCCATATGACCCATTGTTATGAGTAGCGTACTCGTACGATATTGCTTTCAACAACCTGGAAAATTTGAACAAAAATTAACTTGCTCCAAAATAGGTCGGGTTTAGACTCAAATGTGTGGAAATACATATATATTCACGTATACAAAATAAGAACTCGAATAAAGATAATGAATGTTTTGCAAAAACATCCAAATGACGCATTGTTATGAACAGCGTACTCATACCTCATTGCTTTCGACAATCTAAAAAATTTGAACAAAAATTAAGTTGCTCCAAAATCAGTCGGGTTTAGACACAAATGTGTGGAAATACATACATATTCACGTGAACAAAATAAGAACTCGAATAAAGATGATGCAATTTTTGCAAAAAATTCATATGACGCATTGTTATGGGTAGCGTACTCACCCCACATTGCTTTCGACAATCTAAAAAATGTGAACAACAATTAAGTTGCTCCAAAATCGGTCGGGTTTAGACTCAAATGTGTGGAAATACATATATTTTTTTTCATACAAAATAAGAACTCGAATAAAGTTGATGAAATTTTTGCAAAAAAAATCCTTATGACGCATTGTTATGAGTAGCGCACTCATACTTCATTGCTTTCGACAATCTTGAAAATTTGAACAAAAATTAACTTGCTCCAAAATCGGTCGGGTTTAGACTCAAATGTGTGGAAATACATATATTTTTATTCATACAAAATATGAACTCGATTAAAGATGATGAAATTTTTGCAAAAAAGTCCATATGACATATTGTTATGAGTATCGTACTCATACCACATTGCTTTCGACAATCAAAAAAATTTTAACAAGAATTGAGTTGCTCCAAATTCGGTCGGGTTTAGACTCAAATGTGTGGAAATACATATATTTCTATTCATACAAAATATGAACTCGATTAAAGATGATGAAATTTTTGCAAAAAAATCCATATGACGCATTGTTATGAGTATCGTACTCATACCACATTGCTTTCGACAATCTAAAAAATTTGAACAAAAATTAAGTTGCTCCAAAATCGGTCGGGTTTAGACTCAAATGTGTGGAAATACATAGTATATTTTTATTCATACAAAATATGAACTCGATTAAAGATGATGAAATTTTTGCAAAAAAATCCATATGACCCATTGTTATGAGTAGCGTACTCATACGACATTGCTTTCGACAATCTTGAAAATTTGAACAAAAATTAACTTGCTCCAAAATCGGTCGGGTGTAGACTCAAATGTGTGGAAATACATATATTTTTATTCATACAAAATATGAACTCGATTAAAGATGATGAAATTTTTGCAAAAAAATCCATATGACGCATTGTTTTGAGTATCGTACTCATTCCACATTGCTTTCGACAATAAAACAAATTTGAACAAAAATTAAGTTGCTCCAAAATCGGTCGCTTTAAACTCAAATATGGGGAAATACATACATATTCACGTGTACAAAATAAGAACTCGGATAAAGATGATGAAATTTTTGCAAAAAAATCCATATGACCCATTGTTATGAGTAGCGTACTCGTACGATATTGCTTTCAACAATCTGGAAAATTTGAACAAAAATTAACTTGCTCCAAAATAGGTCGGGTTTAGACTCAAATGTGTGGAAACACATATATATTCACGTATACAAAATAAGAACTCGAATAAAGATAATGAATGTTTTGCAAAAAAATCCAAATGACGCATTGTTATGAACAGCGTACTCATACCTCATTGCTTTCGACAATCTAAAAAATTTGAACAAAAATTAAGTTGCTCCAAAATCAGTCGAGTTTAGACACAAATGTGTGGAAATACATACATATTCACGTGAACAAAATAAGAACTCGAATAAAGATGATGCAATTTTTGCAAAAAATTCATATGACACATTGTTATGGGTAGCGTACTCACCCCACATTGCTTTCGACAATCTAAAAAATGTGAACAACAATTAAGTTGCTCCAAAATCGGTCGGGTTTAGACTCAAATGTGTGGAAATACATATATTTTTACTCATACAAAATATGAACTCGATTAAAGAATGATGTAATTTTTGCAAAAAAATCAATATGACGCATTGCTATGAGTAGCGTACTCATACCACATTGCTTTCGACAATCTAAAAAATTTTAACAAAAATTGAGTTGCTCCAAAATCGATCGGGTTTAGACTCAAATGTGTGGAAATACGGTGGGGTGCAATAAAGCCACTCGCAATAAAGTCACAGTGGCTTTATTTCGCAAAAATAGAGAAATAAAGTCACGTGTCTTTATTTCCATTTGTAAAAGGAAATAAAGTCACATTTTAAATTTAGTAAATGAGAAATAAGGTCACCTTTCGAATGTTTCAAATGGAAATAAAGTCACATTCAAAAACTAGTCAATGAGAAATAAAGTCACATTTCGATCATTTAAAATGGAAATAAAGTCACATTTAAAAATAAGATCACATTTCTTTCTAAATGGAAATAAAGGCGCTGTGCCGTCCTCAACTAAGGATTTTCCCTTATGCAAAATGTTAATAAATAATAATGCCAACATAAAAATTTTCGATAAATGAGTAATAAAGCAAATTCAACAAAAACTGAGGATTTTCCCTTTTACAAAATGCTTACACCTTTTTTATTGAAAAAAGAAAAACTGAGGATTTTCCCTTTTACAAAATGTTAAAAAAAGGTGACGTTATTACCAGTGACGTTATTGCACCCCACCGGTTTATACTACTATTTCCAGTCTGGTAATTCCAACCTGCTATTCAAACCTTAAATTCTCTAATCATTAGATTCTAATGTAATATGTCAATTAGATTGACATTTGTGAAATATTAGTTTTCCGCGTGTGCATAAATTGAAGAATAAACGTAAATTTTGTTGAAACAAAAATGGAAAATGAAGAAATTTGTGAATTTGTATTAATACCTGGGTTCAGGAAAACCTCTAAATTACTTTTAATTGAAAGCGAGGAACAAATTTATAAATTAAAATACGAAAGAACTGGGAAAAAATATTATCAATGCTATAACGGTTCTTGTAAAATAAGTGTTGTTGTTGAATTCAATAGCACAAGATATTGCAGGCGAATAAATTCCAACAAAGAACACGATCATGGTACACAAAACGAATTAATAAAAAAAGTTAAATTATTAAATTGTATAAAAACTGAGTGCCAGAAGGCGCCACTAAAAAGAACAGGCGTTCGTGAAATTTATGACGAGCAATGTAAAAAATATAAAGAATCATCAAACTTAGTACAGTTTGGAAACATACGTAGGCAGCTAATTAATATAAGGCAAACACAATATCCTAAAGCACCAGTGAACTTTCAGGATATTATCAAAATATTCGAAAATGAAGAGGTATTAAAAGAATTCGGCATGCCAAAAATGAGAAATTTTATATTGATACCATAATCACAGAAGAATTTTTATATTGTGTATTTGCTTCGCCTAAAATTGTTGAAGTTATAAAAGGTATGAAAGCTTCAGAACAACGCAAGTATATTGTTGATGGTACTTTTAATGTTGTGCCTAATTCAAAACAATTTAAACAACTGCTGATCTTTCATATTCAACACTCAGATCACGTAAGTGCTTATTTTAAATTGATTATATAAAATTGAAAAATATAACTAAATATATATATATTTTTTTTTTTTGGTTTCAGGCTTTTCCTTTTATATATACAATAATGTCAAATAAGTCTCAAGGAGCATACACACATGCCCTTCAATATATACATGCAAATGTACTCAATTTAAATCCATATTCTGTAATAACGGATTTTGAATCTGGTTTGCGTAACGCCATAAAATGTTTATATCCGGAGGTACTCATGAATAGCTGTGTATAATGGAACCAATACCAATGCTTTACGACGGAAAGCTAGCAAAATTGCGAATTTCATTGGCCAATTGAATAGAGATAAACCAGCAAAATCTTTGTTTAACAAGTTTCTAATTTTACCATTACTTAAGCCTACTGATATCAAAGATGCATTTACAATTTTGGAAACTGATGCCCATGCCTTCAATGTTTCAAAAAATAGTAATTTTGTTAAATTTTTAAATTATTATAAGAGACAGTGGATGAAAAAGGTCGTCAATAATCGTGATTTCTAATTTAATCAATTACATGACTTTTTTACGTATTGCAAATTTTTATTCAGGAGCGCCTCGAGAGTTTTTCAGTTCACAAGGAAGCTATCACGACTAGCAGCTCTGCAGAGGCTTTCCACAGTCAGCTTAGGTCAAAGTTGCCAAAACGAGGCAATTTTTATAGATTTTTAGACGTTCTTACGGATATAGATGCAACAAAATCTATTGATTTCGTAAAATCAATTGCTGGAAGTACTTCTTTATACAAAAATAAAGCAAAGTGGTATAAAATTCGCATGAATTTTATTCATAATCGTCTTCAGCAATTGCACCGAAAAATACTTACACTGAGAGATAATCTCAACCAACTTCCTTCAAAAGAAAATTGTATGTTTCGAGATGACTTTATAAATGAAATACCTACTGATGATGATAGCGATGATGATGATGATGACGAACAAAGCTCTGATGAGGAAGAAACCGAAAATAAAGATTCTTTATGTTTGATTTGCTGCGAAAAAGAGCGAGAAGTTTTGTGTTTGCCATGTAAGCACTGTAAAATCTGCCGTGACTGCTTTAGCAAAATTGAAGAATCTGCTAGGAAGTCAAAAATCAAGTTATTGGGTCCATTTTGTCGTACAATTGTCCAAGATTCAATGATTATCTTTATGTAGCTATATACTTTTATATATTTCTATGTTATTAAAAAATAATGAAAAATGAATATTTGAATATTTGAATAAAAATAATGAAAAATGAATATTTGGAAAAAAATAATGAAAATGAAATGTCACTTTTTTTTAAAAAAATTATTTTGAAAGTGAAATAAAGCCACATTGGTTTTTAAAAAAAAAATCATGAAAGTGAAATAATGTCACTTTTAATTTGGAAAAAAAATGTTGAAAGTGAAATAAAGCCACAGTGGCTTTATTTCCTTTTACAAATGGAAATAAAGACACGTGACTTTATTTCTCTATTTTTGCGAAATAAAGCCACTGTGGCTTTATTTCATGTGACATTATTGCACCCCACCTGGAAATACATATATATTCACGTATACAAAATAAGAATTCGAATAAAGATGATGAATGTTTTGCAAAAAAATCCAAATGACGCATTGTTATGAGTAGCGTACTCATACCACATTGCTTTCGACAATCTAAAAAATTTGAACAAAAATTAAGTTGCTCCAAAATCAGTCGGGTTTAGACACAAATGTGTGGAAATACATATAAATATATTCACGTGAACAAAATAAGAACTCGAATAAAGATGATGCAATTTTTGCAAAAAATTTATATGACACATTGTTATGGGTAGCGTACTCACCCCACATTGCTTTCGACAATCTACAAAATTTGAACAAAAATTATGTTGCTCAAAAATCGGTCGGGTTTAGACTCAAATGTGTGGAAATACATATGTATATATTCACGTATACAAAATAAGAACTCGGATAAATATGATGAAATTTTTGCAAAAAAATCCACATGACGCATTGTTATGAGTAGCGTACTCATACCACATTGCTTTCGACAATCTAAAAAATTTGAACAAAAATTAAGTTGCTCTAAAATCGCTCGGGTTTAGACTCAAATGTGTGGAAATACATACATATTCCCGAGTACAAAATAATAACTCGAATGAAGACGTTGAAATTTTTGCAAAAAAATCCAAATGACGCATTTTTATGAGTAGCGTACTCATACCACAATGCTTTCGACAATCTAAACAAATTGAACAAAAATTAAGTTGCTCCAAAATCGGTCGGGTTTAGACTCAAATGTGTGGAAATACATATATATTCACGTAAACAAAATAAGAACTCGGATAAAGATGATGAAATTTTTGCAAAAAAATCCATATGACCCATTGTTTTGAGTAGCGTACTTGTACGACATTGCTTTCAACAATCTGGAAAATTTGAACAAAAATTAACTTGCTCCGAAATCGGTCGGGTTTAGACTCAAATGTGTGGAAATACATATATATTCACGTATACAAAATAAGAACTCGAATAAAGATGATGAATGTTTTGCAAAAAAATCCAAATGACGCATTGTTATGAGTAGCGTACTCATACCACAATGCTTTCGACTATCTAAACAATTTGAACAAAAATTATGTTGCTCCTAAATCGGTCGGGTTTAGACTCAAATGTGGTGAAATACATATATTTTTACTCATACAAAATATGAACTCGATTAAAGATGATGAAATTTTTGCAAAAAAATCCATATGACGCATTGTTATGAGTAGCGTACTCATACCACATTGCTTTCGACAATCTAAAAAATTTGAACTAAAATTAATTTGCTCCAAAATCGGTCGGGTTTAGACTCAAATGTGTGGAAATACATATATTTTTACTCATACAAAATATGAACTCGATTAAAGATGATGAAATTTTTGCAAAAAAATCCATATGACGCATTGTTATGAGTAGCGTATTCATACCACATTGCTTTCGACAATCTAAACAAATTGAACAAAAATTAAGTTGCTCCAAAATCGGTCGGGTTTAGACTCAAATGTGTGGAAATACATATATATTCACGTAAACAATATAAGAACTCGAATAAAGTTGATGAAATTTTTGCAAAAAAATCCTTATGACGCATTGTTATGAGTAGCGTACTCATACCACATTGCTTTCGACAATCTTGAAAATTTGAACAAAAATTAAGTTGCTCCAAAATCTTTTGGGTTTAGACTCAAATGTGTGGAAATACATATATATTCAAGTGAACAAAATAAGAACTCGAATAAAGATGATGAAATGTTTGCAAAAAAATCCAAATGACGCATTGCTATGAGTAGCGCACTCATACAACATCGCTTTCGACAATCTAAAAAATTTGATCAAAAATTAACTTGCTCCAAAATCGGTCGGGTTTAGACTCAAATATGTGGAAATATATATATTTTTACTCATACAAAATAAGAACTCGAATAAAGATGATGAAATTTTTGCAAAAGAGTCCATATGACGCATTGTTATGAGTAGCGTACTCATACCAAATTGCTTTCGACAATCTTGAAAATTATAAGAAAAATTAAGTAGCTCCAAAATCGGTCGGATTTAGACTCAAATGTGTGGAAATACATATATTTTTACTCATACAAAATAAGAACTCGAATAAAGATGATGAAATTTTTGCAAAAAAATCCAAATGACGCATTATTATGAGTAGCGTACTCATACCACATTGCTTTCGACAATCTAAAAAATTTTAACAAAAATTAAGTTGCTCCAAAATCAGTCGGGTTTAGACACAAATGTGTGGAAATACATATAAATATATTCACGTGAACAAAATAAGAACTCGAATAAAGATGATGCAATTTTTGCAAAAAATTTATATGACACATTGTTATGGGTAGCGTACTCACCCCACATTGCTTTCGACAATCTAAAAAATTTGAACAAAAATTATGTTGCTCAAAAATCGGTCGGGTTTAGACTCAAATGTGTGGAAATACATATATTTTTATTCGTACAAAATAAGAACTCGGATAAAGATGATGAAATTTTTGCAAAAAAATCCACATGACGCATTGTTATGAGTAGCGTACTCATACCACATTGCTTTCGACAATCTAAAAAATTTGAACAAAAATTAATTTGCTCTAAAATCGGTCGGGTTTAGACTCAAATGTGTGGAAATACATACATATTCCCGAGTACAAAATAATAACTCGAATGAAGACGTTGAAATTTTTGCAAAAAAATCCAAATGACGCATTTTTATGAGTAGCGTACTCATACCACAATGCTTTCGACAATCTAAACAAATTGAACAAAAATTAAGTTGCTCCAAAATCGGTCGGGTTTAGACTCAAATGTGTGGAAATACATATATATTCACGTAAACAAAATAAGAACTCGGATAAAGATGATGAAATTTTTGCAAAAAAATCCATATGACCCATTGTTTTGAGTAGCGTACTTGTACGACATTGCTTTCAACAATCTGGAAAATTTGAACAAAAATTAACTTGCTCCAAAATAGGTCGGGTTTAGACTCAAATGTGTGGAAATACATATATATTCACGTATACAAAATAAGAACTCGAATAAAGATAATGAATGTTTTGCAAAAACATCCAAATGACGCATTGTTATGAACAGCGTACTCATACCTCATTGCTTTCGACAATCTAAAAAATTTGAACAAAAATTAAGTTGCTCCAAAATCAGTCGGGTTTAGACACAAATGTGTGGAAATACATACATATTCACGTGAACAAAATAAGAACTCGAATAAAGATGATGCAATTTTTGCAAAAAATTCATATGACGCATTGTTATGAGTATCGTACTCATACCACATTGCTTTCGACAATCTAAAAAATTTGAACAAAAATTATGTTGCTCCAAAATCGGTCGGGTTTAGACTCAAATGTGTGAAAATACATATATTTTTACACATACAAAATATGAACTCGATTAAAGATGATGAAATTTTTGCAAAAAAATCCATATGACGCATTGTTATGAGTAGCGTATTCATACCACAATGCTTTCGACAATCTAAAAAAATTGAACAAAAATTAAGTTGCTCCAAAATCGGTCGAGTTTAGACTCAAATGTGTGGAAATGCATACATATTCACGTGTACAAAATAAGAACTCGATTAAAGATGGTGGAATTTTTGCAAAAAAGTCCATTTGACACATTGTTATGAGTAGCGTACTCATATCACATTGCTTTCGACAATCTAAAAAATTTGATCAAAAATTAACTTGCTCCAAAATCGGTCGGGTTTAGACTCAAATGTGTGGAAATACATATATTTTTACGGATACAAAATAAGAACTCGGATAAAGGTGATGAAATTTTTGCAAAAAAATCCATATGACCCATTGTTATGAGTAGCGTACTCATACGACATTGCTTTCGACAATCTTGAAAATTTGAACAAAAATTAACTTGCTCCAAAATCGGTCTGGTTTAGACTCAAATGTGTGGAAATACATATATTTTTATTCGTACAAAATATGAACTCGATTAAAGATGATGAAATTTTTGCAAAAAAATTCATATGACGCATTGTTATGAGTATCGTACTCATACCACATTGCTTTCGACAATCTAAAAAGTTTTAACAAAAATTAGGTTGCTCCAAAATCGGTCGGGTTTAGACTCAAATGTGTGGAAATACATACATATTCAAGTGTAAAAAATAAGAACTCGATTAAAGATGATTAAATTTTTGGAAAAAAGTCGATATGACATATTTTTATGAGTAGCGTACTCATACGACATTGCATTCGACAATCTTGAAAATTTGAGCAAAAATTAACTTGCTCCAAAATCGGTCGGGTTTAGACTCAAATGTGTGGAAATACATATATATTCACGTAAACAAAATAAGAACTCGGATAAAGATGATGAAATTTTTGCAAAAAAATCCATATGACCATATGACCCATTGTTATGAGTAGCGTACTCGTACGACATTGCTTTCAACAACCTAGAAAATTTGAACAAAAATTAACTTGCTCCAAAATCGGTCGGGTTTAGACTCAAATGTGTGGAAATACATATATATTCACGTATACAAAATAAGAACTCGAATAAAGATGATGAATGTTTTGCAAAAAAATCCAAATGACGCATTTTTATGAATAGCGTACTCATACCACATTGCTTTCGACAATCTAAAAAATTTGAACAAAAATTAAGTTGCTCCAAAATCAGTCGAGTTTAGACACAAATGTGTGAAATACATATATATTCACGTGAACAAAATAAGAACTCGAATAAAGATGATGCAATTTTTGCAAAAAATTTATATGACACATTGTTATGGGTAGCGTACTCACCCCACATTGCTTTCGACAACCTAAAAAATTTGAACAAAAATTATGTTGCTCCAACATCGGTCGGGTTTAGACTCAAATGTGTGGAAATACATATATTTTTACTCATACAAAATATGAACTCGATTAAAGATGATGAAATTTTTGCAAAAAAATCCATATGACGCATTGCTATGAGTAGCGTACTCATACCACATTGCTTTCGACAATCTAAAAAATTTTAACAAAAATTAAGTTGCTCCAAAATCGGTCGGGTTTAGACTCAAATGTGTGGAAATGCATACATATTCACGTGTACAAAATAAGAACTCGATTAAAGATGGTGGAATTTTTGCAAAAAAGTCCATTTGACACATTGTTATGAGTAGCGTACTCATATCACATTGCTTTCGACAATCTAAAAAATTTGAAAAAAAAATTAACTTGCTCCAAAATCGGTCGGGTTTAGACTCAAATGTGTGGAAATACATACATATTCACGAGTACAAAATAAGAACTCGAATGAAGACGATGAAATTTTTGCAAAAAAATCCAAATGACGCTGTCCGAGCGTGTGAGTAGTAGCGAGTTTACAGCAGAACGAAACGGTTTCGCTAGCGAATAGGCAGCATAAAAAACAATAAATAAATATTCAAGCATTATACGAAAACAGTCTTTTTATTTAAATGGAACATTTTTTGGTCCATCGAGCCGAAGGGTGAAGTGTGGCAGTACGCTTGGTGTCTTCCAAATGAAGAATCAGGAAAAATTTTGGCAAAATTGTGCATTCGGCAATAATTGATAAATGTATAACATGCAACCATAAGTATGTGTGTTGTTTGCATGATTGTGTTTGTTTGTTGCGCAGGCAGCGCATATCGTATGGCTCGTGTTTTTTTAAGTCTCTGTGCCGGCGGTTGGCAAGGCCTACTCGATTGAACAGCGCGATTGTCACTCATAAGACTGACTGCGTAAAGAAGCGGAAATACTTATTGCCACGACAAAGAGTTTGTTTGAGGGGTCGTGACGAAGAGGAGGGAAAGGGAAAGAGCTACTCGTGCTTGCGCAATACGCTTTATGCTCTCAGTCTTCCTAAAATTAACGTTCTGCTGACTCACGGCCTGCGGCGACAATTACATGAAGTGGCGTTGCCGTGCGTGAAATTCATCTAACGTAAATTTCTTTTGTGTTTGTATTTTGAGATGTAACTCAATTATTTTACATTCGGCCACTATTCAATGCTACCTTTGCTGATTCCACCCCTAATTGTAAGGCAGTTGCGACTTTTGCTTCTATCTCTAGCATGCTGTGTGTTTGCTGCTATTGGTGTGCGCGCGTTGCTCATTCAAACGAACGATATCAGCGAGAGTTTGCTTGAGAGAGTGAGAGTTTGAATTTGAGTGATAGGTTTAATAGCTAAGCACATTAACCAGCGAGTGTTTCGGCAACCAGGTCGTTCCTACGATTGTGGTACTACTATATGGCGAACAGTAGTTGTGGAGATTTGTATTCGACATATCAAAGTAGAATAGAAAGCATAATTATTTGAACATATAAATATGTAGGTATGCACAAATATATGTATGCAGCATTATATTGTTTCGTTTCTCTATTTAACGTGTACCCACTATAATTAAGATATACACGAATGCAAATGGAACTCGGAGAATGAGTTTCGTTGGAGACTTCGTTTTCGTTTTCGTCGTGTCGTGACTATTGAGTCATTTGGATTTTTGTGTATACGCAAGCCATATCGCTTTTTAGTCTGCAAACAGAAATTATTTCATTGTTTGATCTAGTTTTGCAATTATACATACATAAGTATATCGAATATTTCTGGGACTTAAACTGAGAGTTTTGATTTACTATAAGGTTGTTTTAACATATGATAAACGTAATAAAACAAGCTAATATTATTTGGTTGCAGTTCTTGATAATAATGCCGAAGTTGAAGAGGGTAGAGGAGAAGAGGCCAGCAAAGGCAAGCAAAGAATCAGCTTCAAAAGCAAGCAAAAGGCCAGCCTCAAAGGCAAGTAAAAGGCCTGTAGTATCAAATTCTATGAGAGGAACAAAGAAGCGGGCGATGGAAAATCTAACTGAAGCAAGGAATGGTGCGTACATACATATGTATAACGAGGTTCACTTTAGCGAATTGGAAAACCTGCGATTTTTGACAACATTAAAGAGGAAATCTTTAAAATCGTATACAGACAATTTGCGATTTGATTGTAATTATGTAAATATACGCTAACTGCGAAACAGCGTTTTGAAACGTCATATGGGGAAATATCTGTCGTTTTCATTAAATGTGGAATGAAAACTTATTTGTATAATGTACATATATCTGCGACTTAAGCTTATAAATATTCCTTTACGGCGATACAGCGTTTTGAAAGCTCATTGGTTGTAATATTTGCCTTTTCATTAAATAAAAGTAAATCAGACTTATTGGAGTATGTATTAATTACGAATATCTGCGACTTTAACTTATTAATATTAATGCGAAGGGTCATCAAAGGCTTTAGTGACTTACTACATTATTGCAAATAGGTGTATTTAGGCCGAAATAGCGAGTTGACCATAAAGTCAAGGAAATATTTGAGACTTAATGAAGATTGGATAAATATTATATTAACTGAAGTGTAACAGCCATCGTATAAGTTAATAAATTTTGTGGAAAAACAGCGACTTTAAGCATATCTAGTGGATGTTGATTTAGTAACTTGTGGAACAGTGTTAACATATCTAGCGGCTTTCCAAAATTTAGGGATATATTTAAAGGGTAGTGTTTCCTTCTTATGTATTCACAGGTGATCCTCAAATACTGGTGGCGCGAGGAGGAAAGCGAACAACAAGTGCGGAAGTGCCTGCAGAGATTATTGCAAGTACAGACCGAACGGCATTCCGAGTTATTGAAGACGATAGCAATATTCGAGCAGATATGGATTTTGCGGTTTCTCAAACACAGCATCAGTCGAACTGGTTGACATCAGCGACATTCCAGGAGGCAAATATCGAGGTTATCAAAGTTCGCCTCGATATTCTTACTAATGCTTGGGGAAACTTTCAATCTAGATCTCGAGAGTTTCAACAGAGACCCCGAGATGAACTACAACGAGTGGATGATCTCACCCGTCAGCAGGAGGTTGAGGATGCTTACGTGAGAGTTCGAGCGGAACTGTGCCAAAAGATAAAGGAATTGGAACCGATTTCGTCTACAGCAGTGTGCAGCTATGCCAATAATAGAGCGTTACAGTTACAATACGCGGAGCTACCGCTGGCAGATCGGCTCCCAGTATTTCGCGGCAATCATCAGGAGTGGACAAAGTTTCGAGACATATTTACGGCGGAGGTTATTCAAAATCCGAATCTTACGAACTTGCAACGACTTCGGCGTTTACAAAGCTGTGTAAAAGAAGAGGCAGCCAGGGCAATGGGATATTGGCCTCAACGAGAAGAAAGCTTCATCGATGCATGGAAGACATTGTGTTTAACATTCGATAACGAATATCTTTGTCACGCAGCACACTGCTCTGCAATATATGCTCTGCCTATCTGGTCAAGGGCCACCCATGCCTTGATAAGAAATATGCTGGACGTGACGCGCAACAGCATGCGCATGATTTCGAGACAATTGGGAGCTGAGGAGCAACGTGATTTGCTTATTTTGAATTTTCTCGAATCCCGGCTGGACAGCACATCTCGCAGTCAGTGGGAAATGGTACGACCCACAGATCGCATCCCCAATTTGCAAAAGGATTTCTATGCATAGCTTGAACGTCGAAGTAGCGGGTTGCTGAATCAAGCAACACCAGCGTTGGGTAATAATAACGAAAGGCGTGCTATGAATACGTCGATCAATCAGCGCATGAGGTCGAACGTTTCGTCAATGTCCAACTATAATCCCTGTCTCAACTGCTCAGGTGATCATGCCTTTCACCGATGCCCTGGAATTGGTCGCATGAGCCGGGACGACAAAATTAAGCGTATTTTCGATCTGGGATTATGCCAGAATTGCTTGAGAAGGGGACATACTGCCCGGAACTGCTTATCAAGCCGTTGCCCAAGGTGCGCCAGGGCACCTCACAATAGCATCATTTGCCCAAGGTTATTAGCAACAAACTCCAAAGAAGATAGATCTCGCATGCCCACGCTAGCAACGGTAGTAGAAGACGAACGGAAGGAGGATCAATAGCAACGAACTAACCAGGAGGAAACCGGCCTCGGGGTTTTCAGTATGGAAATTCTACCATAGCACAGAGTGCTTTTGATTTCCGTGCTAATTTGTTGGCTACGGCACAGGTACGTTTCCTAACACGTGGTGGAACAATAGTGAGAATGCGAGCGATATGTGATACGGGGGCACAGGTGAACCTAATTAGCAAAGACATTGTAACAAATAATCAAATTTCTACGCGCCGAATTAGAATTGGTGTATTATCTGCAATGGGAGCGGGATCAAATATTTGCGACAAATCAATTACTGGTCACTTCATGTCGCTTTACGGTGATGAACTCCGAATCCTCATAACATGTTTAGTAATACATTCGGTATTGGGGGAAAATTTATTGCCACCAAGGCGGTTGCTTAAACAAGATTTACCTCGCGATATATCGTCTCAATTAGCAGACCCAACCTTCGATCAGCCAGCTAAGGTTGAAATGCTCTTAGGTGTTGGTGTATGGGCACAACTTATGCAGGATAATATGAGGCGATTATCCTCGGGGTTCGTAGCGCAAGAGACTCGCTTAGGATAGTTGTTGTTTGGTGAAATTCCAACTGACCCCAGCATTGTTGGGGCTAACCTAGCAAAGGATGTGAACTCAGCTGATAACGAGAGCAATCTTGACCTGCTATTGCGGAGATTTTTTGAATCGGAGAATCTACCTGGCGATGAATCAACTTGGACAGCAGAGCAGCAATCGTGTGAAGATCATTTTTTAAGAACGCATAATTTTAACTCCAAAACAGGTCGTTATATTCTACAAATACCATTGCGTCCCAACTGGGAAAGTATCGGTTGTAATCGGGCAATAGCGCTTCAACGATTCCTACGTTAAGAACAGCGCTTTAAACGAGATGCGGAGCTAAAGGAACGATATCAGAAGTTTATGAACGAATATATGTCAAAGGATTGGTTACGTCTAGCAAATAGACCGCCAGACGAAAAATCTTATTATATTCCCCACCATGCGGTAATAAAAAAGTTTCGTGTGGTCTTTGATGCATCTTGTTCGACCGATAGCGGATTATCATTAAATGACGTCCAAATGATCGGACCTAAGCTACAAATGGATTTAATCGACCTGCTTTGGGGATTTCGCTTGAATGCGTACGCAGTCTCAGCAGATATCAAGCAGATGTTTCCTCAGGTAAAAATAGCAGACCTGCACTGGGACTTACAACGCATATTTTGGAGAGATGATACAGGACAAACAATGGAATACTGGCTCACTGGAGTTACGTTTGGAATGGCATCAGCGCCTTTTTGTGCAATTCGTGCAATGCAACAGTGTGCCAGAGACAATGCAGCTAGATGGCCTCGTGGGGCAGAAGCCGTGCTGAATAATTTCTATATGGATGATTGTTTGGTCGGTGCTGACTCTGAGGAGGAGTTGTTGCTATTATGCTGGCAAATGAAGAAGCTTTTACTCACAGGGGGGTTCGAACTAACAAAGTGGCGACCAAATTCGAATTATGTACAGCGTTTTATCGATACACCAATAGCTGGTGATGACGCCTGGCTGAATAGCAACATGGAAACATCGGTACTTGGTCTAAAATGGATTCCCTCAACAGATGAGTTTGCCTTCATTGTGCATTCATTACCGGCAGAAGACACCACTTATTGGACTAAGCGATCAGTTTTAAGTATAACGGCGAGAATATATGATCCTAATGGGCTAGCCGCACCTTTTATAAGCAAGACTGGGATACAATCTTATCCGAGCCATTAAGAATGACATGGCAGAGTATTCTCTCTCAAATTCCGCAATTTAGCAATCTTCATATACCGCGATGGTTAGGCTACAGGCGACGATTAAACATGACCTTTCATGGATTTTCAGACGCATCAACACAGGAATTTGGAGCAGCCGTATATGCGGTATTACATACCGACGAAGGGGTGAAATCCAATTTGTTGCTATCGAAATCGAGAGTCGCGCCATTACGAGTGGAAACTATACCACGTCTGGAATTGCGAGCTGCAGCATTATTGAGCGAATTAATTCAGCGTGTGTTAACCGTCTGCGAAACTCAACATCATATAACAATTGGTTCAATCACGTGTTGGTCCGACTCTATGGTGGTACTCTGCTGGTTGAAACGCGATAGGGGTAGCCTGAAACAGTTTGTAGCGAATCGCGTTTGGCAAATCAATTAGAATACAGAAAAATGCGTGTGGAAGTATGTGCTCACAGACAAAAATCCTGCTGACCTCATTTCTAGAGGTATTTCGATGAGTGAGTTAATTGCTTTGCAAATGTAGTGGCATGGTCCTGACTTCCTCCGACTGCCAAAAGTCATGTGGCCGAAACTACGGAAGGTGTGTCGGCAAAAATTGAAACAGAAGTGAAAAAAGAATGCCGTCATGCAATAATACATACTGAATGGACAGACAATCAATCGGCCGCTAAGGTCAACACCATATCCATTAAACTTGAGTCACTATTGGAGCGCTACTCATCGATAAATCGTTTAATAAGAGTGACTGCATGGGTATTTAGATTTGCGACAAATTGTCGATCACCATTGGCAGAGAGGTCAAAACTTCATCTAAGCGTTAAGGAGATCGAATTTGCATTGGCATTCTGGATCCGACAGGAGCAAGGTGATTATTATGGAGACGATATCCGAACATTACAAAACAACATACATAAGAAGAAACCCGCAGAAGGTTCTAAACTATCGAATGGTATTGGGATGTTAGCTCCGTTTATTCAAGACGGTATACTGCGTATGAGTGGGCGGCTACAAGAAGCAGATATACTTGAAACTCAACGCAATCCAGCGATTTTACCAGGAAAGGGAAGATTGGCCTGGTTGATTGCGCGAGCAGAGCATTTAAAACTATTGCATTGCGGGGCACAACAGTTAATCGCGACGTTAAGGCAAAAATATTGGATCATCGGCGTACGGTATTTAGCAAAATCCCTGATCAAAGGCTGCATAATGTGCGAAAAGTTGAGAGCCAAAATGAGTGAACAAATGATGGGAAATCTCCCAGCTTGTCGAGTACGTCCAGCGCGTCCATTTGTGCATGCAGGAATCGACTACGCAGGACCCATACGAGTACGCCCGGACCGTCGGAGGGGAAATGTAGTCCCAAAAGGTTATATCGCGGTGTTTGTATGCATGGTATCCAAGGCGGAACATTTGGAATTCGTATCGGACTTATCCACCAAGGCCTTTATTATGGCCTATATCTGTTTTACTTCACGCTATGGGCATTGTTTACACCTCTGGAGCGATAATGGAACAAGCTTTGTTGGGGCCGAGCAAGAGCTAAGTCGAATGCTGCAAACGTGGCAAAACTCAGATCTTTATGAACAACTTTTAGCGCAACAAACCGAGTGGCATTTCATTACTCCCTCTGCTCCGCATCAAGGGGGCCTTTGGGAGGCGGCCGTTAAGGCTGCGAAGCATCATCTGCGTCGAGTGATGGGAGCTCGCTTATTGACCATCGAAGCATTGCAGACATTGTTGGCAGAAATTTGGGCGGTACTCAACTCTCGCCCGTTATGTGCTCTTAGTGCAGACCCGCGAGACTTGAGTCCTCTAAAAACTGGGCATTTGTTAATTGGAGAATCGTTGATTCTAGTTTTAGGCGAACAAATACCAGTGGAATGGCCGGAGAATCGCCTCGATTATTGGCAATCACGACAGCTTATTACACAAAGATTCTGGAAGCTATGGAGCAATAGCTATTTGCATGAGCTTCAACAGCGTTCCAAATGGCGAGAAATTAGAGTCAACTTGAAGGTGGGTGACTTAGTTGTCATAAAAAATGAAGCTACCCCTCCAACCCTGTCGAAAATGGGACGAGTGACGGCATTGCATCCAGGCAGCGACGGCTTGGTCCGTAACGTTTCTCTTTGGACAGGTAACCGCAATATTAACCGCCCCATTCAAAAGCTATGTGTCTTACCTGTAGAACCTGTTGAGCCTCGAGATATATCGAGCCTCAAGGCCGGAGGATGTTCGAGCTTGTGAGAAGTAGCGAGTTTACAGCAGAACGAAACGGTTTCGCTAGCGAATAGGCAGCATAAAAAACAATAAATAAATATTCAAGCATTATACGTGTTCCATTTAAATAAAAAGATTGTTTTCGTACATAATTCGAATTTGGTCGCCACTTTGTTAGTTCGAACCCCCCTGTGAGTAAAAGCTTCTTCATTTGCCAGCATAATAGCAACAACTCCTCCTCAGAGTCAGCACCGACCAAACAATCATCCATATAGAAATTATTCAGCACGGCTTCTGCCCCACGAGGCCATCTAGCTGCATTGTCTCTGGCACACTGTTGCATTGCACGAATTGCACAAAAAGGCGCTGATGCCATTCCAAACGTAACTCCAGTGAGCCAGTATTCCATTGTTTGTCCTGTATCATCTCTCCAAAATATGCGTTGTAAGTCCCAGTGCAGGTCTGCTATTTTTACCTGAGGAAACATCTGCTTGATATCTGCTGAGACTGCGTACGCATTCAAGCGAAATCCCCAAAGCAGGTCGATTAAATCCATTTGTAGCTTAGGTCCGATCATTTGGACGTCATTTAATGATAATCCGCTATCGGTCGAACAAGATGCATCAAAGACCACACGAAACTTTTTTATTACCGCATGGTGGGGAATATAATAAGATTTTTCGTCTGGCGGTCTATTTGCTAGACGTAACCAATCCTTTGACATATATTCGTTCATAAACTTCTGATATCGTTCCTTTAGCTCCGCATCTCGTTTAAAGCGCTGTTCTTAACGTAGGAATCGTTGAAGCGCTATTGCCCGATTACAACCGATACTTTCCCAGTTGGGACGCAATGGTATTTGTAGAATATAACGACCTGTTTTGGAGTTAAAATTATGCGTTCTTAAAAAATGATCTTCACACGATTGCTGCTCTGCTGTCCAAGTTGATTCATCGCCAGGTAGATTCTCCGATTCAAAAAATCTCCGCAATAGCAGGTCAAGATTGCTCTCGTTATCAGCTGAGTTCACATCCTTTGCTAGGTTAGCCCCAACAATGCTGGGGTCAGTTGGAACTTCACCAAACAACAACTATCCTAAGCGAGTCTCTTGCGCTACGAACCCCGAGGATAATCGCCTCATATTATCCTGCATAAGTTGTGCCCATACACCAACACCTAAGAGCATTTCAACCTTAGCTGGCTGATCGAAGGTTGGGTCTGCTAATTGAGACGATATATCGCGAGGTAAATCTTGTTTAAGCAACCGCCTTGGTGGCAATAAATTTTCTCCCAATACCGAAGGTATTACTAAACATGTTATGAGGATTCGGAGTTCATCACCGTAAAGCGACATGAAGTGACCAGTAATTGATTTGTCGCAAATATTTGATCCCGCTCCCATTGCAGATAATACACCAATTCTAATTCGGCGCGTAGAAATTTGTTTATTTGTTACAATGTCTTTGCTAATTAGGTTCACCTGTGCCCCCGTATCACATATCGCTCGCATTCTCACTATTGTTCCACCACGTGTTAGGAAACGTACCTGTGCCGTAGCCAACAAATTAGCACGGAAATCAAAAGCACTCTGTGCTATGGTAGAATTTCCATGCACGGATGGTTGCGACGAAATAGTACTACTGAAAACCCCGAGGCCGGTTTCCTCCTGGTTAGTTCGTTGCTATTGATCCTCCTTCCGTTCGTCTTCTACTACCGTTGCTAGCGTGGGCATGCGAGATCTATCTTCTTTGGAGTTTGTTGCTAATAACCTTGGGCAAATGATGCTATTGTGAGGTGCCCTGGCGCACCTTGGGCAACGGCTTGATAAGCAGTTCCGGGCAGTATGTCCCCTTCTCAAGCAATTCTGGCATAATCCCAGATCGAAAATACGCTTAATTTTGTCGTCCCGGCTCATGCGACCAATTCCAGGGCATCGGTGAAAGGCATGATCACCTGAGCAGTTGAGACAGGGATTATAGTTGGACATTGACGAAACGTTCGACCTCATGCGCTGATTGATCGACGTATTCATAGCACGCCTTTCGTTATTATTACCCAACGCTGGTGTTGCTTGATTCAGAAACCCGCTACTTCGACGTTCAAGCCATGCATAGAAATCCTTTTGCAAATTGGGGATGCGATCTGTGGGTCGTACCATTTCCCACTGACTGCGAGATGTGCTGTCCAGCCGGGATTCGAGAAAATTCAAAATAAGCAAATCACGTTGCTCCCCAGCTCCCAATTGTCTCGAAATCATGCGCGTGCTGTTGCGCGTCACGTCCAGCATATTTCTTATCAAGGCATGGGTGGCCCTTGACCAGATAGGCAGAGCATATATTGCAGAGCAGTGTGCTGCGTGACAAAGATATTCGTTATCGAATGTTAAACACAATGTCTTCCATGCATCGATGAAGCTTTCTTCTCGTTGAGGCCAATATCCCATTGCCCTGGCTGCCTCTTCTTTTACAGAGCTTTGTAAACGCCGAAGTCGTTGCAAGTTCGTAAGATTCGGATTTTGAATAACCTCCGCCGTAAATATGTCTCGAAACTTTGTCCACTCCTGATGATTGCCGCGAAATACTGGGAGCCGATCTGCCAGCGGTAGCTCCGCGTATTGTAACTGTAACGCTCTATTATTGGCATAGCTGCACACTGCTGTAGACGAAATCGGTTCCAATTCCTTTATCTTTTGGCACAGTTCCGCTCGAACTCTCACGTAAGCATCCTCAACCTCCTGCTGACGGGTGAGATCATCCACTCGTTGTAGTTCATCTCGGGGTCTCTGTTGAAACTCTCGAGATCTAGATTGAAAGTTTCCCCAAGCATTAGTAAGAATATCGAGGCGAACTTTGATAACCTCGATATTTGCCTCCTGGAATGTCGCTGATGTCAACCAGTTCGACTGATGCTGAGAAACCGCAAAATCCATATCTGCTCGAATATTGCTATCGTCTTCAATAACTCGGAATGCCGTTCGGTCTGTACTTGCAATAATCTCTGCAGGCACTTCCGCACTTGTTGTTCGCTTTCCTCCTCGCGCCACCAGTATTTGAGGATCACCTGTGAATACATAAGAAGGAAACACTACCCTTTAAATATATCCCTAAATTTTGGAAAGCCGCTAGATATGTTAACACTGTTCCACAAGTTACTAAATCAACATCCACTAGATATGCTTAAAGTCGCTGTTTTTCCACAAAATTTATTAACTCATACGATGGCTGTTACACTTCAGTTAATAAAATATTTATCCAATCTTCATTAAGTCTTAAATATTTCCTTGACTTTATGGTCAACTCGCTATTTCGCCCTAAATACACCTATTTGCAATAATGTAGTAAGTCACTAAAGCCTTTGATGACCCTTCGCATTAATATTAATAAGTTAAAGTCGCAGATATTCATAATTTATACATACTCCAATAAGTCTGATTTACTTTTATTTAATGAAAAGGCAAATATTACAACCAATGAGCTTTCAAAACGCTGTATCGCCGTAAAGGAATATATGTATATAAGCTTAAGTCGCAGATATAAGTTAAGGTACGTTTCCGTTCCCATAATAAATGCCGAGCTGGCAACTAACTTTTGGCACATGACAACAACAGCAATAACAACAGTAGCTCGTAGCCAAACGGGCATCCGCTATTCATTTCAACTGTAGTGCATCGAAGTGCTTACGATGCAACTCACCTTCCGCGCATGACAACAACAACAGCAAAAGTATGCGACAATAACACCAGCAGCAATACTAGCCGAACGGAGGACGCTTCTGCATTCACACGGTACGGAATGTGCTGATGCTATGTCTACGGAGTAGCGTGTGACAACAATAGCGACAACAACGGTGAACCACAACGGCAGCGGCAGCGACGCTTAGGGTAGCGGTAAGTTAGGAGCTAGCTTTTGTGTAGGAAAATAGTTAGTCTAAGTTCGGCTCTGTAATCGAAAACAATTGGCTGCTCCTGCATAAGCAGGAGAAATAAATACGTAAACTGTAACCAAGTGTTCTTTTGTGTGACCGCTCCTGCATAGCAGGAGGAACTGAAGGGAGGAATCCTTTTACTGGCGCCCAACGTGGGGCCACTTTAAAAAATTCTTATAAATAAGGACAATCGGAGTGGCCGTGGTGATCGAACACACCCTTAGTGAAAATAAGAGAATCAGCATGAACAAATAAACAAGTGTAATTAATAAAGAAAACATTAAGAGAATCAGCACGAACAATTAAAATATAAACAAGTGTAATTAATAAAGAAAACATTAAGAGGATCAGCATGAACTATTAAAGTATAAACGAGTGTAATTAATAAAAGAAACATTAAAAGAATCATCATAAACTATTAAAATATAAACAAGTGTAATTAATAAAGAGTGAGTGTAAGGCACACCGATCTTTATAAAAGACAATAAAAGAATCAACGCGAACAATCTAATTAGAAACAAGTCTAATTGAAGACAGATTATAGAACTTTAATTGCAAAATAGAAGAATTGCACGCCACGCCTGGGCGTCGCCATCGTGGGATTTAACCCAGAAGCCTTCGTGGGATTCACGCATCATCATCATGCTATTGACGGCAGCAATCCTTTTGTAAGATTATCTAAAATTAATTTTATAATTATTTAATTAAACTAAACTAGGATATTAAATCATTAATTAGAATAATAAATAATAAGCAATACGTCTTGTAAGGCAATTGTTTTGATTACGTTACTTGAGGATTGAAATTGAAATTGAAATTAATAATGGACGTACAGACAGTGCAGAATTTGTTGAATGCAGCTATTAGAGCCGCAACTGACCAAGCCCGTAGGGACTTCCAACAGTAAATTGACGGACTGACGACACGTCTCGCTTCAATAGAGAGTCCTACTAGGGTTGAACAATTCCAGCCGGTTGAAATTGGTGGTGATGTCAGATGCGAGGAATCGCTTGACGTTGTGAAGTCACTACCAGAATTTAATGGTGACAAAACACGCTATGTATCGTGGAGACAGGCTGCCCACGCTGCCTATAAGGTCTACGAAGCCTTCGCAGGTAGTTCAAAGCACTACCAGGCAGTTGCCATAATCCGCAACAAGATTGTTGGTCCGGCGGACATGGTTCTTGCCTCGTTTAATACGGTGCTAAACTTCAAAGCAATTATTTCAAGACTCGACTTCACGTACGCCGATAAGAGGCCTATCTATCTTATCGAACAGGAGATGGGAACACTAAGACAGGGAAGATTAACAATCACGGACTTCTACGACGAGGTAGAGCGTAAATTAACGCTCCTCATTAACAAAACTATAATGTCAAATGCAGGCAATGACGAACTCATTAAATCCCTTAACCAGAAATATAGGCAAGACGCTCTCAGGACCTTTGTGTCCGGGCTCAACAAACCCTTGTGCGACATCCTCTTCTCCTCCAAACCCACGGACATGCCGTCGGCTCTTGCTCTTGCGCAGGAGTTGGAATCTAATCGGCAGCGCTTAGTGTTTGCGAATACTTTCGCTTCCTATAATGAGCGCCAACTTTCATTTAGCCCCAGCTCACCCCAATATAGGCGCGTACCCGTTCAGCGGGCACAACCTGAAGTGGTGCCTATGGACGTGGATCCTTCGACTTCTCGTTTCAGGCTAGCACCTCAGATTTCCAATAATCAACCAGCGAGAGGCGCTATGGAACGTAGGCCGGTTTTAGCACCTACAGCAAATGCCACCGGAACCAATGCCAACTGGAAAGGACCTACTCCTCAGGTTGGGACTGCAAAGAGACCACCAACTTCGGACAGGCAGACAATGCCAAAGATCCAAAGGATAAACAACCTAGCAGACTACTCCAATCCCGAAACTGATGTCTTGGCGAATGATAATGCTGATTATTACGATTACGAAGAGGGGCGGGATGAATACGCTGAGCAGAACGAGCCAGCATTAGAGGTTATAGATGAAGTCAATTTTTTAGGGGTCAGTCCCTCCTCCCCTACATTTGTAGGACCTTCGGAGGAAAAGAATTAAAATTCCTAATCGATACCGGGGCATCTAAAAATTACATAAAAAATTTAGAATCTTTAAAGGCGGTGAAGCCTGCAAAGGCCCCATTCCTAGTAAAATCAATACACGGCGAAACAAAAATTAACCTACAATGTCAGGTAAACGTGTTTAACAAACTACCACCTTCTACATCTTACCCCATCTGGACGGCTTTGACGGAGTAATCGGATTTGACTTCCTGTATGAGATTAATGCCCAAATTGACTGTAAAAAGGGAATTCTGCATTTCAAGGGTGGGAGTGAGAAATTTCTTTATCGATACTCTGGAAAAATTAATAACTTAACTGTTGATAATAGTACGGTTCCGGAGGAACTTGCTGATGAATTTTTAGCGATGATACAAACTCGGTCAGGTGTATTTGCTGACCCTAAGGAAGCTTTGCCATACAATACAAATGTCATTGCGACCATCCGAACTACGGATAACGAACCTGTTTTTTCCAAAGCTTACCCGTACCCAATGGCAGCAGCTGAATTCGTAAACAAGGAAACCAGGGAACTTCTTGCTAACGGCATTATTAGACCTTCACGGTCGCCTTTCAACAATCCAATATGGTAGGTAAAAAAGGCATTGACGAGGACGGTAAGCGCAAAATGCGCCTTGTGGTCGATTTTAGGAAACTAAACGAGAAAACCATAATTGATAAATACCCGATTCCGGACACCTCAGTTATCCTGGCAAACTTAGGTAACTCATCTTATTTCACTATGTTGGACTTAAAATCGGGATTCCATCAGATTAACCTCTCTGAAAAAGATAGAGAAAAAACGGCATTCTCGATCAACAACGGGAAGTACGAGTTTTGCCGATTGCCTTTCGGGCTCAAAAACGCCCCTAGCATCTTCCAAAGAGCAATCGATGACATCCTAAGAGACGAGATCGGTACATGTTGTCACGTCTACATAGACGATGTGATCATCTTCTCAAGGACGAAGGAACAACATCTCCTAGATGTTGGCAGAATATTGGACAGACTCTATGATGCAAATATGCGGGTTTCCCTTGAAAAATCGACGGTACGGAATGTGCTGATGCTATGTCTACGGAGTAGCGTGTGACAACAATAGCGACAACAACGGTGAACCACAACGGCAGCGGCAGCGACGCTTAGGGTAGCGGTAAGTTAGGAGCTAGCTTTTGTGTAGGAAAATAGTTAGTCTAAGTTCGGCTCTGTAATCGAAAACAATTGGCTGCTCCTGCATAAGCAGGAGAAATAAATACGTAAACTGTAACCAAGTGTTCTTTTGTGTGACCGCTCCTGCATAGCAGGAGGAACTGAAGGGAGGAATCCTTTTACTTATATGTATGTATATTATACAAATAAGTTTTCATTACACATTTAATGAAAACGACAGATATTTCCCCATATGACGTTTCAAAACGCTGTTTCGCAGTTAGCGTATAGTTACATAATTACAATCAAATCGCAAATGGTCTGTATACGCTTTTAAAGATTTCCTCTTTAATGTTGTCAAAAATCGCAGGTATTCCAATTCGCTAAAGTGAACCTCGTTATACATATGTATGTACGCACCATTCCTTGCTTCAGTTAGATTTTCCATCGCCCGCTTCTTTGTTCCTCTCATAGAATTTGATACTCCAGGCCTTTTACTTGCCTTTGAGGCTGGCCTTTTGCTTGCCTTTGAAGCTGATTCTTTGCTTGCCTTTGCTGGCCTCTTCTCCTCTACCCTCTTCAACTTCGGCATTATTATCAAGAACTGCAACCAAATAATTTATTTATTTATTTATTTAAAAGAGAGACAATTATAAATAATTACCTCACTTACGAGCTAAAGCACTGGCTGCCAGGGCCTTCGGCTTAAGTATACATTGAATTCTAGGTGGTTATGACAATATATGAGAACATGATCGTTTGAAGAAGAAAAAAATAATGGTATATACTGTATATTCAACTTTTAGAATATCTATTTTTAGGATCTTAAAGATAGTGGTTATACTTATGTATTATTATATATTTAATTTAGAGAGTGCTACAAATTTTGCAATTAGGTTAATACTACGGTCATTTGTTGTTTTGAGATAGTCAGATGGTTTAGTGTTATTGAACAAAGAAAGTCGTATCTGTTGCATGTCTGGGCAGTTGTCGAGGATGTGCATAACGTTAAAATCGGAAGATCCACAACGCGGGCAGTTTGGTTTGGTAGTGCCATTCAAGAGGTGCGCGTGTGTTGCAAGTCTGTGACCAATTCGCAGGCGGGTAAATGTTGCTATATTCCTAGTAGGACAGCTAGTGCTGTAATATGGTTTCGATCCAGTAGGGTTACAGTCTTTGTAATGGTGGTTGTAATCTCTCCACTCACTTGAAAAGGTGATACTAATAGATTGTTTTACCAGCTTACGTATATCTTTGTCGGTGAAGTGTTCAGATATATACAGAGGCTCGCAACAGGCTGCCTTCGCTCTTCTATCTGCAGTTTCATTTCCACGGATCCCTATGTGGGCAGGTACCCACATCATTTTGATTTTATTGCTATACTGCGTAATAATGTTACGGATTTTTTGGATCATTGGTATGCAATTTGATTGGTTAAAGATAGCATCGATGGCGGATTTGCTATCGGTGCAAATGACCGTTTTCTTTCCATTGCGGGAGGCAAATAGTACCGCTTCAAGTATTGCAGCTGCTTCGGCTGTGAATACCGAGCAGTACGGTGGCAGAGAATATACAGCAATGGTGGAACCCAGCTTATTTGTCACAGCAAACGCAGTACCTGTGTCGGATTTAGATCCGTCTGTATACACAACTTCCCAAGTATTGTTGTAATGCTCTAAGGCTTTGTTATGTAGTTGTTGATATTCGTTGTTGCTTGTAGACTGTTTGTGGTGTTGTTGTGAAGTGGTAATAAGTGATGTTGTAAGTGAAGAGTAGGATGGGGATATTGCTGTTTCAACCAAAGATGGAGTTGCGACGATGTTAAGTTGTTTCGCGATAGATAGGCAACGTGATATCGTAGATGGCTTACAGCTTACATTAGTGTATTTTAAAGCTGTTCTAACCTGTGTAAGCAGCAATTTGTTTCTGGCCTGAAATAGCTTTGGAATGAGCACCATCGTGTTACGTGCGATTCTTTGCGCAATATTTGGTAGTCCGGCTTCCGGTAAAATGGCTTTTATTGGCGAAGTAGGGAAGGCTCGAATACTCCTTCTAGCTGCCGCGTGGTATGGTGGAAAAATAAGTTTCATATGGGTTTTAGCACAGTGCCCGTATATCGACAGTCCATGGTCAATCTTAGATAACAATAAAGCTTTTGTTACATTAACAAGTGTGTTTGAATTACATAAGCTATATTTAGAAGACAAAAATTTTATGATATTAAGTCTAGATAATAGGCTTAATCTAACAGACTTGCAATGCTCTTTGTATGACAAATTCTTATCAAATATTAAGCCTAGTATTTTTAAAGTATTAGTGTGGGGGATTTGGATGTTAAACATGTAAAGGGAGGGATAGGAGCAATTGTGCTTTCTGCAGATATGAAAGCTGGAGGATTTGCTTGCTGAAATATTGGCACCAGCCTTTTCTGACCATTTATTAATATCATTTAGAATTTTTAAAAATATATGCTTAACTTGTTGCAGATCTTTGATTTTTGTGAAAATTACGACATCGTCTGCATAAGCGAAATGTTCGACCCTTGGATTTGAGGAAATTATAGAACTAACTTTGTTAAACGCTATGATGAAAAGAGTTACGGAGAGGGGGGAACCTTGGGGTATGCCGTTGTAGAGATTATATATTTGAGATTGATGTCTGTTGGCGCAGACAACAAACTTGCGATTACATAAAAATGATTTTACAATATTGTAAATTTTGGTGCCAATTTTCCAACGCTTGAGTTCGTTGAGCACTATATGTGCTCCAACCCTATCGAAAGCCTTCTCAAAGTCCAAGCTTAATATAGAAACATGGTTTCGGGTTGCTAAGGCCGTAGAGGCAAAGTGCTCGAAGAATAGAAGTGGATCAATAACTCCTAATCCTTTTTGAAAGCCAAATTGGTTAGGGCTTATAAGGTCATCAGCTCTAGCATACCACATGATTCGTGTAGAAATTATTTTTTCTAAAACTTTGGACATGCAGGGGAGGAGGGATATGGGTCTGTAATTTTCTATGTAGGTGTTGGGTTTGTTAGGCTTTGGGACGGGTATGATTGTGGCTGTTTTCCACTGTTGGGGATATATTCCAGAGTTAAAAATTTTGTTGTAGAGGTTAACGAGTCTACTTTTAAGGGAGTTAGGGATGTTTTTTAGGATGGGGTAGGATATTTTGTCAGCGCCTGGTGTTTTTCCTGTTAGTGCTGAAATCGTGATGTCATATTCGCTTGTGGTAATATCGGCCTCAATCGAGAGAGCTTTTAGGGAGGGTGAAGGGTTAATATAGGGTTCAGTAATGACTTGATTTTTTAGTGAGTTAAAACTGGTGTGGAAAAAGGAATTTTCGGAAAGAGATGACCATGTTTGTGCAAATTTTTCTGCGATATCTTGGGGTGAGTATAAAGGCCCTTGGTCTGTGTGAATATGCGATATACCAAATCGTTTACTACACCCTGTAAGAGCTTTTATATCCGACCAAATTTTTTTGGGGCTCGAGGATGGGTTTATGTTAGATGTAATATTTTCCAGTGATATTCTTTTGGCCGACTTTAGCTCCTTCCTAAACATAGCGTTGGCTTTTTTATATTCTATAAGATTGTTATCGGTTCTATTCCGTTTGAATTTCGTCCACAAGCGTTTTTTATTATTTCTAAGGATAGCGAGTAAGTTTGACCAATAGGGCAATTTCGCTGAAAATTTTTTAGTGCTAGATTGGGGAATAGTTAAATGAGCGGCAGAACGGATAATTGATTTTATTGCAGTAGTTTCGGCATTTATATTATTACAGAGTGGTTTATTGTTGGAGAGAGATATGGCAAGCGAGCAAAAAGTTGGCCAGTCTGCCTTTTCTGTCAAGAACTTCGACCTGGGCTTCACGTTGTAGGACTTGGGAGTGGAAAGGGAAGTGATGATGGGGAAGTGGTCGCTGTTGTGGAGATCATCGAGGGTATGGGAGGTAAGTTTGGGAGATAGAGTAGCAGAAGCTAGAATAACATCGGGATGGGTAAATGTTCCATGTGTCGAAAAGTGTGTGGGTGAGCCGTCGTTAAGAACGACAAGGTCATGAGATAAAATTATATCTTCTATTATTTCTCCTCTTTTATTTGCAGCCGTGGAACCCCACAATGGGCTCCAGGCATTGAGATCGCCCATAATGATGATGGGGGTAGCAAAATAATTGAGAACATTAGATATATCTCGAACGTTGAAGCTTTGATGTGGGGGTATGTAGCAGTTAATGATTGTAATTTTGAAGCCAATGTCTACTTCTATTGCTAAACACGAGATATTGGAGGAAACTGGTATTTCTTTGTGGGTTAGGCTCTTCTTAATGAATACAGCAATCCCTTGCTTGCAGGAAGTGTTCTGGCTGCTATTATAAAAATAACTATCGTATTTATTAGGTGCGTGTAGCTTTTTATTGAATGGGAGATGTGTTTCTTGTATGGATATAATTTCTGGCGAAAATTCATTGATTAGTATGTTTAAGTCTGGATAATTATTCAAAAGACCGTTCATATTCCATTGCAAAATTCGCATCATTTACTATGGTATTTGTGGGTTTGCGAAAGGTGGGAAGAGGGGCTGCATTAATGCAGGGGAAGAGAGATGGGAAAGCAAGGAGGAAATCATATTGTGTGTTGATGAGTCATCGACTGATGTAGTAGTTGTTGTGTTTGATATATGTGAAGTGATTTTGTTTTCTTTTGTTTCATTTTCTGTTGTTTCGTTATTTGGGGTATTGATGTTGTTTTTGTAATTAGAACCGGTTTTTTCGGCAGAAGTAAGTTGTGTAGCATTGTTGTTTTCTTGTACTTGTATATTGTTGCTATTATTTTTTGCTATATCAGCATATGGAGTGGAACTCTCATTGAAGGTGGTAGGTATTTGCATTTTTTGGATTCTTATTGCCTCACGCATGGAGCATTTGTTATCTGTTTTTATTTTTATTATTTCTTTCATTTGTACAAATTTGGGACATGATTTGCTAGAAGCCGAGTGACTACCAGAACAATTAATGCAGAAAGAACGAGAGCAAGGCAATGAAGTGTGAGGTGGGAGGGCACATGTGTCGCATACAGGGGCTTTATTGCATCGCTTTGTCGTGTGACCGAGAAGCTGACAGCTTTTGCATCTCATTGGGTTGGCATAGTACGGTCTTACCTTAGTGGTGTACCATGAAATATCAAATTTTTCTGGTAAATGATACATGTCAAACGTGAGAAGCACAACTCCACTTGGGACTGGATGATTATTGACATATTTTGGAAATTTAAAAATTGATACGACACCCTGTTCTTTCAAATTTTCTACGATCTCGTTTTCTGACACTTCATTTAGACATGGTGCGAAAATTGTACCTTTAGAGTAATTAAGGTTGTTGTGTAATTCTATTTTTACATCACATACTCCGTACAAAGTTTTTGTGGCTAGAAATTTTTGGGCAATGTGGTTGCTTTTTACTAATAGTAGTAATTTGCCATCCCTCAGTTCAGAAATATTCATAATTTCTGAGCTGACGTTTTTGAGGGCTTTGTGCACAGCAAAGCACGAGTATTTATTAAGGGGTTTTTCAGCATTTATTGCACTTACCACCAGGTATTTTGGATTTTCTTTTTTGACTGTCGGTAGCGTAGGAAAATCTTTAATTAAGCTAGGTTTTTTCCTTTTAGCTTTAGGGCTTGGGGCTAACAGGGCAAACCTGTTATCCCCAAGCGAGGATCCCCCAGGGGGCATCCTTGTTATCAATCGTTAACTATGTATGTATAACAAATATCACTGTCTTATGAGAAAAAAAAAAGAAACAAAGTTTCTTTTGCGCTTTGCGAATAACACTCGAAAATAGGTGAGAGAAGAACGTAGGAAGTCACTCTGAGCACTATAAGCACAACCGTACACGTCGAGTATCAGTCGATGACTGTGCAACCAAATAATATTAGCTTGTTTTATTACGTTTATCTATGTTAAAACAACCTTATAGTAAATCAAAACTCTCAGTTTAAGTCCCAGAAAGATTCGATATACTTATGTATGTATAATTGCAAAACTAGATCAAACAATGAAATAATTTCTGTTTGCAGACTAAAAAGCGATATGGCTTGCGTATACACACAAAATCCAAATGACTCAATAGTCACGACACGACGAAAACGAAGTCTCCAACGAAACTCATTCTCCGAGTTCCATTTGCATTCGTGTATATCTTAATTATAGTGGGTACACGTTAAATAGAGAAACGAAACAATATAATGCTGCATACATATATTTGTGCATACCTACATAATTATATGTTCAAATAATTATGCTTCCTATTCTACTTTGATATGTCGAATACAAATCTTCACAACTACTGTTCGCCATATAGTAGTACCACAATCGTAGGAACGACCTGGTTGCCGAAACACTCGCTGGTTAATGTGCTTAGCTATTAAACCTATCACTCAAATTCAAACTCTCACTCTCTCAAGCAAACTCTCGCTGATATCGTTCGTTTGAATGAGCAACGCGCGCACAGCAATAGCAGCAAACACACAGCATGCTAGAGATAGAAGCAAAAGTCGCAACTGCCTTATGCTTGGTTTTCATTAGGTCAAATTTGACGTCAAATGTTGTCATTTGAATGAAAACGGGTTGTCATAAGGTGCCATTTGTGTTTGCAGTCAGTTTTGACCTCGTACTGTCATATAAAATGACAGCCAAGTGAAAACGGTCAGATTTTAATTTGCCCGCCGATATGGCAACATTTGCCAAGCGAACAGCTGATTCCGATTAAAAAAAACTGCTAGCAAGTCCGAAACAGCAATATTTTTCCAGCAAAGGTAATGTTATAATCTTTATTTATTTAATTTTGTGCGACATCACTTGCTCGCGAAAAGAGAAGGGTTTCAGTAAATACGGTTTCAGAGGAAAAGCGTCATCAGCTACTATGACAAATGGCATAGGATCTTTTTCATCTGGGAGCGGCCTAGGAGCTGGGAAATTAATGCTGTTATCAGCAAGAGCAGCTGAAAGTGGACATCTGAAATGTATTAAAAACATTTCAAGCCATAAAGTAGAATCGTTGACTTATTTAGCCATATATTGGAAAATACTTACCTTGCGAAAACCCCACCATCAGATTCGCGACCATATGCACCGACTTCGTCAAACAAAAATTTGTAGTCGGCATCTACCATAGCCATCAGGACAATGCTATTGAATTTTTTACAGTTAAAATACTCCGACCCACAGTTAGCCGGCGCCTGAATTGCTATGTTTTTTCCATCTAACGCCCCACAGCAATTAGGGAAATTCCATCGTTGCTCGAAACGGTCAGCAACTATTTTCCTCTGTTCAGGAGTACTCGAAACCTTAATCTAAAATATCAAATGTTCTTATATAAATATCAGCCCTGTCACTTTTACTTGGATGACACAAAAACTTACCTTTCGAAATTCTGCTCTCAGAGCCTCGAAAATAGCACCACATGTTTCATGTATTATATGGCAAATCGTCGTTTTCCCTATTAGGAAAACAGTCATTAGGCTTGAAAAACTATCGCCTGTAGCCAAGTAGCGTAAAGTTACCGCCAATCTTTCACCGACGGAGATTGCTTTCCTAAAACGAGTTGATTTTTTCGATATATATGTGGTGAGACGCTCGACAAGACATTCGAAATCCTCCAAATTCATTCTTAAAAAGTTTTTTAACCACCGAGGGTCCTGAAAAACTAGCTTGGAACGCAGTGTAGCATAAAATCCACAAGTGGCTCTATCCCTCAGAGCTGGCCTAAGCCACCATTGTTTTCGTTTCCTCAGTTGGCCCCTCTTCTTTTTCCATGCTCTTAGTGTTGTTACTACGCAAAGCGCCGCAGTAGCTATTGCCATTCGATTATTTTTGCGCATTGTTCCACGTTTAATTTCTTTTTACTTTTTGCAAAAACTTGTCTCCTATCAGCTGGCCGGCTGTCAAAAAATGTCATTTCACATATGGCATTAGTAATGAAAACTGCATGGCAGTCAATTGACCTAAAAATTTGATGGCAGTGTTTGACAGTCACTGCCTTACCAACTTTGCGTCAATTTATAACATGTAATGAAAACACATTTGACACCAAATGACTAGCTGTCACTTGAGGACAGTTTTTGATGGCAGTGAATTTGACCAAGTGAAAACCAAGCATTACAATTAGGGGTGGAATCAGCAAAGGTAGCATTGAATAGTGGCGGAATGTAAAATAATTGAGTAACATCTCAAAATACACAAAAGAAATTTACGTTAGATGAAATTCACGCACGGCAACGCCACTTCATGTAATTGTCGCCGCAGGCCGTGAGTCAGCAGAACGTTAATTTTAGGAAGACTGAGAGCATAAAGCGTATTGCGCAAGCACGAGTAGCTCTTTCCCTTTGCCTCCTCTTCGTCACAGTGACAATCGCACTGTTCAATCGAGTAGGCCTTGCCGACCACCGGCACCGAGACTTAAAAAACACGAGCCATACGATATGCGCTGCCTGCGCAACAAACAAACACAATCATGCAAACAACACACATACTTATGGTTGCATGTTATACATTTGTCAATTATTGCCGAATTCACAATTTTGCCAAAATTTTTCCTGATTCTTCATTTGGAAGACACCAACCGTACTGCCACACTTCATTCTTCGGCTCGATGGACCAAAAAATGTTCCATTTAAATAAAAAGACTGTTTTCGTATAATGCTTGAATATCTATTTATTGTTTTTTATGCTGCCTATTCGCTAGCGAAACCGTTTCGTTCTGCTGTAAACTCGCTACTACTCACACGCTCGAACAATACGAAAACAGTATTTTTATTTAAATGGAGCAGACGCATTGTTATGAGTAGCGTACTCATACCACATTGCTTTCGACAATCTAAAAAATTTGAACAAAAATTAAGTTGCTCCAAAATCAGTCGGGTTTAGACACAAATGTGTGGAAATACATATACATATATGCACGTGAACAAAATAATAACTCGAATAAAGATGATGCAATTTTTGCAAAAAATTTATATGACACATTGTTATGGGTAGCGTACTCACCCCACATTGCTTTCGACAATCTAAAAAATTTGAACAAAAATTAACTTGCTCCAAAATCGGTCGGGTTTAGACTCAAATGTGTGGAAATACATATATTTTTACTCATACAAAATATGAACTCGATTAAAGTAGATGAAATTTTTGCAAAAAAATCCATATGACGCATTGCTATGAGTAGCGTACTTATACCACATTGCTTTCGACAATCTTGAAAATTATAAGAAAAATTAATTAGCTCCAAAATCGGTCGGATTTTGACTCAAATGTGTGGAAATACATATATATTCACGTCGACAAAATAAGAACTCGAATAAAGATGATGAAATTTTTGCAAAAAAGGCCATATGACACATTGTTATGAGTAGCGTACTCATACCACATTGCTTTGGACAATCTGGAAAATTTGAACAAAAATTAACTTGCTCTAAAATCGGTCTTGTTTAGACTCAAATGGGTAAAACTACATAAATATTCACGTGAACAAAATAAGAACTCGAATAAAGATGATGCAATTTTTGCAACAAAATCCATATGACGCATTGCTATGAGTAGCGTACTCATACCACATTGCTTTCGACTATCTAAAAAATTTGAACAAAAATTAAGTTGCTCCAAAATCAGTCGGGTTTAGACACAAATGTGTGGAAATACATATATATTCACATGAACAAAATAAGAACTCGAATAAAGATGATAAAATGTTTGCAAAAAATCCATATGACACATTGTTATGGGTAGGGTACTCATACGACATTGCTTTCGACAATCTTGAAAATTTGAACAAAAATTAAGTTGCTCCAAAATCGGTCGGGTTTAGACACAAATGTGTGGAAATACATATATATTCACGTGAACAAAATAAGAACTCGAATAAAGATGATGAAATTTTTGCAAAAAAATCCAAATGACGCATTTGTATGAGTAGCGTACTCACACCACAATGCTTTCGACAATCTAAACAAATTGAACAAAAATTAAGTTGCTCCAAAATCGGTCGGGTTTAGACTCAAATGTGTGGAAATACATATATATTCACGTATACAAAATAAGAACTCGAATAAAGATGATGAATGTTTTGCAAAAAAATCCAAATGACGCATTGTTATGAGTAGCGTACTCATACCACATTGCTTTCGACAATCTAAAAAATTTGAACAAAAATTAAGTTGCTCCAAAATCAGTCCGGTTTAGACACAAATGTGTGGAAATACATATATATTCACGTGAACAAAATAAGAACTCGAATAAAGATGATGCAATTTTGCAAAAAATTCATATGACACATTGTTATGGGTAGCGTACTCACCCCACATTGCTTTCGACAATCTAAAAAATTTGAACAAAAATTAAGTTGCTCCAAAATCGGTCGGGTTTAGACTCAAATGTGTGGAAATACATATATTTTTACTCATACAAAATAAGAACTCGATTAGAGATGGTGGAGTTTTTGCAAAAAAGTCCATATGACACATTGTTGTGAGTAGCGTACTCGTACGACATTGCTTTCAACAATCTGGAAAATTTGAACAAAAATTAACTTGCTCCAAAATCGGTCGGGTTTAGACTCAAATGTGTGGAAATACATATATATTCACGTAAACAAAATAAGAACTCGGATAAAGATGATGAAATTTTTGCAAAAAAATCCATATGACCCATTGTTATGAGTAGCGTACTCGTACGACATTGCTTTCAACAATCTGGAAAATTTGAACAAAAATTAACTTGCTCCAAAATCGGTCGGGTTTAGACTCAAATGTGTGGAAATACATATATATTCACGTATACAAAATAAGAACTCGAATAAAGATGATGAATGTTTTGCAAAAAATCCAAATGACGCATTGTTATGAGTAGCGTACTCATACCACATTGCTTTCGACAATCTAAAAAATTTGAACAAAAATTAAGTTGCTCCAAAATCAGTCGGGTTTAGACACAAATGTGTGGAAATACATATATATTCACGTGAACAAAATAAAAACTCGAGTAAAGATGATGCAATTTTCGCAAAAAATTTATATGACACATTGTTATGGGTAGCGTACTCACCCCACATTGCTTTCGACAATCTAAAAAATTTGAACAAAAATTATGTTGCTCCAAAATCGGTCGGGTTTAGACTCAAATGTGTGGAAATACATATATTTTTACACATACAAAATATGAACTCGATTAAAGATGATGAAATTTTTGCAAAACAATCCATATGACGGATTGTTATGAGTAGCGTATTCATACCACATTGCTTTCGACAATCTAAAAAAATTTAACAAAAATTAAGTTGCTCCAAAATCGGTCGGGTTTAGACTCAAATGTGTGGAAATGCATACATATTCACGTGTACAAAATAAGAACTCGATTAAAGATGGTGGAATTTTTGCAAAAAAGTCCATTTGACACATTGTTATGAGTAGCGTACTCATATCACATTGCTTTCGACAATCTAAAAAATTTGAAAAAAAAATTAACTTGCTCCAAAATCGGTCGGGTTTAGACTCAAATGTGTGAAAATACATACATATTCACGAGTACAAAATAATAACTCGAATGAAGACGATGAAATTTTTGCAAAAAAATCCAAATGACGCATTTTATTGAGTAGCGTACTCATACCACAATGCTTTCGACAATCTAAACAAATTGAACAAAAATTAAGTTGCTCCAAAATCGGTCGGGTTTAGACTCAAATGTGTGGAAATACATATATATTCACGTGAACAATATAAGAACTCGAATAAAGTTGATGAAATTTTTGCAAAAAAATCCTTATGACGCATTGTTATGAGTAGCGTACTCATACCACATTGCTTTCGACAATCTTGAAAATTTGAACAAAAATTAAGTTGCTCCAAAATCGGTTGGGTTTAGACTCAAATGTGTGGAAATACATATATATTCACGTATACAAAATAAGAACTCGAATAAAGATGATGAATGTTTTGCAAAAAAATCCAAATGACGCATTGTTATGAGTAGCGTACTCATACCACGTTGCTTTCGACAATCTAAAAAATTTGAACAAAAATTAAGTTGCTCCAAAATCAGTCGGGTTTAGACACAAATGTGTGGAAATACATATATATTCACGTGAACAAAATAAGAACTCGAGTAAAGATGATGCAATTTTTGCAAAAAATTTATATGACACATTGTTATGGGTAGCGTACTCACCCCACATTGCTTTCGACAATCTAAAAAATTTGAACAAAAATTATGTTGCTCCAAAATCGGTCGGGTTTAGACTCAAATGTGTGGAAATACATACATATTCACGTGTACAAAATAAGAACTCGATTAAAGATGGTGGAATTTTTGCAAAAAAGTCCATATGACACATTGTTATGAGTAGCGTACTCATATCACATTGCTTTCGACTATCTAAAAAATATGAAAAAAATTAACTTGCTCCAAAATCGGTCGGGTTTAGACTCAAATGTGTGGAAATACATACATATTCACAAGTACAAAATAAGAACTCGAATGAAGACGATGAAATTTTTGCAAAAAAATTCAAATGACGCATTGTTATGAGTAGCGTACTCATACCACATTGCTTTCGACAATCTAAAAAATTTGAACAAAAATTAAGTTGCTCCAAAATCGGTCGGGTTAACACTCAAATGTGTGGAAATACATATATATTCACGTGAACCAAATAAGAACTCGAATAAAGTTGATGAAATTTATGCAAAAAAATCCATATGACGCATTGCTATGAGTAGCGTACTCATACCACATTGCTTTCGACAATCTAAAAAATTATAAGAAAAATTAATTAGCTCCAAAATCGGTCGGATTTTGACTCAAATGTGTGGAAATACATATATATTCACGTCGACAAAATAAGAACTCGAATAAAGATGATGAAATTTTTGCAAAAAAGGCCATATGACACATTGTTATGAGTAGCGTACTCATACCACATTGCTTTGGACAATCTGGAAAATTTGAACAAAAATTAACTTGCTCTAAAATCAGTCGGGTGTAGACTCAAATGGGTAAAAATACATAAATATTCACGTGAACAAAATAAGAACTCGAGTAAAGATGATGCAATTTTTGCAACAAAATCCATATGACGCATTGCTATGAGTAGCGTACTCATACCACATTGCTTTCGACTATCTAAAAAATTTGAACAAAAATTAAGTTGCTCCAAAATCAGTCGGGTTTAGACACAAATGTGTGGAAATACATATATATTCACATGAACAAAATAAGAACTCGAATAAAGATGATGCAATTTTGCAAAAAATTCATATGACACATTGTTATGGGTAGCGTACTCACCCCACATTGCTTTCGACAATCTAAAAAATTTGAACAAAAATTAAGTTGCTCCAAAATCGGTCGGGTTTAGACTTAAATGTGTGGAAATACATATATTTTTACTCATACAAAATAAGAACTCGATTAGAGATGGTGGAGTTTTTGCAAAAAAGTCCATATGACACATTGTTGTGAGTAGCGTACTCGTACGACATTGCTTTCAACAATCTGGAAAATTTTAACAAAAATTAACTTGCTCCAAAATCGGTCGGGTTTAGACTCAAATGTGTGGAAATACATATATATTCACGTATACAAAATAAGAACTCGAATAAAGATGATGAATGTTTTGCAAAAAAATCCAAATGACGCATTGTTATGAGTAGCGTACTCATACCACATTGCTTTCGACAATCTAAAAAATTTGAACAAAAATTAAGTTGCTCCAAAATCAGTCGGGTTTAGACACAAATGTGTGGAAATACATATATATTCACGTGAACAAAATAAGAACTCGAATAAAGATGATGCAATTTTGCAAAAAATTCATATGACACATTGTTATGGGTAGCGTACTCACCCCACATTGCTTTCGACAATCTAAAAAATTTGAACAAAAATTAAGTTGCTCCAAAATCGGTCGGGTTTAGACTTAAATATATGGAAATACATATATTTTTACTCATACAAAATAAGAACTCGATTAGAGATGGTGGAGTTTTTGCAAAAAAGTCCATATGACACATTGTTGTAAGTAGCGTACTCGTACGACATTGCTTTCAACAATCTGGAAAATTTGAACAAAAATTAACTTGCTCCAAAATCGGTCGGGTTTAGACTCAAATGTGTGGAAATACATCTATATTCACGTATACAAAATAAGAACTCGAATAAAGATGATGCAATTTTGCAAAAAATTCATATGACACATTGTTATGGGTAGCGTACTCACCCCACATTGCTTTCGACAATCTCAAAAATTTGAACAAAAATTAAGTTGCTCCAAAATCGGTCGGGTTTAGACTTAAATGTGTGGAAATACATATATTTTTACTCATACAAAATATGAACTCGATTAGAGATGATGAAATTTTTGCAAAAAAATCCATATGACGCATTGCTATGAGTAGCGTACTCATACCACATTGCTTTCGACAATCTAAAAAATTTGAACAAAAATTAAGTTGCTCCAAAATCGGTCGGGTTTAGACTCAAATGTGTGGAAATACATACATATATTTTTACTCATACAAAATAAGAACTCGATTAAAGATGTTGAAATTTTTGCAAAAAAATCCATATGACGCATTGTTATGAGTAGCGTATTCATACCACATTGCTTTCGACAATCTAAAAAAATTGAACAAAAATTAAGTTGCTCCAAAATCGGTCGGGTTTAGACTCAAATGTGTGGAAATACATATATATTCACGTATACAAAACAAGAACTCGAATAAAGATGATGAATGTTTTGCAAAAAAATCCAAATGACGCATTGTTATGAGTAGCGTATTCATACCACATTGCTTTCGACAATCTAAAAAAATTGAACAAAAATTAAGTTGCTCCAAAATCGGTCGGGTTTAGACTCAAATGTGTGGAAATGCATACATATTCACGTGTACAAAATAAGAACTCGATTAAAGATGGTGGAATTTTTGCAAAAAAGTCCATTTGACACATTGTTATGAGTAGCGTACTCATATCACATTGCTTTCGACAATCTAAAAAATTTGAAAAAAAAATTAACTTGCTCCAAAATCGGTCAGGTTTAGACTCAAATGTGTGAAAATACATACATATTCACGAGTACAAAATAATAACTCGAATGAAGACGATGAAATTTTTGCAAAAAAATCCAAATGACGCATTTTATTGAGTAGCGTACTCATACCACAATGCTTTCGACAATCTCAACAAATTGAACAAAAATTAAGTTGCTCCAAAATCGGTCGGGTTAAGACTCAAATGTGTGGAAATACATATATATTCACGTGAACAATATAAGAACTCAAATAAAGTTGATGAAATTTTTGCAAAAAAATCCTTATGACGTATTGTTATGAGTAGCGTACTCATACCACATTGCTTTCGACAATCTTGAAAATTTGAACAAAAATTAAGCTGCTCCAAAATCGGTTGGGTTTAGACTCAAATGTGTGGAAATACATATTTATTCACGTATACAAAATAAGAACTCGAATAAAGATGATGCAATTTTGCAAAAAATTCATATGACACATTGTTATGGGTAGCGTACTCACCCCACATTGCTTTCGACAATCTCAAAAATTTGAACAAAAATTATGTTGCTCCAAAATCGGTCGGGTTTAGACTCAAATGTGTGGAAATACATACATATTCACGTGTACAAAATAAGAACTCGATTAAAGATGGTGGAATTTTTGCAAAAAAGTCCATATGACACATTGTTATGAGTAGCGTACTCATATCACATTGCTTTCGACTATCTAAAAAATATGAAAAAAATTAACTTGCTCCAAAATCGGTCGGGTTTAGACTCAAATGTGTGGAAATACATACATATTCACGTGTACAAAATAAGAACTCGATTAAAGATGGTGGAATTTTTGCAAAAAAGTCCATATGACACATTGTTATGAGTAGCGTACTCAAATCACATTGCTTTCGACTATCTAAAAAATATGAAAAAAATTAACTTGCTCCAAAATCGGTCGGGTTTAGACTCAAATGTGTGGAAATACATACATATTCACAAGTACAAAATAAGAACTCGAATGAAGACGATGAAATTTTTGCAAAAAAATTCAAATGACGCATTGTTATGAGTAGCGTACTCATACCACATTGCTTTCGACAATCTAAAAAATTTGAACAAAAATTAAGTTGCTCCAAAATCGGTCGGGTTAACACTCAAATGTGTGGAAATACATATATATTCACGTGAACCAAATAAGAACTCGAATAAAGTTGATGAAATTTATGCAAAAAAATCCATATGACGCATTGCTATGAGTAGCGTACTCATACCACATTGCTTTCGACAATCTAAAAAATTATAAGAAAAATTAATTAGCTCCAAAATCGGTCGGATTTTGACTCAAATGTGTGGAAATACATATATATTCACGTCGACAAAATAAGAACTCGAATAAAGATGATGAAATTTTTGCAAAAAAGGCCATATGACACATTGCTATGAGTAGCGTACTCATACCACATTGCTTTGGACAATCTGGAAAATTTGAACAAAAATTAACTTGCTCTAAAATCAGTCGGGTGTAGACTCAAATGGGTAAAAATACATAAATATTCACGTGAACAAAATAAGAACTCGAGTAAAGATGATGCAATTTTTGCAACAAAATCCATATGACGCATTGCTATGAAGAGCGTACTCATACCACATTGCTTTCGACTATCTAAAAAATTTGAACAAAAATTAAGTTGCTCCAAAATCAGTCGGGTTTTGACACAAATGTGTGGAAATACATATATATTCACATGAACAAAATAAGAACTCGAATAAAGATGATGCAATTTTGCAAAAAATTCATATGACACATTGTTATGGGTAGCGTACTCACCCCACATTGCTTTCGACAATCTAAAAAATTTGAACAAAAATTAAGTTGCTCCAAAATCGGTCGGGTTTAGACTTAAATGTGTGGAAATACATATATTTTTACTCATACAAAATAAGAACTCGATTAGAGATGGTGGAGTTTTTGCAAAAAAGTCCATATGACACATTGTTGTGAGTAGCGTACTCGTACGACATTGCTTTCAACAATCTGGAAAATTTTAACAAAAATTAACTTGCTCCAAAATCGGTCGGGTTTAGACTCAAATGTGTGGAAATACATATATATTCACGTATACAAAATAAGAACTCGAATAAAGATGATGAATGTTTTGCAAAAAAATCCAAATGACGCATTGTTATGAGTAGCGTACTCATACCACATTGCTTTCGACAATCTAAAAAATTTGAACAAAAATTAAGTTGCTCCAAAATCAGTCGGGTTTAGACACAAATGTGTGGAAATACATATATATTCACGTGAACAAAATAAGAACTCGAATAAAGATGATGCAATTTTGCAAAAAATTCATATGACACATTGTTATGGGTAGCGTACTCACCCCACATTGCTTTCGACAATCTAAAAAATTTGAACGAAATTTAAGTTGCTCCAAAATCGGTCGGGTTTAGACTTAAATATGTGGAAATACATATATTTTTACTCATACAAAATAAGAACTCGATTAGAGATGGTGGAGTTTTTGCAAAAAAGTCCATATGACACATTGTTGTAAGTAGCGTACTCGTACGACATTGCTTTCAACAATCTGGAAAATTTGAACAAAAATTAACTTGCTCCAAAATCGGTCGGGTTTAGACTCAAATGTGTGGAAATACATCTATATTCACGTATACAAAATAAGAACTCGAATAAAGATGATGCAATTTTGCAAAAAATTCATATGACACATTGTTATGGGTAGCGTACTCACCCCACATTGCTTTCGACAATCTCAAAAATTTGAACAAAAATTAAGTTGCTCCAAAATCGGTCGGGTTTAGACTTAAATGTGTGGAAATACATATATTTTTACTCATACAAAATATGAACTCGATTAGAGATGATGAAATTTTTGCAAAAAAATCCATATGACGCATTGCTATGAGTAGCGTACTCATACCACATTGCTTTCGACAATCTAAAAAATTTGAACAAAAATTAAGTTGCTCCAAAATCGGTCGGGTTTAGACTCAAATGTGTGGAAATACATACATATATTTTTACTCATACAAAATAAGAACTCGATTAAAGATGTTGAAATTTTTGCAAAAAAATCCATATGACGCATTGTTATGAGTAGCGTATTCATACCACATTGCTTTCGACAATCTAAAAAAATTGAACAAAAATTAAGTTGCTCCAAAATCGGTCGGGTTTAGACTCAAATGTGTGGAAATACATATATATTCACGTATACAAAATAAGAACTCGAATAAAGATGATGAATGTTTTGCAAAAAAATCCAAATGACGCATTGTTATGAGTAGCGTATTCATACCACATTGCTTTCGACAATCTAAAAAAATTGAACAAAAATTAAGTTGCTCCAAAATCGGTCGGGTTTAGACTCAAATGTGTGGAAATGCATACATATTCACGTGTACAAAATAAGAACTCGATTAAAGATGGTGGAATTTTTGCAAAAAAGTCCATTTGACACATTGTTATGAGTAGCGTACTCATATCACATTGCTTTCGACAATCTAAAAAATTTGAAAAAAAAATTAACTTGCTCCAAAATCGGTCAGGTTTAGACTCAAATGTGTGAAAATACATACATATTCACGAGTACAAAATAATAACTCGAATGAAGACGATGAAATTTTTGCAAAAAAATCCAAATGACGCATTTTATTGAGTAGCGTACTCATACCACAATGCTTTCGACAATCTCAACAAATTGAACAAAAATTAAGTTGCTCCAAAATCGGTCGGGTTAAGACTCAAATGTGTGGAAATACATATATATTCACGTGAACAATATAAGAACTCAAATAAAGTTGATGAAATTTTTGCAAAAAAATCCTTATGACGTATTGTTATGAGTAGCGTACTCATACCACATTGCTTTCGACAATCTTGAAAATTTGAACAAAAATTAAGCTGCTCCAAAATCGGTTGGGTTTAGACTCAAATGTGTGGAAATACATATTTATTCACGTATACAAAATAAGAACTCGAATAAAGATGATGAATGTTTTGCAAAAAAATCCAAATGACGCATTGTTATGAGTAGCGTACTCATACCACATTGCTTTCGACAATCTAAAAAATTTGAACAAAAATTAAGTTGCTCCAAAATCAGTCGGGTTTAGACACAAATGTGTGGAAATACATATATATTCACGTGAACAAAATAAGAACTCGAGTAAAGATGATGCAATTTTTGCAAAAAATTTATATGACACATTGTTATGGGTAGCGTACCCACCCCACATTGCTTTCGACAATCTAAAAAATTTTAACAAAAATTATGTTGCACCAAAATCGGTCGGGTTTAGACTCAAATGTGTGGAAATACATACATATTCACGTGTACAAAATAAGAACTCGATTAAAGATGGTGGAATTTTTGCAAAAAAGTCCATATGACACATTGTAATGAGTAGCGTACTCATATCACATTGCTTTCGACTATCTAAAAAATATGAAAAAAATTAACTTGCTCCAAAATCGGTCGGGTTTAGACTCAAATGTGTGGAAATACATACATATTCACAAGTACAAAATAAGAACTCGAATGAAGACGATGAAATTTTTGCAAAAAAATGCAAATGACGCATTGTTATGAGTAGCGTACTCATACCACATTGCTTTCGACAATCTAAAAAATTTGAACAAAAATTAAGTTGCTCCACAATCGGTCGAGTTAACACTCAAATGTGTGGAAATACATATATATTCACGTGAACCAAATAAGAACTCGAATAAAGTTGATGAAATTTATGCAAAAAAATCCATATGACGCATTGCTATGAGTAGCGTACTCATACCACATTGCTTTCGACAATCTAAAAAATTATAAGTAAAATTAATTAGCTCCAAAATCGGTCGGATTTTGACTCAAATGTGTGGAAATACATATATATTCACGTCGACAAAATAAGAACTCGAATAAAGATGATGAAATTTTTGCAAAAAAGGCCATATGACACATTGTTATGAGTAGCGAACTCATACCACATTGCTTTGGACAATCTGGAAAATTTGAACAAAAATTAACTTGCTCTAAAATCGGTCGGGTTTAGACTCAAATGGGTAAAAATACATAAATATTCACGTGAACAAAATAAGAACTCGAATAAAGATGATGCAATTTTTGCAACAAAATCCATATGACGCATTGCTATGAGTAGCGTACTCATACCACATTGCTTTCGACTATCTAAAAAATTTGAACAAAAATTAAGTTGCTCCAAAATCAGTCGGGTTTAGACACAAATGTGTGGAAATACATATATATTCACATGAACAAAATAAGAACTCGAATAAAGATGATGCAATTTTGCAAAAAATTCATATGACACATTGTTATGGGTAGCGTACTCACCCCACATTGCTTTCGACAATCTAAAAAATTTGAACAAAAATTAAGTTGCTCCAAAATCGGTCGGGTTTAGACTTAAATGTGTGGAAATACATATATTTTTACTCATACAAAATAAGAACTCGATTAGAGATGGTGGAGTTTTTGCAAAAAAGTCCATATGACACATTGTTGTAAGTAGCGTACTCGTACGACATTGCTTTCAACAATCTGGAAAATTTGAACAAAAATTAACTTGCTCCAAAATCGGTCGGGTTTAGACTCAAATGTGTGGAAATACATCTATATTCACGTATACAAAATAAGAACTCGAATAAAGATGATGCAATTTTGCAAAAAATTCATATGACACATTGTTATGGGTAGCGTACTCACCCCACATTGCTTTCGACAATCTAAAAAATTTGAACAAAAATTAATTTGCTCCAAAATCGGTCGGGTTTAGACTTAAATGTGTGGAAATACATATATTTTTACTCATACAAAATATGAACTCGATTAGAGATGATGAAATTTTTGCAAAAAAGTCCATTTGACACATTGTTGTGAGTAGCGTACTCATATCACATTGCTTTCGACAATCTACAAAATTTTAAAAAAAAATTAACTTGCTCCAAAATCGGTCGGGTTTAGACTCAAATGTGTGAAAATACATACATATTCACGAGTACAAAATAATAACTCGAATGAAGACGATGAAATTTTTGCAAAAAAATCCAAATGACGCATTTTAATGAGTAGCGTACTCATACCACAATGCTTTCGACAATTTAAAAAATTTGAAAAAAAAATTAACTTGCTCCAAAATCGGTCGGGTTTAGACTCAAATGTGTGAAAATACATACATATTCACGAGTACAAAATAATAACTCGAATGAAGACGATGAAATTTTTGCAAAAAAATCCTTATGACGCATTGTTATGAGTAGCGTACTCATACCACATTGCTTTCGACAATCTTGAAAATTTGAACAAAAATTAAGTTGCTCCAAAATCGGTTGGGTTTAGACTCAAATGTGTGGAAATACATATATATTCACGTAAACAAAATAAGAACTCGGATAAAGATGATGAAATTTTTGCAAAAAAATCCATATGACCCATTGTTATGAGTAGCGTACTCGTACGACATTGCTTTCAACAATCTGGAAAATTTGAACAAAAATTAACTTGCTCCAAAATCGGTCGGGTTTAGACTCAAATGTGTGGATATACATATATATTCACGTAAACAAAATAAGAACTCGGATAAAGATGATGAAATTTTTGCAAAAAAATCCATATGACCCATTGTTATGAGTAGCGTACTCGTACGACATTGCTTTCAACAATCTGGAAAATTTGAACAAAAATTAACTTGCTCCAAAATCGGTCGGGTTTATACTCAAATGTGTGGATATACATATATATTCACGTATACAAAATAAGAACTCGAATAAAGATGATGAATGTTTTGCAAAAAAATCCAAATGATGCGCAAAAAAATCCAAATGATGCGGTCGGGTTTAGACTCAAATGTGTGAAAATAATACATATTCACGAGTACAAAATAATAACTCGAATGAAGACGATGAAATTTTTGCAAAAAAATCCAAATGACGCATTTTATTGAGTAGCGTACTCATACCACAATGCTTTCGACAATCTAAACAAATTGAACAAAAATTAAGTTGCTCCAAAATCGGTCGGGTTTAGACTCAAATGTGTGGAAATACATATATATTCACGTGAACAATATAAGAACTCGAATAAAGTTGATGAAATTTTTGCAAAAAAATCCTTATGACGCATTGTTATGAGTAGCGTACTCATACCACATTGCTTTCGACAATCTTGAAAATTTGAACAAAAATTAAGTTGCTCCAAAATCGGTTGGGTTTAGACTCAAATGTGTGGAAATACATATATATTCACGTATACAAAATAAGAACTCGAATAAAGATGATGAATGTTTTGCAAAAAAATCCAAATGACGCATTGTTATGAGTAGCGTACTCATACCACATTGCTTTCGACAATCTATAAAATTTGAACAAAAATTAAGTTGCTCCAAAATCAGTCGGGTTTAGACACAAATGTGTGGAAATACATATATATTCACGTGAACAAAATAAGAACTCGAGTAAAGATGATGCAATTTTTGCAAAAAATTTATATGACACATTGTTATGGGTAGCGTACTCACCCCACATTGCTTTCGACAATCTAAAAAATTTGAACAAAAATTATGTTGCTCCAAAATCGGTCGGGTTTAGACTCAAATGTGTGGAAATACATTATTTTTACACATACAAAATATGAACTAGATTAAAGATGATGAAATTTTTGCAAAAAAATCCATATGACGCATTGTTATGAGTAGCGTATTCATACCACATTGCTTTCGACAATCTAAAAAAATTGAACAAAAATTAATTTGCTCCAAAATCGGTCGGGTTTAGACTCAAATGTGTGGAAATACATATATTTTTACTCATACAAAATATGAACTCGATTAAAGATGATGAAATTTTTGCAACAAAATCCATATGACGCATTGCTATGAGTAGCGTACTCATACCACATTGCTTTCGACAATCTAAAAAATTTTAACAAAAATGAAGTTGCTCCAAAATCGGTCGGGTTTAGACTCAAATGTGTGGAAATGCATACATATTCACGTGTACAAAATAATAACTCGATTAAAGATGGTGGAATATTTGCAAAAAAGTCCATTTGACACATTGTTGTGAGTAGCGTACTCATATCACATTGCTTTCGACAATCTACAAAATTTGAAAAAAAAATTAACTTGCTCCAAAATCGGTCGGCTTTAGACTCAAATGTGTGAAAATACATACATATTCACGAGTACAAAATAATAACTCGAATGAAGACGATGAAATTTTTGCAAAAAAATCCAAATGACGCATTTTAATGAGTAGCGTACTCATACCACAATGCTTTCGACAATTTAAAAAATTTGAAAAAATAATTAACTTGCTCCAAAATCGGTCGGGTTTAGACTCAAATGTGTGAAAATACATACATATTCACGAGTACAAAATAATAACTCGAATGAAGACGACGAAATTTTTGCAAAAAAATCCTTATGACGCATTGTTATGAGTAGCGTACTCATACCACATTGCTTTCGACAATCTTGAAAATTTGAACAAAAATTAAGTTGCTCCAAAATCGGTTGGGTTTAGACTCAAATGTGTGGAAATACATATATATTCACGTATACAAAATAAGAACTCGAATAAAGATGATGAATGTTTTGCAAAAAAATCCAAATAACGCATTGTTATGAGTAGCGTACTCATACCACATTGCTTTCGACAATCTAAAAAATTTGAACAAAAATTAAGTTGCTCCAAAATCAGTCGGGTTTAGACACAAATGTGTGGAAATACATATATATTCACGTGAACAAAATAAGAACTCGAGTAAAGATGATGCAATTTTTGCAAAAAATTTATATGACACATTGTTATGGGTAGCGTACTCACCCCACATTGCTTCCGACAATCTAAAAAATTTGAACAAAAATTATGTTGCTCCAAAATCGGTCGGGTTTAGACTCAAATGTGTGGAAATACATATATTTTTACAAATACAAAATATGAAATCGATTAAAGATGATGAAATTTTTGCAAAAAAATCCATATGACGCATTGTTATGAGTAGCGTATTCATACCACATTGCTTTCGACAATCTAAAAAAATTGAACAAAAATTAATTTGCTCCAAATTCGGTCGGGTTTAGACTCAAATGTGTGGAAATACATATATTTTTACTCATACAAAATATGAACTCGAATAAAGATGATGTATGTTTTGCAAAAAAATCCAAATGACGCATTGTTATGAGTAGCGTACTCATACCACATTGCTTTCGACAATCTTGAAAATTTGAACAAAAATTAAGTTGCTCCAAAATCGGTTGGGTTTAGACTCAAATGTGTGGAAATACATATATATTCACGTGAACAAAATAAGAACTCGAATAAAGATGATGAAATGTTTGCAAAAAAATCCAAATGACGCATTGGTATGAGTAGCGCACTCATACCACATTGCTTTCGACAATCTAAAAAATTTGAACAAAAATTAACTTGCTCCAAAATCGGTCGGGTTTAGACTCAAATGTGTGGAAATACATACATATTCACGAGTACAAAATAATAACTCGAATAACTCGACAATCTTGAAAATTTGAACAAAAATTAAGTTGCTCCAAAATCGGTCGGGTTTAGACTCAAATGTGTGGAAATACATATATTTTTACTCATACAAAATATGAACTCGATTAAAGATGATGAAATTTTTGCAAAAAAATCCATATGACGCATTGCTATGAGTAGCGTACGTGGTATGAGTAGCGTACGCATACCTCATTGCTTTCGACAATCTAAAAAAATTGAACAAAAATTAAGTTGCTCCAAAATCGGTCGGGTTTAGACTCAAATGTGTGGAAATGTATACATATTCACGTGTACAAAATAAGAACTCGATTAAAGATGGTGGAATTTTTGCAAAAAAGTCCATTTGACACATTGTTATGAGTAGCGTACTCATATCACATTGCTTTCGACAATCTAAAAAATTTGAAAAAAAATTAACTTGCTCCAAAATCGGTCGGGTTTAGACTCAAATGTGTGAAAATACATACATATTCACGAGTACAAAATAATAACTCGAATGAAGACGATGAAATTTTTGCAAAAAAATCCAAATGACGCATTTTATTGAGTAGCGTACTCATACCACAATGCTTTCGACAATCTAAACACATTGAACAAAAATTAAGTTGCTCCAAAATCGGTCGGGTTTAGACTCAAATGTGTGGAAATACATATATATTCACGTGAACAATATAAGAACTCGAATAAAGTTGATGAAATTTTTGCAAAAAAATCCTTATGACGCATTGTTATGAGTAGCGTACTCATACCACATTGCTTTCGACAATCTTTAAAATTTGAACAAAAATTAAGTTGCTCCAAAATCGGTTGGGTTTAGACTCAAATGTGTGGAAATACATATATATTCACGTATACAAAATAAGAACTCGAATAAAGATGATGAATGTTTTGCAAAAAAATCCAAATGACGCATTGTTATGAGTAGCGTACTCATACCACATTGCTTTCGACAATCTATAAAATTTGAACAAAAATTAAGTTGCTCCAAAATCAGTCGGGTTTAGACACAAATGTGTGGAAATACATATATATTCACGTGAACAAAATAAGAACTCGAGTAAAGATGATGCAATTTTTGCAAAAAATTTATATGACACATTGTTATGGGTAGCGTACTCACCCCACATTGCTTTCGACAATCTAAAAAATTTGAACAAAAATTATGTTGCTCCAAAATCGGTCGGGTTTAGACTCAAATGTGTGGAAATACATTATTTTTACACATACAAAATATGAACTAGATTAAAGATGATGAAATTTTTGCAAAAAAATCCATATGACGCATTGTTATGAGTAGCGTATTCATACCACATTGCTTTCGACAATCTAAAAAAATTGAACAAAAATTAATTTGCTCCAAAATCGGTCGGGTTTAGACTCAAATGTGTGGAAATACATATATTTTTACTCATACAAAATATGAACTCGATTAAAGATGATGAAATTTTTGCAACAAAATCCATATGACGCATTGCTATGAGTAGCGTACTCATACCACATTGCTTTCGACAATCTAAAAAATTTTAACAAAAATGAAGTTGCTCCAAAATCGGTCGGGTTTAGACTCAAATGTGTGGAAATGCATACATATTCACGTGTACAAAATAATAACTCGATTAAAGATGGTGGAATTTTTGCAAAAAAGTCCATTTGACACATTGGTGTGAGTAGCGTACTCATATCACATTGCTTTCGACAATCTACAAAATTTGAAAAAAAAATTAACTTGCTCCAAAATCGGTCGGGTTTAGACTCAAATGTGTGAAAATACATACATATTCACGAGTACAAAATAATAACTCGAATGAAGACGATGAAATTTTTGCAAAAAAATCCAAATGACGCATTTTAATGAGTAGCGTACTCATATCACAATGCTTTCGACAATTTAAAAAATTTGAAAAAAAAATTAACTTGCTCCAAAATCGGTCGGGTTTAGACTCAAATGTGTGAAAATACATACATATTCACGAGTACAAAATAATAACTCGAATGAAGACGATGAAATTTTTGCAAAAAAATCCTTATGACGCATTGTTATGAGTAGCGTACTCATACCACATTGCTTTCGACAATCTTGAAAATTTGAACAAAAATTAAGTTGCTCCAAAATCGGTTGGGTTTAGACTCAAATGTGTGGAAATACATATATATTCACGTAAACAAAATAAGAACTCGGATAAAGATGATGAAATTTTTGCAAAAAAATCCATATGACCCATTGTTATGAGTAGCGTACTCGTACGACATTGCTTTCAACAATCTGGAAAATTTGAACAAAAATTAACTTGCTCCAAAATCGGTCGGGTTTAGACTCAAATGTGTGGATATACATATATATTCACGTAAACAAAATAAGAACTCGGATAAAGATGATGAAATTTTTGCAAAAAAATCCATATGACCCATTGTTATGAGTAGCGTACTCGTACGACATTGCTTTCAACAATCTGGAAAATTTGAACAAAAATTAACTTGCTCCAAAATCGGTCGGGTTTAGACTCAAATGTGTGGATATACATATATATTCACGTATACAAAATAGGAACTCGAATAAAGATGATGAATGTTTTGCAAAAAAATCCAAATGATGCGTTGTTATGAGTAGCGTACTCATACCACATTGCTTTCGACAATCTAAAAAATTTGAACAAAAATTAAGTTGCTCCAAAATCAGTCGGGTTTAGACACAAATGTGTGGAAATACATATATATTCACGTGAACAAAATAAGAACTCGAGTAAAGATGATGCAATTTTTGCAAAAAATTTATATGACACATTGTTATGGGTAGCGTACTCACCCCACATTGCTTTCGACAATCTAAAAAATTTGAACAAAAATTATGTTGCTCCAAAATCGGTCGGGTTTAGACTCAAATGTGTGGAAATACATATATTTTTACACATACAAAATATGAACTCGATTAAAGATGATGAAATTTTTGCAAAAAAATCCATATGACGCATTGTTATGAGTAGCGTATTCATACCACATTGCTTTCGACAATCTAAAAAAATTGAACAAAAATTAAGTTGCTCCAAAATCGGTCGGGTTTAGACTCAAATGTGTGGAAATGCATACATATTCACGTGTACAAAATAAGAACTCGATTAAAGATGGTGGAATTTTTGCAAAAAAGTAAATTTGACACATTGTTATGAGTAGCGTACTCATATCACATTGCTTTCGACAATCTAAAAAATTTGAAAAAAAAATTAACTTGCTCCAAAATCGGTCGCGTTTAGACTCAAATGTGTGAAAATACATACATATTCACGAGTACAAAATAATAACTCGAATGAAGACGATGAAATTTTTGCAAAAAAATCCAAATGACGCATTTTATTGAGTAGCGTACTCATACCACAATGCTTTCGACAATCTAAACAAATTGAACAAAAATTAAGTTGCTCCAAAATCGGTCGGGTTTAGACTCAAATGTGTGGAAATACATATATATTCACGTGAACAATATAAGAACTCGAATAAAGTTGATGAAATTTTTGCAAAAAAATCCTTATGACGCATTGTTATGAGTAGCGTACTCATACCACATTGCTTTCGACAATCTTGAAAATTTGAACAAAAATTAAGTTGCTCCAAAATCGGTTGGGTTTAGACTCAAATGTGTGGAAACACATATATATTCACGTATACAAAATAAGAACTCGAATAAAGATGATGAATGTTTTGCAAAAAAATCCAAATGACGCATTGTTATGAGTAGCGTACTCATACCACATTGCTTTCGACAATCTATAAAATTTGAACAAAAATTAAGTTGCTCCAAAATCAGTCGGGTTTAGACACAAATGTGTGGAAATACATATATATTCACGTGAACAAAATAAGAACTCGAGTAAAGATGATGCAATTTTTGCAAAAAATTTATATGACACATTGTTATGGGTAGCGTACTCACCCCACATTGCTTCCGACAATCTAAAAAAATTTGAACAAAAATTAACTTGCTCCAAAATCGGTCGGGTTTAGACTCAAATGTGTGGAAATACATATATTTTTACACATACAAAATATGAAATCGATTAAAGATGATGAAATTTTTGCAAAAAAGTCCATATGACGCATTGTTATGAGTAGCGTATTCATACCACATTGCTTTCGACAATCTAAAAAAATTGAACAAAAATTAATTTGCTCCAAAATCGGTCGGGTTTAGACTCAAATGTGTGGAAATACATATATTTTTACTCATACAAAATATGAACTCGAATAAAGATGATGAATGTTTTGCAAAAAAATCCAAATGACGCATTGTTATGAGTAGCGTACTCATACCACATTGCTTTCGACAATCTTGAAAATTTGAACAAAAATTAAGTTGCTCCAAAATCGGTTGGGTTTAGACTCAAATGTGTGGAAATACATATATATTCACGTGAACAAAATAAGAACTCGAATAAAGATGATGAAATGTTTGCAAAAAAATCCAAATGACGCATTGGTATGAGTAGCGCACTCATACCACATTGCTTTCGACAATCTAAAAAATTTGAACAAAAATTAACTTGCTCCAAAATCGGTCGGGTTTAGACTCAAATGTGTGGAAATACATACATATTCACGAGTACAAAATAATAACTCGAATGAAGACGATGAAATTTTTGCAAAAAAATCCAAATGACGCATTTTAATGAGTAGCGTACTCACCCCACATTGCTTTCGACAATCTTGAAAATTTGAACAAAAATTAAGTTGCTCCAAAATCAGTCGGGTTTAGACACAAATGTGTGGAAATACATATATATTCACGTGAACAAAATAAGAACTCGAGTAAAGATGATGCAATTTTTGCAAAAAATTTATATGACACATTGTTATGGGTAGCGTACTCACCCCACATAGCTTCCGACAATCTAAAAAATTTGAACAAAAATTATGTTGCTCCAAAATCGGTCGGGTTTAGACTCAAATGTGTGGAAATACATATATTTTTACACATACAAAATATGAAATCGATTAAAGATGATGAAATTTTTGCAAAAAAATCCATATGACGCATTGTTATGAGTAGCGTATTCATACCACATTGCTTTCGACAATCTAAAAAAATTTAACAAAAATTAATTTGCTCCAAAATCGGTCGGGTTTAGACTCAAATGTGTGGAAATACATATATTTTTACTCATACAAAATATGAACTCGAATAAAGATGATGAATGTTTTGCAAAAAAATCCAAATGACGCATTGTTATGAGTAGCGTACTCATACCACATTGCTTTCGACAATCTTGAAAATTTGAACAAAAATTAAGTTGCTCCAAAATCGGTTGGGTTTAGACTCAAATGTGTGGAAATACATATATATTCACGTGAACAAAATAAGAACTCGAATAAAGATGATGAAATGTTTGCAAAAAAATCCAAATGACGCATTGGTATGAGTAGCGCACTCATACCACATTGCTTTCGACAATCTAAAAAATTTGAACAAAAATTAACTTGCTCCAAAATCGGTCGGGTTTAGACTCAAATGTGTGGAAATACATACATATTCACGAGTACAAAATAATAACTCGAATGAAGACGATGAAATTTTTGCAAAAAAATCCAAATGACGCATTTTAATGAGTAGCGTACTCACCCCATATTGCTTTCGACAATCTTGAAAATTTGAACAAAAATTAAGTTGCTCCAAAATCGGTCGGGTTTAGACTCAAATGTGTGGAAATACATATATTTTTACTCATACAAAATATGAACTCGATTAAAGATGATGAAATTTTTGCAAAAAAATCCATATGACGCATTGCTATGAGTAGCGTACGTGGTATGAGTAGCGTACGCATACCTCATTGCTTTCGACAATCTAAAAAAATTGAACAAAAATTAAGTTGCTCCAAAATCGGTCGGGTTTAGACTCAAATGTGTGGAAATGCATACATATTCACGTGTACAAAATAAGAACTCGATTAAAGATGGTGGAATTTTTGCAAAAAAGTCCATTTGACACATTGTTATGAGTAGCGTACTCATATCACATTGCTTTCGACAATCTAAAAAATTTGAAAAAAAAATTAACTTGCTCCAAAATCGGTCGGGTTTAGACTCAAATGTGTGAAAATACATACATATTCACGAGTACAAAATAATAACTCGAATGAAGACGATGAAATTTTTGCAAAAAAATCCAAATGACGCATTTTATTGAGTAGCGTACTCATACCACAATGCTTTCGACAATCTAAACACATTGAACAAAAATTAAGTTGCTCCAAAATCGGTCGGGTTTAGACTCAAATGTGTGGAAATACATATATATTCACGTGAACAATATAAGAACTCGAATAAAGTTGATGAAATTTTTGCAAAAAAATCCTTATGACGCATTGTTATGAGTAGCGTACTCATACCACATTGCTTTCGACAATTTTGAAAATTTGAACAAAAATTAAGTTGCTCCAAAATCGGTTGGGTTTAGACTCAAATGTGTGGAAATACATATATATTCACGTATACAAAATAAGAACTCGAAGAACGATGATGAATGTTTTGCAAAAAAATCCAAATGACGCATTGTTATGAGTAGCGTACTCATACCGCATTGCTTTCGACAATCTAAAAAATTTGAACAAAAATTAAGTTGCTCCAAAATCAGTCGGGTTTAGACACAAATGTGTGGAAATACATATATATTCACGTGAACAAAATAAGATCTCGAGTAAAGATGATGCAATTTTTGCAAAAAATTTATATGACACATTGTTATGGGTAGCGTACTCACCCCACATTGCTTTCGACAATCTAAAAAATTTGAACAAAAATTATGTTGCTCCAAAATCGGTCGGGTTTAGACTCAAATGTGTGGAAATACATTATTTTTACACATACAAAATATGAACTCGATTAAAGATGATGAAATTTTTGCAAAAAAATCCATATGACGCATTGTTATGAGTAGCGTATTCATACCACATTGCTTTCGACAATCTAAAAAATTTTAACAAAAATTAAGTTGCTCCAAAATCGGTCGGGTTTAGACTCAAATGTGTGGAAATGCATACATATTCACGTGTACAAAATAATAACTCGATTAAAGATGGTGGAATTTTTGCAAAAAAGTCCATTTGACACATTGTTGTGAGTAGCGTACTCATATCACATTGCTTTCGACAATCTACAAAATTTGAAAAAAAAATTAACTTGCTCCAAAATCGGTCGGGTTTAGACTCAAATGTGTGAAAATACATACATATTCACGAGTACAAAATAATAACTCGAATGAAGACGATGAAATTTTTCCAAAAAAATCCTTATGACGCATTGTTATGAGTAGCGTACTCATACCACATTGCTTTCGACAATCTTGAAAATTTGAACAAAAATTAAGTTGCTCCAAAATCGGTTGGGTTTAGACTCAAATGTGTGGAAATACATATATATTCACGTATACAAAATAAGAACTCGAGTAAAGATGATGCAATTTTTGCAAAAAATTTATATGACACATTGTTATGGGTAGCGTACTCTCCCCACATTGCTTTCGACAATCTAAAAAATTTGAACAAAAATTATGTTGCTCCCAAATCGGTCGGGTTTAGACTCAAATGTGTGGAAATACATATATTTTTACACATACAAAATATGAACTCGATTAAAGATGATGAAATTTTTGCAAAAAAATCCATATGACGCATTGTTATGAGTAGCGTATTCATACCACATTGCTTTCGACAATCTAAAAAAATTGAACAAAAATTAATTTGCTCCAAAATCGGTCGGGTTTAGACTCAAATGTGTGGAAATACATATATTTTTACTCATACAAAATATGAACTCGATTAGAGATGATGAAATTTTTGCAACAAAATCCATATGACGCATTGCTATGAGTAGCGTACTCATACCACATTGCTTTCGACAATCTAAAAAATTTTAACAAAAATTAAGTTGCTCCAAAATCGGTCGGGTTTAGACTCAAATGTGTGGAAATGCATACATATTCACGTGTACAAAATAATAACTCGATTAAAGATGGTGGAATTTTTGCAAAAAAGTCCATTTGACACATTGTTGTGAGTAGCGTACTCATATCACATTGCTTTCGACAATCTACAAAATTTGAAAAAAAAATTAACTTGCTCCAAAATCGGTCGGGTTTAGACTCAAATGTGTGAAAATACATACATATTCACGAGTACAAAATAATAACTCGAATGAAGACGATGAAATTTTTCCAAAAAAATCCTTATGACGCATTGTTATGAGTAGCGTACTCATACCACATTGCTTTCGACAATCTTGAAAATTTGAACAAAAATTAAGTTGCTCCAAAATCGGTTGGGTTTAGACTCAAATGTGTGGAAATACATATATATTCACGTATACAAAATAAGAACTCGAGTAAAGATGATGCAATTTTTGCAAAAAATTTATATGACACATTGTTATGGGTAGCGTACTCTCCCCACATTGCTTTCGACAATCTAAAAAATTTGAACAAAAATTATGTTGCTCCAAAATCGGTCGGGTTTAGACTCAAATGTGTGGAAATACATATATTTTTACACATACAAAATATGAACTCGATTAAAGATGATGAAATTTTTGCAAAAAAATCCATATGACGCATTGTTATGAGTAGCGTATTCATACATCATTGCTTTCGACAATCTAAAAAAATTGAACAAAAATTAGTTTGCTCCAAAATCGGTCGGGTTTAGACTCAAATGTGTGGAAATACATATATTTTTACTCATACAAAATATGAACTCGAATAAAGATGATGAATGTTTTGCAAAAAAATCCAAATGACGCATTGTTATGAGTAGCGTACTCATACCACATTGCTTTCAACAATCTTGAAAATTTCAACAAAAATTACGTTGCTCCAAAATCGGTTGGGTTTAGGCTCAAATGTGTGGAAACACATATATATTCACGTAAAAAAAATAAGAACTCGGATAAAGATGATGAAATTTTTGCAAAAAAATCCATATGACACATTGTTATGGGTAGCGTACTCACCCCACATTGCTTTCGACAATCTAAAAAATTTTAACAAAAATTAATTTGCTCCAAAATCGGTCGGGTTTAGACTTAAATGTGTGGAAATACATATATTTTTACTCATACAAAATATGAACTCGATTAGAGATGATGAAATTTTTGCAAAAAAATCCATATGACGCATTGCTATGAGTAGCGTACTCATACCACATTGCTTTCGACAATCTAAAAAATTTGACCAAAAATTAAGTTGCTCCAAAATCGGTCGGGTTTAGACTCAAATGTGTGGAAATACATATATTTTTACTCATAAAAAATAAGAACTCGATTAGAGATGGTGGAGTTTTTGCAAAAAAGTCCATATGACACATTGTTGTGAGTAGCGTACTCGTACGACATTGCTTTCAACAATCTGGAAAATTTGAACAAAAATTAAGTTGCTCCAAAATCGGTCGGGTTTAGACGCAAATGTGTGGAAATACATATATATTCACGTGAACAAAATAAGAACTCGAGTAAAGATGATGCAATTTTTGCAAAAAATTTATATGACACATTGTTATGGGTAGCGTACTCACCCCACATTGCTTCCGACAATCTAAAAAATTTGAACAAAAATTAAATTGCTCCAAAATCGGTCGGGTTTAGACTCAAATGTGTGGAAATACATATATTTTTACACATACAAAATATGAACTCGATTAAAGATGATGAAATTTTTGCAAAACAAACCATATGACGCATTGTTATGAGTAGCGTATTCATACCACATTGCTTTCGACAATCTAAAAAAATTGAACAAAATTTAAGTTGCTCCAAAATCGGTCGGGTTTAGACTCAAATGTGTGGAAATGCATACATATTCACGTGTACAAAATAAGAACTCGATTAAAGATGGTGGAATTTTTGCAAAAAAATCCATTTGACACATTGTTATGAGTAGCGTACTCATATCACATTGCTTTCGACAATCTAAAAAATTTGAAAAAAAAATTAACTTGCTCCAAAATCGGTCGGGTTTAGACTCAAATGTGTGAAAATACATACATATTCACGAGTACAAAATAATAACTCGAATGAAAACGATGAAATTTTTGCAAAAAAATCCAAATGACGCATTTTAATGAGTAGCGTACTCATACCACATTGCTTTCGACAATCTTGAAAATTTGAACAAAAATTAAGTTGCTCCAAAATCGGTTGGGTTTAGACTCAAATGTGTGGAAATACATATATATTCACGTATACAAAATAAGAACTCGAATAAAGATGATGAATGTTTTTCAAAAAAATTCAAATGACGCATTGTTATGAGTAGCGTACTCATACCACATTGCTTTCGACAATCTTGAAAATTTGAACAAAAATTAAGTTGCTCCAAAATCAGTCGGGTTTAGACACAAATGTGTGGAAATACATATATATTCACGTGAACAAAATAAGAACTCGAGTAAAGATGATGCAATTTTTGCAAAAAATTTATATGACACATTGTTATGGGTAGCGTACTCACCCCACATTGCTTTTGACAATCTAAAAAATTTTAACAAAAATTATGTTGCTTTAAAATCGGTCGGGTTTAGACTCAAATGTGTGAAAATACATACATATTCACGAGTACAAAGTAATAACTCGAATGAAGACGATGAAATTTTTGCAAAAAAATCCTTATGACGCATTGTTATGAGTAGCGTACTCATACCACATTGCTTTCGACAATCTTGTAAATTTGAACAAAAATTAAGTTGCTCCAAAATCGGTTGGGTTTAGACTCAAATGTGTGGAAATACATATATATTCACGTATACATAATAAGAACTCGAATAAATATGATACATGTTTTGCAAAAAAATCCAAATGACGCATTGTTATGAGTAGCGTACTCATACCACATTGCTTTCGACAATCTAAAAAATACATATATATTCACGTGAACAAAATAAAAACTCGAGTAAAGATGATGCAATTTTTGCAAAAAATTTATATGACACATTGTTATGGGTAGCGTACTCACCCCACATTGCTTTCGACAATCTAAAAAATTTTAACAAAAATTATGTTGCTCCAAAATCGGTCGGGTTTAGACTCAAATGTGTGAAAATACATATATATTCACGTGAACAAAATAAGAACTCGAGTAAAGATGATGCAATTTTTGCAAAAAATTTATATGACACATTGTTATGGGTAGCGTACTCACCCCACATTGCTTTCGACAATCTAAAAAATTTGAACAAAAATTATGTTGCTCCAAAATCGGTCGGGTTTAGACTCAAATGTGTGAAAATACATACATATTCACGAGTACAAAATAATAACTCGAATGAAGACGATGAAATTTTTGCAAAAAAATCCTTATGACGCATTGTTATGAGTAGCGTACTCATACCACATTGCTTTCGACAATCTTGAAAATTTGAACAAAAATTAAGTTACTCCAAAATCGGTCGGGTTTAGACTCAAATGTGTGGAAATGCATACATATTCACGTGTACAAAATAAGAACTCGATTAAAGATGGTGGAATTTTTGCAAAAAAATCCATTTGACACATTGTTATGAGTAGCGTACTCATATCACATTGCTTTCGACAATCTAAAAAATTTGAAAAAAAAATTAACTTGCTCCAAAATCGGTCGGGTTTAGACTCAAATGTGTGAAAATACATACATATTCACGAGTACAAAATAATAACTCGAATGAAGACGATGAAATTTTTGCAAAAAAATCCATATGACGCATTGTTATGAGTAGCGTATTCATACCACATTGCTTTCGACAATCTAAAAAAATTGAACAAAAATTAATTTGCTCCAAAATCGGTCGGGATTAGACTCAAATGTGTCGAAATACATATATTTTTACTCATACAAAATAAGAACTCGAATAAATATGATGAAATTTTTGCAAAAAAATCCATATGACGCATTGTTATGAGTAGCGTACTCATACCACATTGCTTTCGACAATCTTGAAAATTTGAACAAAAATTAAGTTGCTCCAAAATCGGTTGGGTTTAGACTCAAATGTGTGGAAATACATATATATTCACGTATACATAATAAGAACTCGAATAAATATGATACATGTTTTGCAAAAAAATCCAAATGACGCATTGTTATGAGTAGCGTACTCATACCACATTGCTTTCGACAATCTAAAAAATACATATATATTCACGTGAACAAAATAAGAACTCGAGTAAAGATGATGCAATTTTTGCAAAAAATTTATATGACACATTGTTATGGGTAGCGTACTCACCCCACATTGCTTTCGACAATCTAAAAAATTTTAACAAAAATTATGTTGCTCCAAAATCGGTCGGGTTTAGACTCAAATGTGTGAAAATACATATATATTCACGTGAACAAAATAAGAACTCGAGTAAAGATGATGCAATTTTTGCAAAAAATTTATATGACACATTGTTATGGGTAGCGTACTCACCCCACATTGCTTTCGACAATCTAAAAAATTTGAACAAAAATTATGTTGCTCCAAAATCGGTCGGGTTTAGACTCAAATGTGTGAAAATACATACATATTCACGAGTACAAAATAATAACTCGAATGAAGACGATGAAATTTTTGCAAAAAAATCCTTATGACGCATTGTTATGAGTAGCGTACTCATACCACATTGCTTTCGACAATCTTGAAAATTTGAACAAAAATTAAGTTGCTCCAAAATCGGTCGGGTTTAGACTCAAATGTGTGGAAATACATATATTTTTACACATACAAAATATGAACTCGATTAAAGATGATGAAATTTTTGCAAAAAAATCCATATGACGCATTGTTATGAGTAGCGTATTCATACCACATTGCTTTCGACAATCTAAAAAAATTGAACAAAAATTAATTTGCTCCAAAATCGGTCGGGATTAGACTCAAATGTGTCGAAATACATATATTTTTACTCATACAAAATAAGAACTCGAATAAAGATGATGAAATTTTTGCAAAAAAATCCATATGACCCATTGTTATGAGTAGCGTACTAATACGACATTGCTTTCGACAATCTTGAAAATTTGAACAAAAATTAACTTGCTCCAAAATCGGTCAGGTTTAGACTCAAATGTGTTTAAATACATATATTTTTAATCATACAATATATGAACTCGATTAAAGATGATGAAATTTTTGCAAAAAAATCCATATGACGCATTGTTATGAGTATCGTACTCATACCACATTGCTTTCGACAATCTAAAAAATTTGAACAAAAATTAACTTGCTCCAAAATCGGTCGGGTTTAGACTCAAATGTGTGGAAATACATATATTTTTACTCATACCAAATAGAACTCGATTAAAGATGATGAAATTTTTGCAAAAAAATCCATATGACGCATTGCTATGAGTAGCGTACTCATACCACATTGCTTTCGAAAATGTAAAAAATTTGAACAAAAATTAAGATGCTCTAAAATCGGTCGAGTTTAGATACAAATGTGTTGAAATACATATATATTCACGTCGACAAAATAAGAACTCGAATAAAGATGATGCAATTTTTGCAAAAATATCCATATGACGCATTGCTATGAGTAGCGTACTCATACCACATTGCTTTCGACAATCTAAAAAATTTTAACAAAAATGAACTTGCTCAGAAATCGGTCGGGTTTAGACGCAAATGTGTGGAAATACATACATATTAACGTGTACAAAATAAGAACTCGATTAAAGATGATGGAATTTTTGGAAAAAAGTCCATATGACATATTGTTATGAGTAGCGCACTCATACGACATTGCTTTCGACAATCTTGAAAATTTGAACAAAAATTAACTTGCTCCAAAATCGGTCGGGTTTAGACACAAATGTGTTGAAATACATATATATTCACGTGTACAAAATAAGAACTCGAATAAAGTTGATGAAATTTTTGCAAAAAAATCCATATGACGCATTGTTATGAGTAGCGTACTCATACCACATTGCTTTCGAAAATCTAAAAAATTTGAACAAAAATTAAGTTGCTCTAAAATCGGTCGGGTTTAGACACAAATGTGTTGAAATACATATATATTCACGTGTACAAAATAAGAACTCGAATAAAGACGATGAAATTTTTGCAAAAACATCCAAATGACGCATTCTTATGAGTAGCGTACTCATACCACATTGCTTTCGAAAATCTAAAAAATTTGAACAAAAATTAAGTTGCTCTAAAATCGGTCGGGTTTAGACACAAATGTGTTGAAATACATATATATTCACGTGTACAAAATAAGAACTCGAATAAAGTTGATGCAATTTTTGCAAAAAAATCCATATGACGCATTGTTATGAGTAGCGTACTCATACCACATTGCTTTCGACAATCTTGAAAATTATAAGAAAAATTAAAAAAATTCAAAATCGGTCGGGTTTAGACTCAAATGTGTGGAAATACATATATTTTTACGGACACAAAATATCAACTCGATTAAAGTTGATGAAACTTTTGCAAAAAAGTCCATATGACGCGTTGTTATGAGAAACGTACTCATACCACATTGCTTTGGACAATCTTGAAAATTTGAACAAAAATTGACTTGCTCCAAAATCGGTCTGGTTAAGACTCAAATGTGTGGAAATACATATATTTTTATTCATACAAAATATGAACTCGATTAAATATGATGAAATTTTTGCAAAAAAATCCATATGACCCATTGTTATGAGTAGCGTACTCATATGACATTGCTTTCGACAATCTTGAAAATTTGAACAAAAATTAACTTGCTCTTAAATCGGTCGGGTTTACACTCAAATGTGTGGAAATACATATATTTTTATTCATACAAAATATGAACTCGTTTAAAGATGATGAAATTTTTGCAAAAAAATCCATATGACGCATTGTTATGAGTATCGTACTCATACCACATTGCTTTCGACAATCTAAAAAATTTTAACAAAAATTAAGTTGCTCCAAAATCGGTCGGGTTTAGACTCAAATGTGTGGAAATACATACATATTCACGTGTACAAAATAAGAACTCGATTAAAGATGATGGAATTTTTGGAAAAAAGTCCATATGACATATTGTTATGAGTAGCGCACTCATACCACATTGCTTTCGACAATCTTAAAAATTTGAACAAAAATTAACTTGCTCCAAAATCGGTCGGGGTTGGACTCAAATGTGTGGAAATACATATATTTTTGCGGACACAAAATATCAACTCGATTAAAGTTGATGAATTTTTTGCAAAAAAGTCCATATGACGCGTTGTTATGAGTAGCGTACTCATACCACATTGCTTTGGACAATCTTGAAAATTTGAACAAAAATTAACTTGCTCCAAAATCGGTCGGGTTTAGACTCAAATGTGTGGAAATACATATATTTTTACTCATACAAAATAGAACTCGATTAAAGCTGATGAAATTTTTGCTAAAAAACCCATATGACGCATTGCTATGAGTAGCGTACTCATACCACATTGCTTTCGACAATCTAAAAAATTTTAACAAAAATTAACTTGCTCAGAAATCGGTCGGGTTTAGACTCAAATGTGTGGAAATGCATACATATTCACGTGTACAAAATAAGAACTCGATTAAAGATGGTGGAATTTTTGCATAAAAGTCCATTTGACACATTGTTATGAGTAGCGTACTCATACCACATTGCTTTCGACAATCTAAAAAATTTTTACAAAAATTAACTTGCTCCAAAATCGGTCGGGTTTAGACTCAAATGTGTGGAAATACATACATATTCACGTGTACAAAATAAGAACTCGGATAAAGATGATGAAATTTTTGCAAAAAAATCCATATGACCGATTGTTATGAGTAGCGTACTCATACCACATTGCTTTCGAAAATCTAAAAAATTTGAACAAAAATTAAGTTGCTCTAAAATCGGTCGGGTTTAGACACAAATGGGTTTAGACAAAATATTTCCACACATTTGAGTCTAAACCCGACCGATTTTGGATTATCTTAATTTTTCTTATAATTTTCAAGATTGTCGAAAGCAATGTGGTATGAGTACGCTACTCATAACAATGCGTCATATGGATTTTTTTGCAAAAATTTCACCAACTTTATTCGAGTTCTTATTTTGTACACGTGAATCTTGAAAATTTGAACAAAAATTAACTTGCTCTTAAATCGGTCGGGTTTAGACTCAAATGTGTGGAAATACATATATTTTTATTCATACAAAATATGAACTCGATTAAAGATGATGAAATTTTTGCAAAAAAATCCATATGACGCATTGTTATGAGTATCGTACTCATACCACATTGCTTTCGACAATCTAAAAAATTTTAACAAAAATTAAGTTGCTCCAAAATCGGTCGGGTTTAGACTCAAATGTGTGGAAATACATACATATTCACGTGTACAAAATAAGAACTCGATTAAAGATGATGGAATTTTTGGAAAAAAGTCCATATGACATATTGTTATGAGTAGCGCACTCATACCACATTGCTTTCGACAATCTAAAAAATTTTAACAAAAATTAACTTGCTCCAAAATCGGTCGGCGTTAGACTCAAATGTGTGGAAATACATATATTTTTACGGACACAAAATATCAACTCGATTAAAGTTGATGAAATTTTTGCAAAAAAGTCCATATGACGCGTTGTTATGAGTAGCGTACTCATACCACATTGCTTTGGACAATCATGAAAATTTGAACAAAAATTAACTTGCTCCAAAATCGGTCGGGTTTAGACTCAAATGTGTGGAAATACATATATTTTTACTCATACAAAATAGAACTCGATTAAAGATGATGAAATTTTTGCAAAAAAATCCATATGACGCATTGTTATGAGTATCGTACTCATACCACATTGCTTTCGACAATCTAAAAAATTTGAACAAAAATTAACTTGCTCCAAAATCGGTCGGGTTTAGACTCAAATGTGTGGAAATACATACATATTCACGTGTACAAAATAAGAACTCGATTAAAGATGATGGAATTTTTGGAAAAAACTCCATATGACATATTGTTATGATTAGCGTACTCATACGACATTGCTTTCGACAATCTTGAAAATTTGAACAAAAATTAACTTGCTCCAAAATCGGTCGGGTTTAGACTCAAATGTGTGGAAATACATATATTTTTATTCATACAAAATATGAACTCGATTAAAGATGATGAAATTTTTGCAAAAAAATCCATATGACGCATTGTTATGAGTATCGTACTCATACCACATTGCTTTCGACAATCTAAAAAATTTTAACAAAAATTAACTTGCTCCAAAATCGGTCGGCGTTAGACTCAAATGTGTGGAAATACATATATTTTTACGGACACAAAATATCAACTCGATTAAAGTTGATGAAACTTTTGCAAAAAAGTCCATATGACGCGTTGTTATGAGTAGCGTACTCATACCACATTGCTTTGGACAATCTTGAAAATTTGAACAAAAATTAACTTTCTCCAAAATCGGTCAGGTTTAGACTCAAATGTGTGAAAATACATATATTTTTATTCATACAAAATATGAACTCGATTAAAGATGATGAAATTTTTGAAAAAAAATCCATATGACCCATTGTTATGAGTAGCGTACTCATATGATATTGTTTTCGACAATCTTGAAAATTTGAATAAAAATTAACTTGCTCCTTAATCGGTCGGGTTTAGACTCAAATGTGTGGAAATACATATATTTTTATTCATACAAAATATGAACTCGATTAAAGATGATGGAATTTTTGGAAAAAACTCCATATGACATATTGTTATGAGTAGCGTACTCATACGACATTGCTTTCGACAATCTTGAAAATTTGAACAAAAATTAAGTTGCTCCAAAATCGGTCGGGTTTAGACTCAAATGTGTGGAAATACATACATATTCACGTGTACAAAATAAGAACTCGGATAAAGATGATGAAATTTTTGCAAAAAAAATCCATATGACCCATTGTTATGAGTAGCGTACTCATACCACATTGCTTTCGAAAATCTAAAAAATTTGAACAAAAATTAAGTTGCTCTCAATTCGGTCGGGTTTAGACACAAATGTGTTGAAAAACATATATATTCACGTGAACAAAATAAGAACTCGAATAAAGTTGATGAAATTTTTGCAAAAAAATCCATATGACGCATTGTTATGAGTAGCGTACTCATACCACATTGCTTTCGACAATCTTGAAAATTATAAGAAAAATTAAGAAAATCCAAAATCGGTCGGATTTTGACTCAAATGTGTGGAAATACATATATATTCACGTCGACAAAATAATAACTCGAATAAAAATGATGAAATTTTTGCAAAAAAGTCCATATGACACATTGTTATGAGTAGCGTACTCATACCACATTGCTTTCGAAAATCTAAAAAATTTGAACAAAAATTAAGTTGCTCTAAAATCGGTCGGGTTTAGACACAAATGTGTTGAAAAACATATATATTCACGTGAACAAAATAAGAACTCGAATAAAGTTGATGAAATTTTTGCAAAAAAATCCATATGACGCATTGTTATGAGTAGCGTACTCATACCACATTGCTTTCGACAATCTTGAAAATTATAAGAAAAATTAAGAAAATCCAAAATCGGTCGGATTTTGAGTCAAATGTGTAGAAATACATATATATTCACGTCGACAAAATAAGAACTCGAATAAAGATGATGAAATTTTTGCAAAAAAGTCCATATGACACATTGTTATGAGTAGCGTACTCATACCACATTGCTTTGAACAAAAATTAACTTGCTCTAAAATCGGTCGGGTTTAGACTCAAATGGGTAAAAATACATATATATTCACGTGAACAAAATAAGAACTCGAATAAAGATGATGCAATTTTTGCAAAAAAATCCATATGACGCATTGCTATGAGTAGCGTACTCATATCACATTTCTTTCGACAATCTAAAAAATTTTAACAAAAATTAACTTGCTCCAAAATCGGTCGGGTTTAGACTCAAATGTGTGGAAATACATACATATTCACGTGTACAAAATAAGAACTCGAATAAAGACAATGAAATTTTTGCAAAAAAATCCAAATGACGCATTGTTATGAGTAGCGTACTCATACCACATTGCTTTCGAAAATCTAAAAAATTTGAACAAAAATTAAGTTGCTCTAAAATCGGTCGGGTTTAGACACAAATGTGTTGAAAAACATATATATTCACGTGAACAAAATAAGAACTCGAATAAAGTTGATGAAATTTTTGCAAAAAAATCCATATGACGCATTGTTATGAGTAGCGTACTCATACCACATTGCTTTCGACAATCTTGAAAATTATAAGAAAAATTAAGAAAATCCAAAATCGGTCGGATTTTGACTCAAATGTGTAGAAATACATATATATTCACGTCGACAAAATAAGAACTCGAATAAAGATGATGAAATTTTTGCAAAAAAGTCCATATGACACATTGTTATGAGTAGCGTACTCATACCACATTGCTTTGAACAAAAATTAACTTGCTCTAAAATCGGTCGGGTTTAGACTCAAATGGGTAAAAATACATATAAATACATATATTCACGTGAACAAAATAAGAACTCGAATAAAAATGATGCAATTTTTGCAAAAAAATCCATATGACGCATTGCTATGAGTAGCGTACTCATACCACATTGCTTTCGACAATCTAAAAAATTTTAACAAAAATTAACTTGCTCCAAAATCGGTCGGGTTTAGACTCAAATGTGTGGAAATACATACATATTCACGTGTACAAAATAAGAACTCGAATAAAGACGATGAAATTTTTGCAAAAAAATCCAAATGACGCATTGTTATGAGTAGCGTACTCATACCACATTGCTTTGGACAATCTTGAAAATTTGAACAAAAATTAACTTGCTCCAAAATCGGTCGGGTTTAGACTCAAATGTGTGGAAATACATTTATTTTTATTCATACAAAATATGAACTCGATTAAAGATGATGAAATTTTTGCAAAAAAATCCATATGACCCATTGTTATGAGTAGCGTACTCATACCACATTGCTGTCGACAATCTAAAAAATTTGAACAAAAATTAACTTGCTCCAAAATCGGTCGGGTTTAGACTCAAATGTGTGGAAATACATATATTTTTATTCATACAAAATATGAACTCGATTAAAGATGATGAAATTTTTGAAAAAAAATCTATATGACGCATTGTAATGAGTATCGTACTCATACCACATTGCTTTCGACAATCTAAAAAATTTGAACAAAAATTAAGTTGCTCCAAAATCGGTCGGGTTTAGACTCAAATGTGTGGAAATACATATATTTTTACGGATACAAAATAAGAACTCGAAAAAGATGATGAAATTTTTGCAAAAAAATCCATATGACCCATTGTTATGAGTAGCGTACTCATACGACATTGCTTTCGACAATCTTGAAAATTTGAACAAAAATTAACTTGCTCCAAAATCGGTCGGGTTTAGACTCAAATGTGTGGAAATACATATATTTTTATTCATACAATATATGAACTCGATTAAAGATGATGAAATTTTTGCAAAAAAATCCATATGACGCATTGTTATGAGTATCGTACTCATACCACATTGCTTTCGACAATCTTGAAAATTATAAGAAAAATTAAGTAGCTCCAAAATCGGTCGGATTTTGACTCAAATGTGTGGAAATACATATATATTCACGTGTACAAAATAAGAACTCGAATAAAGATGATGAAATTTTTGCAAAAAAGTCCATATGACGCATTGCTATGAGTAGCGTACTCATACCACATTGCTTTCGACAATCTAAAAAATTTTAACAAAAATTAACTTGCTCCAAAATCGGTCGGGTTAAGACTCAAATGTGTGGAAATACATACATATTCACGTGTACACAATAAGAACTCGAATAAAGACGATGACATTTTTGCAAAAAAATCCAAATGACGCATTGTTATGAGTAGCGTACTCATACCACATTGCTTTCGAAAATCTAAAAAATTTGAACAAAAATTAAGTTGCTCTAAACTCGATTAAAGTTGATGAAATTTTTGCAAAAAAGTCCATATGACGCGTTGTTATGAGTAGCGTACTCATACCACATTGCTTTGAACAATCTAAAAAATTTAAACAAAAATTAACTTGCTCAAAAATCGGTCGGGTTTAGACTCAAATGTGTGGAAATACATACATATTCACGTGTACACAATAAGAACTCGAATAAATATGATGAACGTTTTACAAAAAAATCCATATGACGCATTGTTATGAGTAGCGTACTCATACCACATTGCTTTCGACAATCTTGAAAATTATAAGAAAAATTAAGAAAATCCAAAATCGGTCGGATTTTGACTCAAATGTGTGGAAATACATATATATTCACGTCGACAAAATAAGAACTCGAATAAAGACGATGAAATTTTTGCAAAAAAATCCATATGACGCATTGCTATGAGTAGCGTACTCATACCACATTGCTTTCGACAATCTAAAAAATTTGAACAAAAATTAAGTTGCTCCAAAATCGGTCGGGTTTAGACTCAAATGTGTGGAAATACATATATTTTTATTCATACAAAATATGAACTCGATTAAAGATGATGAAATTTTTGAAAAAAAATCCATATGACGCATTGTTATGAGTATCGTACTCATACCACATTGCTTTCGACAATCTAAAAAACTTGAACAAAAATTGAGTTGCTCCAAAATCGGTCAGGTTTAGACTCAAATGTGTGGAAATACATACATATTCACGTGTACAAAATAAGAATTCGATTAAAGATGATGGAATTTTTGGAAAAAAGTCCATATGACATATTGTTATGAGTAGCGTACTCATACGACATTGCTTTCGACAATCTTGAAAATTTGAACAAAAATTAACTTGCTCCAAAATCGGTCGGGTATAGGCTCAAATGTGTGGAAATACATATATATTCACGTAAACAAAATAAGAACTCGGATAAAGATGATGAAATTTTTGCAAAAAAATCCATATGACCCATTGTTATGAGTAGCGTACTCGTACGACATTGCTTTCAACAATCTGGAAATTTTTGCAAAAAATTTATATGACACATTGTTATGGGTAGCGTACTCACCCCACATTGCTTTCGACAATCTAAAAAATTTGAACAAAAATTAAGTTGCTCCAAAATCGGTCGGGTTTAGACTCAAATGTGTGGAAATACATATATTTTTACTCATACAAAATAGAACTCGATTAAAGATGATGAAATTTTTGCAAAAAAATCCATATGACGCATTGCTATGAGTAGCGTACTCATACCACATTGCTTTCGACAATCTAAAAAATGTGAAAAAAAATTAAGTTGCTCCAAAATCGGTCGGGTTTAGACTCAAATGTGTGGAAATGCATACATATTCACGTGTACAAAATAAGAACTCGATTAAAGATATTGGAATTTTTGCAAAAAAGTCCATTTGACACATTGTTATGAGTAGCGTACTCATATCACATTGCTTTCGACAATCTAAAAAATTTGAAAAAAAATTAACTTGCTCCAAAATCGGTCGGGTTTAGACTCAAATGTGTGGAAATACATACATATTCACGAGTACAAAATAAGAACTCGAATGAAGACGATGAAATTTTTGCAAAAAAATCCAAATAACGCATTGTTATGAGTAGCGTACTCATACCACATTGCTTTCGACAATCTAAAAAATGTGAAAAAAAATTAACTTGCTCCAAAATCGGTCGGGTTTAGACTCAAATGTGTGGAAATACATACATATTCACGAGTACAAAATAAGAACTCGAATAAAGACGATGAAATATTTGCAAAAAAATCCATATGACGCATTGCTATGAGTAGCGTACTCATACCACATTGCTTTCGACAATCTAAAAAACTATAACATAAATAAAGTTGCTCCAAAATCGGTCGGGTTTAGACTCAAATGTGTGGAAATGCATATATTTTTACTCATACAAAATAGAACTCGATTAAAGATGATGAAATTTTTGCAAAAAAACCCATATGACGCATTGCTATGAGTAGCGTACTCATACCACATTGCTTTCGACAATCTAAAAAACTTTAACAAAAATAAAGTTGCTCCAAAATCGGTCGGGTTTAGACTCAAATGTGTGGAAATGCATACATATTCACGTGTACAAAATAAGAACTCGATTAAAGATATTGGAATTTTTGCAAAAAAGTCCATTTGACACATTGTTATGAGTAGCGTACTCATATCACATTGCTTTCGACAATCTAAAAAATTTGAAAAAAAATTAACTTGCTCCAAAACCGGTCGGGTTTAGACTCAAATGTGTGGAAATACATACATATTCACGAGTACAAAATAAGAACTCGAATGAAGACGATGAAATTTTTGCAAAAAAATCCAAATAACGCATTGTTATGAGTAGCGTACTCATACCACATTGCTTTCGACAATCTAAAAAATGTGAAAAAAAATTGACTTGCTCCAAAATCGGTCGGGTTTAGACTCAAATGTGTGGAAATACATATATTTTTACTCATACAAAATAGAACTCGATTAAAGATGATGAAATTTTTGCAAAAAAATCCATATGACGCATTGCTATGAGTAGCGTACTCATACCACATTGCTTTCGACAATCTAAAAAACTTTAACATAAATAAAGTTGCTCCAAAATCGGTCGGGTTTAGACTCAAATGTGTGGAAATGCATATATTTTTACTCATACAAAATAGAACTCGATTAAAGATGATGAAATTTTTGCAAAAAAATCCATATGACGCATTGCTATGAGTAGCGTACTCATACCACATTGCTTTCGACAATCTAAAAAACTTTAACAAAAATAAAGTTGCTCCAAAATCGGTCGGGTTTAGACTCAAATGTGTGGAAATGCATACATATTCACGTGTACAAAATAAGAACTCGATTAAAGATATTGGAATTTTTGCAAAAAAGTCCATTTGACACATTGTTATGAGTAGCGTACTCATATCACATTGCTTTCGACAATCTAAAAAATTTGAAAAAAAATTAACTTGCTCCAAAATCGGTCGGGTTTAGACTCAAATGTGTGGAAATACATACATATTCACGAGTACAAAATAAGAACTCGAATAAAGACGATGAAATATTTGCAAAAAAATCCATATGACGCATTGTTATGAGTAGCGTACTCATACGACATTGCTTTCGACAATCTTGAAAATTTGAACAAAAATTAACTTGCTCCAAAATCGGTCGGGTTTAGACTCAAATGTGTGGAAATACATATATATTCACGTGAACAAAATAAGAACTCGAATAAAGATGAAGCAATTTTTGCAAAAAATTTATATGACACATTGTTATGGGTAGCATACTCACCCCACATTGCTTTCGACAATCTAAAAAATTTGAACAAAAATTAACTTACTTCAAAATCGGTCGGGTTTAGACTCAAATGTGTGGAAATACATATATTTTTACTCATACAAAATAGAACTCGATTAAAGATGATGAAATTTTTGCAAAAAAATCCATATGACGCATTGCTATGAGTAGCGTACTCATACCACATTGCTTTCGACAATCTAAAAAACTTTAACAAAAATAAAGTTGCTCCAAAATCGGTCGGGTTTAGACTCAAATGTGTGGAAATACATACATATTCACGAGTACAAAATAAGAACTCGAATGAAGACGATGAAATTTTTGCAAAAAAATCCAAATAACGCATTGTTATGAGTAGCGTACTCATACCACATTGCTTTCGACAATCTAAAAAATGTGAAAAAAAATTAACTTGCTCCAAAATCGGTCGGGTTTAGACTCAAATGTGTGGAAATACATACATATTCACGAGTACAAAATAAGAACTCGAATAAAGACGATGAAATATTTGCAAAAAAATCCATATGACGCATTGTTATGAGTAGCGTACTCATACCACATTGCTTTCGACAATCTTGAAAATTATAAGAAAATTTAAGAAAATCCAAAATCGGTCGGATTTTGACTCAAATGTGTGGAAATACATATATATTCACGTCGACAAAATAAGAACTCGAATAAAGACGATGACATTTTTGCAAAAAAATCCATATGACGCATTGCTATGAGTAGCGTACTCATACCACATTGCTTTCGACAATCTAAAAAATTTGAACAAAAATTAAGTTGCTCCAAAATCAGTCGGGTTTAGACACAAATGTGTGGAAATACATATATATTCACGTTACCAAAATAAAAACTCGAATAAAGATGATGCAATTTTTGCAAAAAATTTATATGACACATTGTTATGGGTAGCGTACTCACCCCACATTGCTTTCGACAATCTAAAAAATTTTAACAAAAATTAACTTGCTCCAAAATCGGTCGGGTTTAGACTCAAATGTGTGGAAATACATATATTTTTACTCATAAAAAATATGAACTCGATTAAAGATGATGAAATTTTTGCAAAAAAATCCATATGACGCATTGCTATGAGTGGCGTACTCATACCACATTGCTTTCGACAATCTTGAAAATTATAAGAAAAATTAAGTAGCTCCAAAATCGGTCGGATTTTGACTCAAATGTGTGGAAATACATATATATTCACGTCGACAAAATAAGAACTCGAATAAGGATGATGAAATTTTTGCAAAAAAGTCCATATGACGCATTGCTATGAGTAGCGTACTCATACCACATTGCTTTCGACAATCTAAAAAATTTTAACAAAAATTAACTTGCTCCAAAATCGGTCGGGTTTAGACTCAAATGTGTGGAAATGCATATATTTTTACTCATACAAAATAGAACTCGATTAAAGATGATGAAATTTTTGCAAAAAAATCCATATGACGCATTGCTTTGAGTAGCGTACTCATACCACATTGCTTTCGACAATCTAAAAAACTTTAACATAAATAAAGTTGCTCCAAAATCGGTCGGGTTTAGACTCAAATGTGTGGAAATGCATATATTTTTACTCATACAAAATAGAACTCGATTAAAGATGATGAAATTTTTGCAAAAAAATCCATATGACGCATTGCTTTGAGTAGCGTACTCATACCACATTGCTTTCGACAATCTAAAAAACTTTAACATAAATAAAGTTGCTCCAAAATCGGTCGGGTTTAGACTCAAATGTGTGGAAATGCATATATTTTTACTCATACAAAATAGAACTCGATTAAAGATGATGAAATTTTTGCAAAAAAATCCATATGACGCATTGCTATGAGTAGCGTACTCATACCACATTGCTTTCGACAATCTAAAAAACTTTAACAAAAATAAAGTTGCTCCAAAATCGGTCGGGTTTAGACTCAAATGTGTGGAAATGCATACATATTCACGTGTACAAAATAAGAACTCGATTAAAGATATTGGAATTTTTGCAAAAAAGTCCATTTGACACATTGTTATGAGTAGCGTACTCATATCACATTGCTTTCGACAATCTAAAAAATTTGAAAAAAAATTAACTTGCTCCAAAATCGGTCGGGTTTAGACTCAAATGTGTGGAAATACATACATATTCACGAGTACAAAATAAGAACTCGAATAAAGACGATGAAATATTTGCAAAAAAATCCATATGACGCATTGTTATGAGTAGCGTACTCATACGACATTGCTTTCGACAATCTTGAAAATTTGAACAAAAATTAACTTGCTCCAAAATCGGTCGGGTTTAGACTCAAATGTGTGGAAATACATATATATTCACGTGAACAAAATAAGAACTCGAATAAAGATGAAGCAATTTTTGCAAAAAATTTATATGACACATTGTTATGGGTAGCATACTCACCCCACATTGCTTTCGACAATCTAAAAAATTTGAACAAAAAATAACTTACTTCAAAATCGGTCGGGTTTAGACTCAAATGTGTGGAAATACATATATTTTTACTCATACAAAATAGAACTCGATTAAAGATGATGAAATTTTTGCAAAAAAATCCATATGACGCATTGCTATGAGTAGCGTACTCATACCACATTGCTTTCGACAATCTAAAAAACTTTAACAAAAATAAAGTTGCTCCAAAATCGGTCGGGTTTAGACTCAAATGTGTGGAAATGCATACATATTCACGTGTACAAAATAAGAACTCGATTAAAGATATTGGAATTTTTGCAAAAAAGTCCATTTGACACATTGTTATGAGCAGCGTACTCATATCACATTGCTTTCGACAATCTAAAAAATTTGAAAAAAAATTAACTTGCTCCAAAATCGGTCGGGTTTAGACTCAAATGTATGGAAATACATACATATGCACGAGTACAAAATAAGAACTCGAATGAAGACGATGAAATTTTTGCAAAAAAATCCAAATAACGCATTGTTATGAGTAGCGTACTCATACCACATTGCTTTCGACAATCTAAAAAATGTGAAAAAAAATTAACTTGCTCCAAAATCGGTCGGGTTTAGACTCAAATGTGTGGAAATACATACATATTCACGAGTACAAAATAAGAACTCGAATAAAGACGATGAAATATTTGCAAAAAAATCCATATGACGCATTGTTATGAGTAGCGTACTCATACCACATTGCTTTCGACAATCTTGAAAATTATAAGAAAATTTAAGAAAATCCAAAATCGGTCGGATTTTGACTCAAATGTGTGGAAATACATATATATTCACGTCGACAAAATAAGAACTCGAATAAAGACGATGACATTTTTGCAAAAAAATCCATATGACGCATTGCTATGAGTAGCGTACTCATACCACATTGCTTTCGACAATCTAAAAAATTTGAACAAAAATTAAGTTGCTCCAAAATCAGTCGGGTTTAGACACAAATGTGTGGAAATACATATATATTCACGTTACCAAAATAAAAACTCGAATAAAGATGATGCAATTTTTGCAAAAAATTTATATGACACATTGTTATGGGTATCGTACTCACCCCACATTGCTTTCGACAATCTAAAAAATTTTAACAAAAATTAACTTGCTCCAAAATCGGTCGGGTTTAGACTCAAATGTGTGGAAATACATATATTTTTACTCATAAAAAATATGAACTCGATTAAAGATGATGAAATTTTTGCAAAAAAATCCATATGACGCATTGCTATGAGTGGCGTACTCATACCACATTGCTTTCGACAATCTTGAAAATTATAAGAAAAATTAAGTAGCTCCAAAATCGGTCGGATTTTGACTCAAATGTGTGGAAATACATATATATTCACGTCGACAAAATAAGAACTCGAATAAGGATGATGAAATTTTTGCAAAAAAGTCCATATGACGCATTGCTATGAGTAGCGTACTCATACCACATTGCTTTCGACAATCTAAAAAATTTTAACAAAAATTAACTTGCTCCAAAATCGGTCGGGTTAAGACTCAAATGTGTGGAAATACATACATATTCACGTGTACACAATAAGAACTCGAATAAAGACGATGACATTTTTGCAAAAAAATCCAAATGACGCATTGTTATGAGTAGCGTACTCATACCACATTGCTTTCGAAAATCTAAAAAATTTGAACAAAAATTAAGTTGCTCTAAACTCGATTAAAGTTGATGAAATTTTTGCAAAAAAGTCCATATGACGCGTTGTTATGAATAGCGTACTCATACCACATTGCTTTCGACAATCTAAAAAATTTTAACAAAAATTAACTTGCTCCAAAATCGGTCGGGTTTAGACTCAAATGTGTGGAAATACATACATATTCACATGTACAAAATAAGAACTCGATTAAAGATGATGAAATTTTTGCAAAAGAATCCATATGACACATTGTTATGAGTAGCGTACTCATATCACATTGCTTTGGACAATCTAAAAAATTTGAACAAAAATTAACTTGCTCCAAAATTAGTCTCGTTTAGACTCAAGTGTGTGGAAATACATACATATTCACATGTACAAAATAAGAACTCGGTTAAAGATGATGAAATTTTTGCAAAAGAATCCATATGACACATTGTTATGAGTAGCGTACTCACACCACATTGCTTTCGACAATCTTAAAAATTTGAACAAAAATTAAGTTGCTCCAAAATCGGTCGGGTTTAGACTCAAATTTGTGGAATTACATATATATTCACGTGAACAAAATAAGAACTCGAATAAAGATGATGAAATTTTTGCAAAAAAATCCAAATGACGCATTGTTATGAGTAGCGCACTCATACCACATTGCTTTCGACAATCTAAAAAATTTGAACAAAAATTAAGTTGCTCCAAAATCGGTGGAGTTTAGACTCAAATGTGTGGAAATACATATATTTTTACGGATACAAAATAAGAACTCGAACAAAGATATTGATATTTTTGCAAAAAAATCCATATGACCCATTGTTATGAGCATCGAACTCATACCACATTGCTTTCGACAATCTATAAAATTTGAACAAAAATTAAGTTGCTCCAAAATCGGTTGGGTTTAGACTCAAATATGTGGAAATACATATATTTTAACTCATACAAAATATGAACTCGATTAAAGATAATGATATTTTTGCAAAAAAATCCATATGACCCATTGTTATGAGCATCGTACTCATACCACATTGCTTTCGACAATCTAAAAAATTTGAACAAAAATTAAGTTGCTCCAAAATCGGTCGGGTTTAGACTCAAATGTGTGGAAATACATACATATTCACGTGTACGAAATAAGAACTCGATTAAAGATGATGGAATTTTTGCAAAAAAGTCCATATGACACATTGTTATGAGTAGCGTACGCATAAGACATTTCTTTCGACAATCTTGAAAATTTGAACAAAAATTAACTTGCTCCAAAATCGGTCGGGTTTAGACTCAAATTTGTGGAATTACATATATATTCACGTGAACAAAATAAGAACTCGAATAAAGATGATGAAATTTTTGCAAAAAAATCCAAATGACGCATTGTTATGAGTAGCGCACTCATACCACATTGCTTTCGACAATCTAAAAAATTGAACAAAAATTAACTTGCTCCAAAATCGGTGGAGTTTAGACTCAAATGTGTGGAAATACATATATTTTTACGGATACAAAATAAGAACTCGAACAAAGATATTGATATTTTTTGCAAAAATCCATATGACCCATTGTTATGAGCATCGTACTCATACCACATTGCTTTCGACAATCTAAAAAATTTGAACAAAAATTAAGTTGCTCCAAAATCGGTTGGGTTTAGACTCAAATATGTGGAAATACATATATTTTAACTCATACAAAATATGAACTCGATTAAAGATAATGATATTTTTGCAAAAAAATCCATATGACCCATTGTTATGAGCATCGTACTCATACCACATTGCTTTCGACAATCTAAAAAATTTGAACAAAAATTAAGTTGCTCCAAAATCGGTCGGGTTTAGACTCAAATGTGTGGAAATGCATACATATTCACGTGTACAAAATAAGAACTCGATTAAAGATGGTGGAATTTTTGCAAAAAAGTCCATTTGACACATTGTTATGAGTAGCGTACTCATACCACATTGCTTTCGACAATCTAGAAAATTTTAACAAAAATTAACTTGCTCCAAAATCGGTCGGGTTTAGACTGAAATGCGTGGAAATACAAACATATTCACGTGTACAAAATAAGAACTCGATCAAAGATGGTGGAATTTTTGCAAAAAAGTCCATTTGACACATTCTTATGAGTAGCGTACTCATACGACATTGCTTTGAACAAAAATTAACTTGCTCCAAAATCGGTCGGATTTTGACTCAAATGTGTGGAAATACATATATATTCACGTCGACAAAATAAGAACTCGATTAAAGTTGATGAAATTTTTGCAAAAAAGTCCATATGACACATTGTTATGAGTAGCGTACTCATACCACATTGCTTTGAACATAAATTAACTTGCTCTAAAATCGGTCGGGTTTAGACTCGAATGGGTAAAAATACATATATATTCACGTGAACAAAATAAGAACTCGAATAAAGATGATGCAATTTTTGCAAAAAAATCCATATGACGCATTGCTATGAGTAGCGTACTCATACCACATTGCTTTCGACAATCTAAAAAATTTTAACAAAAATTAACTTGCTCCAAAATCGGTCGGGTTTAGACTCAAATGTGTGGAAATACATACATATTCACGAGTACAAAATAAGAACTCGAATGAAGACGATGAAATTTTTGCAAAAAAATCCAAATAACGCATTGTTATGATTAGCGTACTCATACCACATTGCTTTCGACAATCTAAAAAATTTGAAAAACAATTAACTTGCTCCAAAATCGGTCGGGTTTAGACTCAAATGTGTGGAAATACATACATATTCACGGGTCCAAAATAAGAACTCGAATGAAGACGATGAAATTTTTGCAAAAAAATCCATATGACGCATTGTTATGAGTAGCGTACTCATACCACATTGCTTTCGACAATCTTGAAAATTATAAGAAAAATTAAGAAAATCCAAAATCGGTCGGATTTTCACTCCAATGTGTGGAAATACATATATATTCACGTCGACAAAATAAGAACTCGAATAAAGACGATGAAATTTTTGCAAAAAAATCCATATGACGCATTGCTATGAGTAGCGTACTCATACCACATTGCTTTCGACAATCTAAAAAATTTGAACAAAAATTATGTTGCTCCCAAATTAGTCGGGTTTATACACAAATGTGTGGAAATACATATATATTCACGTTACCAAAATAAGAACTCGAATAAAGATGATGCAAATTTTGCAAAAAATTTATATGACACATTGTTATGGGTAGCGTACTCACCCCACGTTGCTTTCGACAATCTAAAAAATTTTAATAAAAATTAACTTGCTCCAAAATCGGTCGGGTTTAGACTCAAATGTGTGGAAATACATATATTTTTACTCATAAAAAATATGAACTCGATTAAAGATGATGAAATTTTTGCAAAAAAATCCATATGACGCATTGCTATGAGTGGCGTACTCATACCACATTGCTTTCGACAATCTTGAAAATTATAAGAAAAATTAAGTAGCTCCAAAATCGGTCGGATTTTGACTCAAATGTGTGGAAATACATATATATTCACGTCGACAAAATAAGAACTCGAATAAAGATGATGAAATTTTTGCAAAAAAGTCCATATGACGCATTGCTATGAGTAGCGTACTCATACCACATTGCTTTCGACAATCTAAAAAATTTTAACAAAAATTAACTTGTTCCAAAATCAGTCGGGTTTAGACACTAATGTGTGGAAATACATATATATTCACGTGAACAAAATAAGAACTCGAATAAAGATGAAGCAATTTTTGCAAAAAATTTATATGACACATTGTTATGGGTAGCGTACTCACCCCTCATTGCTTTCGACAATCTAAAAAATTTGAACAAAAATTAAGTAGCACCAAAATCGGTCGGGTTTAGACTCAAATGTGTGGAAATACATATATTTTTACTAATACAAAATATGAACTCGATTAAAGATGATGAAATTTTTGCAAAAAAATCCATATGACGCATTGTTGTGAGTATCGTACTCATACCACATTGCTTTCGACAATCTAAAAAATTTGAACAAAAATTAAGTTGCTCCAAAATCGGTCGGGTTTAGACTCAAATGTGTGGAAATACATATATTTTTACGGATACAAAATAAGAACTCGAAAAAAGATGATGAAATTTTTGCAAAAAAATCCATATGACCCATTGTTATGAGTAGCGTACTCATACGAATTGCTTTCGACAATCTTGAAAATTTGAACAAAAATTAACTTGCTCCAAAATCGGTCGGGTTTAGACTCAAATGTGTGGAAATACATATATTTTTATTCACATAAAATATGAACTCGATTAAAGATGATGAAATTTTTGCAAAAAAATCCATATGGCGCATTGTTATGAGTATCGTACGCATACCACATTGCTTTCGACAATCTAAAAAACTTGAACAAAAATTAAGTTGCTCCAAAATCGGTCGGGTTTAGACTCAAATGTGTGGAAATACATACATATTCACGTGTACAAAATAAGAACTCGATTAAAGATGATGGAATTTTTGGAAAAAAGTCCATATGACATATTGTTATGAGTAGCGTACTCATACGACATTGCTTTCGACAATCTTGAAAATTTGAACAAAAATTAACTTGCTCCAAAATCGGTCGGGTTTAGACTGAAATGTGTGGAAATACAAACATATTCACGTGTACAAAATAAGAACTCGATCAAAGATGGTGGAATTTTTGCAAAAAAGTCCATTTGACACATTCTTATGAGTAGCGTACTCATACGACATTGCTTTGAACAAAAATTAACTTGCTCCAAAATCGGTCGGATTTTGACTCAAATGTGTGGAAATACATATATATTCACGTCGACAAAATAAGAACTCGATTAAAGTTGATGAAATTTTTGCAAAAAAGTCCATATGACACATTGTTATGAGTAGCGTACTCATACCACATTGCTTTGAACATAAATTAACTTGCTCTAAAATCGGTCGGGTTTAGACTCGAATGGGTAAAAATACATATATATTCACGTGAACAAAATAAGAACTCGAATAAAGATGATGCAATTTTTGCAAAAAAATCCATATGACGCATTGCTATGAGTAGCGTACTCATACCACATTGCTTTCGACAATCTAAAAAATTTTAACAAAAATTAACTTGCTCCAAAATCGGTCGGGTTTAGACTCAAATGTGTGGAAATACATACATATTCACGGGTCCAAAATAAGAACTCGAATGAAGACGATGAAATTTTTGCAAAAAAATCCATATGACGCATTGTTATGAGTAGCGTACTCATACCACATTGCTTTCGACAATCTAAAAAATTTGAAAAAAAATTAACTTGCTCCAAAATCGGTCGGGTTTAGACTCAAATGTGTGGAAATACATACATATTCACGGGTCCAAAATAAGAACTCGAATGAAGACGATGAAATTTTTGCAAAAAAATCCATATGACGCATTGTTATGAGTAGCGTACTCATACCACATTGCTTTCGACAATCTTGAAAATTATAAGAAAAATTAAGAAAATCCAAAATCGGTCGGATTTTGACTCAAATGTGTGGAAATACATATATATTCACGTCGACAAAATAAGAACTCGAATAAAGACGATGAAATTTTTGCAAAAAAATCCATATGACGCATTGCTATGAGTAGCGTACTCATACCACATTGCTTTCGACAATCTAAAAAATTTGAACAAAAATTAAGTTGCTCCAAAATTAGTCGGGTTTATACACAAATGTGTGGAAATACATATATATTCACGTTACCAAAATAAGAACTCGAATAAAGATGATGCAATTTTTGCAAAAAATTTATATGACACATTGTTATGGGTAGCGTACTCATACCACATTGCTTTCGACAATCTTGAAAATTATAAGAAAAATTAAGAAAATCCAAAATCGGTCGGATTTTGACTCAAATGTGTGGAAATACATATATATTCACGTCGACAAAATAAGAACTCGAATAAAGACGATGAAATTTTTGCAAAAAAATCCATATGACGCATTGCTATGAGTAGCGTACTCATACCACATTGCTTTCGACAATCTAAAAAACTTTAACAAAAATAAAGTTGCTCCAAAATCGGTCGGGTTTAGACTCAAATGTGTGGAAATGCATACATATTCACGTGTACAAAATAAGAACTCGATTAAAGATATTGGAATTTTTGCAAAAAAGTCCATTTGACACATTGTTATGAGTAGCGTACTCATATCACATTGCTTTCGACAATCTAAAAAATTTGAAAAAAAATTAACTTGCTCCAAAATCGGTCGGGTTTAGACTCAAATGTGTGGAAATACATACATATTCACGAGTACAAAATAAGAACTCGAATGAAGACGATGAAATTTTTGCAAAAAAATCCAAATAACGCATTGTTATGATTAGCGTACTCATACCACATTGCTTTGAACATAAATTAACTTGCTCTAAAATCGGTCGGGTTTAGACTCGAATGGGTAAAAATACATATATATTCACGTTACCAAAATAAGAACTCGAATAAAGATGATGCAATTTTTGCAAAAAATTTATATGACACATTGTTATGGGTAGCGTACTCACCCCACGTTGCTTTCGACAATCTAAAAAATTTTAACAAAAATTAACTTGCTCCAAAATCGGTCGGGTTTAGACTCAAATGTGTGGAAATACATATATTTTTACTCATAAAAAATATGAACTCGATTAAAGATGATGAAATTTTTGCAAAAAAATCCATATGACGCATTGCTATGAGTGGCGTACTCATACCACATTGCTTTCGACAATCTTGAAAATTATAAGAAAAATTAAGTAGCTCCAAAATCGGTCGGATTTTGACTCAAATGTGTGGAAATACATATATATTCACGTCGGCAAAATAAGAACTCGAATAAAGATGATGAAATTTTTGCAAAAAAGTCCATATGACGCATTGCTATGAGTAGCGTACTCATACCACATTGCTTTCGACAATCTAAAAAATTTTAACAAAAATTAACTTGTTCCAAAATCAGTCGGGTTTAGACACAAATGTGTGGAAATACATATATATTCACGTGAACAAAATAAGAACTCGAATAAAGATGAAGCAATTTTTGCAAAAAATTTATATGACACATTGTTATGGGTAGCGTACTCACCCCACATTGCTTTCGACAATCTAAAAAATTTGAACAAAAATAAAGTAGCACCAAAATCGGTCGGGTTTAGACTCAAATGTGTGGAAATACATATATTTTTACTAATACAAAATATGAACTCGATTAAAGATGATGAAATTTTTGCAAAAAAATCCATATGACGCATTGTTATGAGTATCGTACTCATACCACATTGCTTTCGACAATCTAAAAAATTTGAACAAAAATTAAGTTGCTCCAAAATCGGTCGGGTTTAGACTCAAATGTGTGGAAATACATATATTTTTACGGATACAAAATAAGAACTCGAAAAAAGATGATGAAATTTTTGCAAAAAAATCCATATGACCCATTGTTATGAGTAGCGTACTCATACGACATTGCTTTCGACAATCTTGAAAATTTGAACAAAAATTAACTTGCTCCAAAATCGGTCGGGTTTAGACTCAAATGTGTGGAAATACATATATTTTTATTCACATAAAATATGAACTCGATTAAAGATGATGAAATTTTTGCAAAAAAATCCATATGGCGCATTGTTATGAGTATCGTACTCATACGACATTGCTTTCGACAATCTTGAAAATTTGAACAAAAATTAACTTGCTCCAAAATCGGTCGGGTTTAGACTGAAATGTGTGGAAATACAAACATATTCACGTGTACAAAATAAGAACTCGATCAAAGATGGTGGAATTTTTGCAAAAAAGTCCATATGACACATTGTTATGAGTAGCGTACTCATACCACATTGCTTTGAACATAAATTAACTTGCTCTAAAATCGGTCGGGTTTAGACTCGAATGGGTAAAAATACATATATATTCACGTGAACAAAATAAGAACTCGAATAAAGATGATGCAATTTTTGCAAAAAAATCCATATGACGCATTGCTATGAGTAAAGTACTCATACCACATTGCTTTCGACAATCTAAAAAATTTTAACAAAAATTAACTTGCTCCAAAATCGGTCGGGTTTAGACTCAAATGTGTGGAAATACATACATATTCACGAGTACAAAATAAGAACTCGAATGAAGACGATGAAATTTTTGCAAAAAAATCCAAATAACGCATTGTTATGATTAGCGTACTCATACCACATTGCTTTCGACAATCTAAAAAATTTGAAAAAAAATTAACTTGCTCCAAAATCGGTCGGGTTTAGACTCAAATGTGTGGAAATACATATATTTTTACTAATACAAAATATGAACTCGATTAAAGATGATGAAATTTTTGCAAAAAAATCCATATGACGCATTGTTATGAGTATCGTACTCATACCACATTGCTTTCGACAATCTAAAAAATTTGAACAAAAATTAAGTTGCTCCAAAATCGGTCGGGTTTAGACTCAAATGTGTGGAAATACATATATTTTTACGGATACAAAATAAGAACTCGAAAAAAGATGATGAAATTTTTGCAAAAAAATCCATATGACCCATTGTTATGAGTAGCGTACTCATACGACATTGCTTTCGACAATCTTGAAAATTTGAACAAAAATTAACTTGCTCCAAAATCGGTCGGGTTTAGACTCAACTGTGTGGAAATACATATATTTTTATTCACATAAAATATGAACTCGATTAAAGATGATGAAATTTTTGCAAAAAAATCCATATGGCGCATTGTTATGAGTATCGTACTCATACGACATTGCTTTCGACAATCTTGAAAATTTGAACAAAAATTAACTTGCTCCAAAATCGGTCGGATTTTGACTCAAATGTGTGGAAATACATATATATTCACGTCGACAAAATAAGAACTCGATTAAAGTTGATGAAATTTTTGCAAAAAAGTCCATATGACACATTGTTATGAGTAGCGTACTCATACCACATTGCTTTGAACATAAATTAACTTGCTCTAAAATCGGTCGGGTTTAGACTCGAATGGGTAAAAATACATATATATTCACGTGAACAAAATAAGAACTCGAATAAAGATGATGCAATTTTTGCAAAAAAATCCATATGACGCATTGCTATGAGTAAAGTACTCATACCACATTGCTTTCGACAATCTAAAAAATTTTAACAAAAATTAACTTGCTCCAAAATCGGTCGGGTTTAGACTCAAATGTGTGGAAATACATACATATTCACGAGTACAAAATAAGAACTCGAATGAAGACGATGAAATTTTTGCAAAAAAATCCAAATAACGCATTGTTATGATTAGCGTACTCATACCACATTGCTTTCGACAATCTAAAAAATTTGAAAAAAAATTAACTTGCTCCAAAATCGGTCGGGTTTAGACTCAAATGTGTGGAAATACATACATATTCACGGGTCCAAAATAAGAACTCGAATGAAGACGATGAAATGTTTGCAAAAAAATCCATATGACGCATTGTTATGAGTAGCGTACTCATACCACATTGCTTTCGACAATCTTGAAAATTATAAGAAAAATTAAGAAAATCCAAAATCGGTCGGATTTTGACTCAAATGTGTGGAAATACATATATATTCACGTCGACAAAATAAGAACTCGAATAAAGACGATGAAATTTTTGCAAAAAAATCCATATGACGCATTGCTATGAGTAGCGTACTCATACCACATTGCTTTCGACAATCTAAAAAATTTGAACAAAAATTAAGTTGCTCCAAAATTAGTCGGGTTTATACACAAATGTGTGGAAATACATATATATTCACGTTACCAAAATAAGAACTCGAATAAAGATGATGCAATTTTTGCAAAAAATTTATATGACACATTGTTATGGGTAGCGTACTCACCCAACGTTGCTTTCGACAATCTAAAAAATTTTTACAAAAATTAACTTGCTCCAAAATCGGTCGGGTTGCGCATTGTTATGAGTATCGTACTCATACCACATTGCTTTCGACAATCTAAAAAACTTGAACAAAAATTAAGTTGCTCCAAAATCGGTCGGGTTTAGACTCAAATGTGTGGAAATACATACATATTCACGTGTACAAAATAAGAACTCGATTAAAGATGATGGAATTTTTGGAAAAAAGTCCATATGACATATTGTTATGAGTAGCGTACTCATACGACATTGCTTTCGACAATCTTGAAAATTTGAACAAAAATTAACTTGCTCCAAAATCGGTCGGGTTTAGACTCAAATGTGTGGAAATACATATATATTCACGTAAACAAAATAAGAACTCGGATAAAGATGATGAAATTTTTGCAAAAAAATCCATATGACCCATTGTTATGAGTAGCGTACTCGTACGACATTGCTTTCAACAATCTGGAAAATTTGAACAAAAATTAACTTACTCCAAAATCGGTCGGGTTTAGACTCAAATGTGTGGAAATACATATATACTCACGTATACAAATTAAGAACTCGAATAAATATGATGAATGTTTTGCAAAAAAATCCAATAGACTCATTGTTATGAGTAGCGTACTCATACCACATTGCTTTCGACAATCTAAAAAATTTGAACAAAAATTAAGTTGCTCCAAAATCAGTCGGGTTTAGACACAAAGTTGTGGAAATACATATATATTCACGTGAACAAAATAAGAACTCGAATAAAGATGAAGCAATTTTTGCAAAAAAATCCATATGACGCATTGCTATGAGTAGCGTACTCATACCACATTTCTTTCGACAATCTAAAAAACTTTAACAAAAATTAAGTTGCTCCAAAATCGGTCGGGTTTAGACTCAAATGTGTGGAAATGCATACATATTCACGTGTACAAAATAAGAACTCGATTAAAGATGGTGGAATTTTTGCAAAAAAGTCCATTGGACACATTGTTATGAGTAGCGTACTCATATCACATTGCTTTCGAAAATCTAAAAAATTTGAAAAAAAATTAACTTGCTCCAAAATCGGTCGGGTTTAGACTCAAATGTGTGGAAATGCATACATATTCACGTGTACAAAATAAGAACTCGAATGAAGACGATGAAATTTTTGCAAAAAAATCCATATGACGCATTGCTATGAGTAGCGTACTCATACCACATTGCTTTCGACAATCTAAAAAACTTTAACGAAAATTAAGTTGCTCCAAAATCGGTCGGGTTTAGACTCAAATGTGTGGAAATACATATATTTTTACTCATACAAAATAGAACTCGATTAAAGATGATGAAATTTTTGCAAAAAAATCCATATGACGCATTGCTATGAGTAGCGTACTCATACCACATTGCTTTCGACAATCTAAAAAACTTTAACAAAAATTAAGTTGCTCCAAAATCGGTCAGGTTTAGACTCAAATGTGTGGAAATACATATATTTTTACTCATACAAAATAGAACTCGATTAAAGATGATGAAATTTTTGCAAAAAAATCCATATGACGCATTGCTATGAGTAGCGTACTCATACCACATTGCTTTCGACAATCTAAAAAACTTTAACAAAAATTAAGTTGCTCCAAAATCGGTCGGGTTTAGACTCAAATGTGTGGAAATACATATATTTTTACTCATACAAAATAGAACTCGATTAAAGATGATGAAATTTTTGCAAAAAAATCCAAATAACGCATTGTTATGAGTAGCGTACTCATACCACATTGCTTTCGACAATCTAAAAAACTTGAACAAAAATTAAGTTGCTCCAAAATCGGTCGGGTTTAGACTCAAATGTGTGGAAATACATACATATTCACGTGTACAAAATAAGAACTCGATTAAAGATGATGGAATTTTTGGAAAAAAGTCCATATGACATATTGTTATGAGTAGCGTACTCATACGACATTGCTTTCGACAATCTTGAAAATTTGAACAAAAATTAACTTGCTGCAAAATCGGTCGGGTTTAGACTCAAATGTGTGGAAATACATATATATTCACGTAAACAAAATAAGAACTCGGATAAAGATGATGAAATTTTTGCAAAAAAATCCATATGACCCATTGTTATGAGTAGCGTACTCGTACGACATTGCTTTCAACAATCTGGAAAATTTGAACAAAAATTAACTTACTCCAAAATCGGTCGGGTTTAGACTCAAATGTGTGGAAATACATATATACTCACGTATACAAATTAAGAACTCGAATAAATATGATGAATGTTTTGCAAAAAAATCCAATAGACTCATTGTTATGAGTAGCGTACTCATACCACATTGCTTTCGACAATCTAAAAAATTTGAACAAAAATTAAGTTGCTCCAAAATCAGTCGGGTTTAGACACAAAGTTGTGGAAATACATATATATTCACGTCAACAAAATAAGAACTCGAATAAAGATGAAGCAATTTTTGCAAAAAATTTATATGACACATTGTTATGGGTAGCGTACTCACCCTACATTGCTTTCGACAATCTAAAAAATTTGAACAAAAATTAAGTTGCTCCAAAATCGGTCGGGTTTAGACTCAACTGTGTGGAAATACATATATTTTTACTCATACAAAATAGAACTCGATTAAAGATGATGAAATTTTTGCAAAAAAATCCATATGACGCATTGCTATGAGTAGCGTACTCATACCACATTTCTTTCGACAATCTAAAAAACTTTAACAAAAATTAAGTTGCTCCAAAATCGGTCGGGTTTAGACTCAAATGTGTGGAAATGCATACATATTCACGTGTACAAAATAAGAACTCGATTAAAGATGGTGGAATTTTTGCAAAAAAGTCCATTGGACACATTGTTATGAGTAGCGTACTCATATCACATTGCTTTCGAAAATCTAAAAAATTTGAAAAAAAATTAACTTGCTCCAAAATCGGTCGGGTTTAGACTCAAATGTGTGGAAATGCATACATATTCACGTGTACAAAATAAGAACTCGAATGAAGACGATGAAATTTTTGCAAAAAAATCCATATGACGCATTGCTATGAGTAGCGTACTCATACCACATTGCTTTCGACAATCTAAAAAACTTTAACGAAAATTAAGTTGCTCCAAAATCGGTCGGGTTTAGACTCAAATGTGTGGAAATACATATATTTTTACTCATACAAAATAGAACTCGATTAAAGATGATGAAATTTTTGCAAAAAAATCCATATGACGCATTGCTATGAGTAGCGTACTCATACCACATTGCTTTCGACAATCTAAAAAACTTTAACAAAAATTAAGTTGCTCCAAAATCGGTCAGGTTTAGACTCAAATGTGTGGAAATACATATATTTTTACTCATACAAAATAGAACTCGATTAAAGATGATGAAATTTTTGCAAAAAAATCCATATGACGCATTGCTATGAGTAGCGTACTCATACCACATTGCTTTCGACAATCTAAAAAACTTTAACAAAAATTAAGTTGCTCCAAAATCGGTCGGGTTTAGACTCAAATGTGTGGAAATACATATATTTTTACTCATACAAAATAGAACTCGATTAAAGATGATGAAATTTTTGCAAAAAAATCCAAATAACGCATTGTTATGAGTAGCGTACTCATACCACATTGCTTTCGACAATCTAAAAAACTTGATCAAAAATTAAGTTGCTCCAAAATCGGTCGGGTTTAGACTCAAATGTGTGGAAATACATACATATTCACGTGTACAAAATAAGAACTCGATTAAAGATGATGGAATTTTTGGAAAAAAGTCCATATGACATATTGTTATGAGTAGCGTACTCATACGACATTGCTTTCGACAATCTTGAAAATTTGAACAAAAATTAACTTGCTCCAAAATCGGTCGGGTTTAGACTCAAATGTGTGGAAATACATATATATTCACGTAAACAAAATAAGAACTCGGATAAAGATGATGAAATTTTTGCAAAAAAATCCATATGACCCATTGTTATGAGTAGCGTACTCGTACGACATTGCTTTCAACAATCTGGAAAATTTGAACAAAAATTAACTTACTCCAAAATCGGTCGGGTTTAGACTCAAATGTGTGGAAATACATATATACTCACGTATACAATTTAAGAACTCGAATAAATATGATGAATGTTTTGCAAAAAAATCCAATAGACTCATTGTTATGAGTAGCGTACTCATACCACATTGCTTTCGACAATCTAAAAAATTTGAACAAAAATTAAGTTGCTCCAAAATCAGTCGGGTTTAGACACAAAGTTGTGGAAATACATATATATTCACGTCAACAAAATAAGAACTCGAATAAAGATGAAGCAATTTTTGCAAAAAATTTATATGACACATTGTTATGGGTAGCGTACTCACCCTACATTGCTTTCGACAATCTAAAAAATTTGAACAAAAATTAAGTTGCTCCAAAATCGGTCGGGTTTAGACTCAAATGTGTGGAAATACATATATTTTTACTCATACAAAATAGAACTCGATTAAAGATGATGAAATTTTTGCAAAAAATTCCATATGACGCATTGCTATGAGTAGCGTACTCATACCACATTTCTTTCGACAATCTAAAAAACTTTAACAAAAATTAAGTTGCTCCAAAATCGGTCGGGTTTAGACTCAAATGTGTGGAAATGCATACATATTCACGTGTACAAAATAAGAACTCGATTAAAGATGGTGGAATTTTTGCAAAAAAGTCCATTGGACACATTGTTATGAGTAGCGTACTCATATCACATTGCTTTCGACAATCTAAAAAATTTGAAAAAAAATTAACTTGCTCCAAAATCGGTCGGGTTTAGACTCAAATGTGTGGAAATGCATACATATTCACGTGTACAAAATAAGAACTCGAATGAAGACGATGAAATTTTTGCAAAAAAATCCATATGACGCATTGCTATGAGTAGCGTACTCATACCACATTGCTTTCGACAATCTAAAAAACTTTAACGAAAATTAAGTTGCTCCAAAATCGGTCGGGTTTAGACTCAAATGTGTGGAAATACATATATTTTTACTCATACAAAATAGAACTCGATTAAAGATGATGAAATTTTTGCAAAAAAATCCATATGACGCATTGCTATGAGTAGCGTACTCATACCACATTGCTTTCGACAATCTAAAAAACTTTAACAAAAATTAAGTTGCTCCAAAATCGGTCGGGTTTAGACTCAAATGTGTGGAAATACATATATTTTTACTCATACAAAATAGAACTCGATTAAAGATGATGAAATTTTTGCAAAAAAATCCAAATAACGCATTGTTATGAGTAGCGTACTCATACCACATTGCTTTCGACAATCTAAAAAATTTGAAAAAAAATTAACTTGCTCCAAAATCGGTCGGGTTTAGACTCAAATATGTGGAAATACATACAAAATAAGAACTCGAATAAAGACGATGAAATTTTTGCAAAAAAATCCATATGACGCATTGTTATGAGTAGCGTACTCATACCACATTGCTTTCGACAATCTTGAAAATTATAAGAAAAATTAAGAAATGTGTGGAAATACATATATATTCACGTCGACAAAATAAGAACTCGAATAAAGATGATGAAATTTTTGCAAAAAAGTCCATATGACACATTGTTATGAGTAGCGTACTCATACCACATTGCTTTGAACAAAAATTAACTTGCTCTAAAATCGGTCGGGTTTAGACTCAAATGGGTAAAAATACATATATATTCACGTGAACAAAATAAGAACTCGAATAAAGATGATGCGATTTTTGCAAAAAAATCCATATGACGCATTGCTATGAGTAGCGTACTCATACCACATTGCTTTCGACAATCTAAAAAATTTTAACAAAAATTAACTTGCTCCAAAATCGGTCGGGTTTAGACTCAAATGTGTTGAAATACATATATATTCACGTGAACAAAATAAGAACTCGAATAAAGTTGATGAAATTTTCGCAAAAAAATCCATATGACGCTTTGTTATGAGTACCGTACTCATACCACATTGCTTTCGAAAATCTAAAAAATTTGAACAAAAATTAAGTTGCTCTAAAATCGGTCGGGTTTAGACACAAATGTGTTGAAATACATATATATTCACGTGAACAAAATAAGAACTGGAATAAAGTTGATGAAATTTTTGCAAAAAAATCCATATGACGCATTGTTATGAGTAGCGTACTCATACCACATTGCTTTCGACAATTTTGAAAATTATAAGAAAAATTAAGAAAATCCAAAATCGGTCGGATTTTGACTCAAATGTGTGGAAATACATATATATTCACGTCGACAAAATAAGAACTCGAATAAAGATGATGAAATTTTTGCAAAAAAATCCATATGACGCATTGTTATGAGTAGCGTACTCATACCACATTGCTTTCGACAATCTTGAAAATTATAAGAAAAATTAAGAAAATCCAAAATCGGTCGGATTTTGACTCAAATGTGTGGAAATACATATATATTCACGTCGACAAAATAAGAACTGGAATAAAGATGATGAAATTTTTGCAAAAAAGTCCATATGACACATTGTTATGAGTAGCGTACTCATACCACATTGCTTTGAACAAAAATTAACTTGCTCTAAAATCGGTCGGGTTTAGACTCAAATGGGTAAAAATACATATATATTTACGTGAACAAAATAAGAACTCGAATAAAGATGATGCAATTTTTGCAAAAAAATCCATATGACGCATTGCTATGAGTAGCGTACTCCTACCACATTGCTTTCGACAATCTAAAAAATTTTAACAAAAATTAACTTGCTCCAAAATCGGTCGGGTTTAGACTCAAATGTGTGGAAATACATACATATTCACGCGTACAAAATAAGAACTCGAATAAAGACGATGAAATTTTTGCAAAAAAATCCAAATGACGCATTGTTATGAGTAGCGTACTCATACCACATTGCTTTCGAAAATCTAAAAAATTTGAACAAAAATTAAGTTGCTCTAAAATCGGTCGGGTTTAGACACAAATGTGTTGAAATACATATATATTCACGTGAACAAAATAAGAACTCGAATAAAGTTGATGAAATTTTTGCAAAAAAATCCATATGACGCATTGTTATGAGTAGCGTACTCATACCACATTGCTTTCGACAATCTTGAAAATTATAAGAAAAATTAAGAAAATCCAAAATCGGTCGGGTTTAGACTCAAATGTGTGGAAATACATATATTTTTACGGACACAAAATATCAACTCGATTAAAGTTGATGAAATTTTTGCAAAAAAGTCCATATGACGCGTTGTTATGAGTAGCGTACTCATACCACATTGCTTTGGACAATCTTGAAAATTTTAACAAAAATTAACTTGCTCCAAAATCGGTCGGGTTTAGACTCAAATGTGTGAAAATACATATATTTTTATTCATACAAAATATGAACTCGATTAAAGATGATGAAATTTTTGCAAAAAAATCCATATGACCCATTGTTATGAGTAGCGTACTCATACCACATTGCTTTCGACAATCTAAAAAATTTGAACAAAAATTAACTTGCTCCAAAATCGGTCGGGTGTAGACTCAAATGTGTGGAAATACATATATTTTTATTCATACAAAATATGAACTCGATTAAAAATGATGAAATTTTTGCAAAAAAATCCATATGACATATTGTTATGAGTAGCGTACTCATACCACATTGCTTTCGACAATCTAAAAAATTTTAACAAAAATTAAGTTGCTCCAAAATCGGTCGGGTTTAGACTCAAATGTGTGGAAATACATACATATTCACGTGTACAAAATAACAACTCGATTAAAGTTGATGGAATTTTTGGAAAAAAGTCCATATGACATATTGTTATGAGTAGCGCACTCATACCACATTGCTGTCGACAATCTAAAAAATTTGAACAAAAATTAAGTTGCTCCAAAATCGGTCGGGTTTAGACTCAAATGTGTGGAAATACATATATTTTTACGGATACAAAATAAGAACTCGAAAAAAGATGATGAAATTTTTGCAAAAAAATCCATATGACCCATTGTTATGAGTAGCGTACTCATACGACATTGCTTTCGACAATCTTGAAAATTTGAACAAAAATTAACTTGCTCCAAAATCGGTCGGGTTTAGACTCAAATGTGTGGAAATACATATATTTTTATTCACATAAAATATGAACTCGATTAAAGATGATGAAATTTTTGCAAAAAAATCCATATGACGCATTGTTATGAGTATCGTACTCATACCACATTGCTTTCGACAATCTAAAAAACTTGAACAAAAATTAAGTTGCTCCAAAATCGGTCGGGTTTAGACTCAAATGTGTGGAAATACATACATATTCACGTGTACAAAATAAGAACTCGATTAAAGATGATGGAATTTTTGGAAAAAAGTCCATATGACATATTGTTATGAGTAGCGTACTCATACCACATTGCTTTCGACAATCTAAAAAATTTTAACAAAAATTAAGTTGCTCCAAAATCGGTCGGGTTTAGACTCAAATGTGTGGAAATACATACATATTCACGTGTACAAAATAAGAACTCGATTAAAGATGATGGAATTTTTGGAAAAAAGTCCATATGACATATTGTTATGAGTAGCGCACTCATACCACATTGCTGTCGACAATCTAAAAAATTTGAACAAAAATTACCTTGCTCCAAAATCGGTCGGGTTTAGACTCAAATGTGTGGAAATACATATATTTTTATTCATACAAAATATGAACTCGATTAAAGATGATGAAATTTTTGCAAAAAAATCCATATGACGCATTGTTATGAGTATCGTACTCATACCACATTGCTTTCGACAATCTAAAAAATTTGAACAAAAATTAAGTTGCTCCAAAATCGGTCGGGTTTAGACTCAAATGTGTGGAAATACATATATTCTTACGGATACAAAATAAGAACTCGAAAAAAGATGATGAAATTTTTGCAAAAAAATCCATATGACCCATTGTTATGAGTAGCGTACTCATACGACATTGCTTTTGACAATCTTGAAAATTTGAACAAAAATTAACTTGCTCCAAAATCGGTTGGGTTTAGACTCAAATGTGTGGAAATACATATATTTTTATTCATACAAAATATGAACTCGATTAAAGATGATGAAATTTTTGCAAAAAAATCCATATGACGCATTGTTATGAGTATCGTACTCATACCACATTGCTTTCGACAATCTAAAAAACTTGAACAAAAATTAAGTTGCTCCAAAATCGGTCGGGTTTAGACTCAAATGTGTGGAAATACATATATTTTTACTCATACAAAATAGAACTCGATTAAAGATGATGAAATTTTTGCAAAAAAATCCAAATGACGCAGTGCTATGAGTAGCGTACTCATACCACATTGCTTTCGACAATCTAAAAAACTTTAACAAAAATTAAGTTGCTCCAAAATCGGTCGGGTTTAGACTCAAATGTGTGGAAATGCATATATATTCACGTGTACAAAATATGAACTCGATTAAAGATGGTGGAATTTTTGCACAAAAGTCCATTTGACACATTGTTATGAGTAGCGTACTCATATCACATTGCTTTCGAAAATCTAAAAAATTTGAAAAAAAATTAACTTGCTCCAAAATCGGTCGGGTTTAGACTCAAATGTGTGGAAATACATACATATTCACGAGTACAAAATAAGAACTCGAATGAAGACGATGAAATTTTTGCAAAAAAATCCAAATAACGCATTGTTATGAGTAGCGTACTCATACCACATTGCTTTCGACAATCTAAAAAATTTGAAAAAAAATTAACTTGCTCCAAAATCGGTCGGGTTTAGACTCAAATGTGTGGAAATACATACATATTCACGAGTACAAAATAAGAACTCGAATGAAGACGATGAAATTTTTGCAAAAAAATCCATATGACGCATTGTTATGAGTAGCGTACTCATACCACATTGCTTTCGACAATCTTGAAAATTATAAGAAAAATTAAGAAAATCCAAAATCGGTCGGATTTTGACTCAAATGTGTGGAAATACATATATATTTACGTCGACAAAATTAGAACTCGAATAAAGACGATGAAATTTTTTGCAAAAAAATCCATATGACGCATTGCTATGAGTAGCGTACTCATACCACATTGCTTTCGACAATCTAAAAAATTTGAACAAAAATTAAGTTGCTCCAAAATCAGTCGGGTTTAGACACAAATGTGTGGAAATACATATATATTCACGTTACTAAAATAAGAACTCGAATAAAGATGATGCAATTTTTGCAAAAAATTTATATGACACATTGTTATGGGTAGCGTACTCACCCCACATTGCTTTCGACAATCTAAAAAATTTTAACAAAAATTATGCTGCTCCAAAATCGGTCGGGTTTAGACTCAAATGTGTGGAAATACATATATTTTTACTCATAAAAAATATGAACTCGATTAAAGATGATGAATTTTTTGCAAAAAAATCCATATGACGCATTGCTATGAGTGGCGTACTCATACCACATTGCTTTCGACAATCTTGAAAACTATAAGAAAAATTAAGTAGCTCCAAAATCGGTCGGATTTTGACTCAAATGTGTGGAAATACATATATTTTTATTCATACAAAATATGAACTCGATTAAAGATGATGAAATTTTTGCAAAAAAATCCATATGACGCATTGTTATGAGTATCGTACTCATACCACATTGCTTTCGACAATCTAAAAAATTTTAACAAAAATTAACTTGCTCCAAAATCGGTCGGGTTAAGACTCAAATGTGTGGAAATACATACATATTCACGTGTACACAATAAGAACTCGAATAAAGACGATGACATTTTTGCAAAAAATCCAAATGACGCATTGTTATGAGTAGCGTACTCATACCACATTGCTTTCAAAAATCTAAAAAATTTGAACAAAAATTAAGTTGCTCTAAACTCGATTAAAGTTGATGAAATTTTTGCAAAAAAGTCCATATGACGCGTTGTTAGGAGTAGCGTACTCATACCACTTTGGACAATCTAAAAAATTTGAATAAAAATTAACTTGCTCCAAAATCGGTCGGGTTTAGACTCAAATGTGTGGAAATACATACATATTTACATGTACAAAATAAGAACTCGATTAAAGATGATGAAATTTTTGCAAAAGAATCCATATGACACATTGTTATGAGTAGCGTACTCATTCACATTGCTTTGGACAATCTAAAAAATTTGAACAAAAATTAACTTGCTCCAAAATCGGTCTCGTTTAGACTCAAGTGTGTGGAAATACATACATATTCACATGTACAAAATAAGAACTCGGTTAAGGATGATGAAATTTTTGCAAAAGAATCCATATGACACATTGTTATGAGTAGCGTACTCATACCACATTGCTTTCGACAATCTTAAAAATTTGAACAAAAATTAAGTTGCTCCAAAATCGGTCGGGTTTAGACTCAAATGTGTGGAATTACATATATGTATATTCACGTGAACAAAATAAGAACTCGAATAAAGATGATGAAATTTTTGCAAAAAAATCCAAATGACGCATTGTTATGAGTAGCGCACTCATACCACATTGCTTTCGAAAATCTAAAAAATTTGAACAAAAATTAACTTGCTCCAAAATCGGTTGAGTTAAGACTCAAATATGTGGAAATACATATATTTTAACTCATACAAAATATGAACTCGATTAAAGATAATGATATTTTTGCAAAAAAATCCATATGACCCATTGTTTTGAGTAACGTACTCATACCACATTGCTTTCGACAATCTAAAAAATTTGAACAAAAATTAAGTTGCTCCAAAATCGGTCGGGTTTAGACTCAAATGTGTGGAAATACATACATATTCACGTGTACGAAATAAGAACTCGATTAAAGATGATGGAATTTTTGCAAAAAAAGTCCATATGACACATTGTTATGAGTAGCGTACGCATACGAAATTTCTTTCGACAATCTTGAAAATTTGAACAACAATAAACTTGCTCCAAAATCGGTCGGGTTTACACTCAAATGTGTGGAAATACATATATATTCACGTAAACAAAATAAGAACTCGGATAAAGATGATGAAATTTTTGCAAAAAAATCCATATGACGCATAGTTATGAGTAGCGTACTCGTACGACATTGCTTTCGACAATCTAAAAAACTTTAACAAAAATTAAGTTGCTCCAAAATCGGTCGGGTTTAGACTTAAATGTGTGGAAATGCATACATATTCACGTGTACAAAATAAGAACTCGAATGAAGACGATGAAATTTTTGCAAAAAAATCAAAATAACGCATTGTTATGAGTAGCGTACTCATACCACATTGCTTTCGACAATCTAAAAAATTTGAATAAAAATTAACTTGCTCCAAAATCGGTCGGGTTTAGACTGAAATATGTGGAAATACATACATATTCACGAGTACAAAATAAGAACTCGAATAAAGACGATGAAATTTTTGCAAAAAAATTAATATGACGCATTGTTATGAGTAGCGTACTCATGACACATTGCTTTCGACAATCTTGAAAATTATAAGAAAAATTAAGAAATGTGTGGAAATACATATATATTCACGTCGACAAAATAAGAACTCGAATAAAGATGATGAAATTTTTGCAAAAAAGTCCATATGACACATTGTTATGAGTAGCGTACTCATACCACATTGCTTTGAACAAAAATTAACTTGCTCTAAAATCGGTCGGGTTTAGACTCAAATGGGTAAAAATACATATATATTCACGTGAACAAAATAAGAACTCGAATAAAGATGATGCAATTTTTGCAAAAAAATCCATATGACGCATTGCTATGAGTAGCGTACTCATACCACATTGCTTTCGACAATCTAAAAAATTTTAACAAAAATTAACTTGCTCCAAAATCGGTCGGGTTTAGACTCAAATGTGTTGAAATACATATATATTCACGTGAACAAAATAAGAACTCGAATAAAGTTGATGAAATTTTTGCAAAAAAATCCATATGACGCTTTGTTATGAGTAGCGTACTCATACCACATTGCTTTCGAAAATCTAAAAAATTTTAACAAAAATTAAGTTGCTCTAAAATCGGTCGGGTTTAGACACAAATGTGTTGAAATACATATATATTCACGTGAACAAAATAAGAACTCGAATAAAGTTGATGAAATTTTTGCAAAAAAATCCATATGACGCATTGTTATGAGTAGCGTACTCATACCACATTGCTTTCGACAATTTTGAAAATTGTTAGAAAAATTAAGAAAATCTAAAATCGGTCGGGTTTAGACACAAATGTGTTGAAATACATATATATTCACGTGAACAAAATAAGAACTCGAATAAAGTTGATGAAATTTTTGCAAAAAAATCCATATGACGCATTGTTATGAGTAGCGTACTCATACCACATTGCTTTCGACAATCTTGAAAATTATAAGAAAAATTAAGAAGATCCAAAATCGGTCGGATTTTGACTCAAATGTGTGGAAATACATATATATTCACGTCGACAAAATAAGAACTCGAATAAAGATGATGAAATTTTTGCAAAAAAGTCCATATGACACATTGTTATGAGTAGCGTACTCATACCACATTGCTTTGAACAAAAATTAACTTGCTCTAAAATCGGTCGGGTTTAGACTCAAATGGGTAAAAATACATATATATTTACGTGAACAAAATAAGAACTCGAATAAAGATGATGCAATTTTTGCAAAAAAGGCCATATGACGCATTGCTATGAGTAGCGTACTCATACCACATTGCTTTCGACAATCTAAAAAATTTTAACAAAAATTAACTTGCTCCAAAATCGGTCGGGTTTAGACTCAAATGTGTGGAAATACATACATATTCACGAGTACAAAATAAGAACTCGAATAAAGACGATGAAATTTTTGCAAAAAAATTAATATGACGCATTGTTATGAGTAGCGTACTCATGACACATTGCTTTCGACAATCTTGAAAATTATAAGAAAAATTAAGAAATGTGTGGAAATACATATATATTCACGTCGACAAAATAAGAACTCGAATAAAGATGATGAAATTTTTGCAAAAAAGTCCATATGACACATTGTTATGAGTAGCGTACTCATACCACATTGCTTTGAACAAAAATTAACTTGCTCTAAAATCGGTCGGGTTTAGACTCAAATGGGTAAAAATACATATATATTCACGTGAACAAAATAAGAACTCGAATAAAGATGATGCAATTTTTGCAAAAAAATCCATATGACGCATTGCTATGAGTAGCGTACTCATACCACATTGCTTTCGACAATCTAAAAAATTTGAACAAAAATTAAGTTGCTCCAAAATCAGTCGGGTTTAGACACAAATGTGTGGAAATACATATATATTCACGTTACTAAAATAAGAACTCGAATAAAGATGATGCAATTTTTGCAAAAAATTTATATGACACATTGTTATGGGTAGCGTACTCACCCCACATTGCTTTCGACAATCTAAAAAATTTTAACAAAAATTATGCTGCTCCAAAATCGGTCGGGTTTAGACTCAAATGTGTGGAAATATATATATTTTTACTCATAAAAAATATGAACTCGATTAAAGATGATGAATTTTTTGCAAAAAAATCCATATGACGCATTGCTATGAGTGGCGTACTCATACCACATTGCTTTCGACAATCTTGAAAACTATAAGAAAAATTAAGTAGCTCCAAAATCGGTCGGATTTTGATTCAAATGTGTGGAAATACATATATTTTTATTCATACAAAATATGAACTCGATTAAAGATGATGAAATTTTTGCAAAAAAATCCATATGACGCATTGTTATGAGTATCGTACTCATACCACATTGCTTTCGACAATCTAAAAAATTTTAACAAAAATTAACTTGCTCCAAAATCGGTCGGGTTAAGACTCAAATGTGTGGAAATACATACATATTCACGTGTACACAATAAGAACTCGAATAAAGACGATGACATTTTTGCAAAAAATCCAAATGACGCATTGTTATGAGTAGCGTACTCATACCACATTGCTTTCAAAAATCTAAAAAATTTGAACAAAAATTAAGTTGCTCTAAACTCGATTAAAGTTGATGAAATTTTTGCAAAAAAGTCCATATGACGCGTTGTTAGGAGTAGCGTACTCATACCACATTGCTTTGGACAATCTAAAAAATTTGAACAAAAATTAACTTGCTCCAAAATCGGTCGGGTTTAGACTCAAATGTGTGGAAATACATACATATTTACATGTACAAAATAAGAACTCGATTAAAGATGATGAAATTTTTGCAAAAGAATCCATATGACACATTGTTATGAGTAGCGTACTCATATCACATTGCTTTGGACAATCTAAAAAATTTGAACAAAAATTAACTTGCTCCAAAATCGGTCTCGTTTAGACTCAAGTGTGTGGAAATACATACATATTCACATGTACAAAATAAGAACTCGGTTAAGGATGATGAAATTTTTGCAAAAGAATCCATATGACACATTGTTATGAGTAGCGTACTCATACCACATTGCTTTCGACAATCTTAAAAATTTGAACAAAAATTAAGTTGCTCCAAAATCGGTCGGGTTTAGTCTCAAATGTGTGGAATTACATATATGTATATTCACGTGAACAAAATAAGAACTCGGATAAAGATGATGAAATTGTTGCAAAAAAATCCAAATGACGCATTGTTATGAGTAGCGCACTCATACCACATTGCTTTCGAAAATCTAAAAAATTTGAACAAAAATTAACTTGCTCCAAAATCGGTTGGGTTTAGACTCAAATATGTGGAAATACATATATTTTAACTCATACAAAATATGAACTCGATTAAAGATAATGATATTTTTGCAAAAAAATCCATATGACCCATTGTTTTGAGTAACGTACTCATACCACATTGCTTTCGACAATCTAAAAAATTTGAACAAAAATTAAGTTGCTCCAAAATCGGTCGGGTTTAGACTCAAATGTGTGGAAATACATACATATTCACGTGTACGAAATAAGAACTCGATTAAAGATGATGGAATTTTTGCAACAAAAGTCCATATGACACATTGTTATGAGTAGCGTACGCATACGAAATTTCTTTCGACAATCTTGAAAATTTGAACAACAATAAACTTGCTCCAAAATCGGTCGGGTTTACACTCAAATGTGTGGAAATACATATATATTCACGTAAACAAAATAAGAACTCGGATAAAGATGATGAAATTTTTGCAAAAAAATCCATATGACGCATAGTTATGAGTAGCGTACTCGTACGACATTGCTTTCGACAATCTAAAAAACTTTAACAAAAATTAAGTTGCTCCAAAATCGGTCGGGTTTAGACTTAAATGTGTGGAAATGCATACATATTCACGTGTACAAAATAAGAACTCGAATGAAGACGATGAAATTTTTGCAAAAAAATCAAAATAACGCATTGTTATGAGTAGCGTACTCATACCACATTGCTTTCGACAATCTAAAAAATTTGAATTAAAATTAACTTGCTCCAAAATCGGTCGGGTTTAGACTGAAATATGTGGAAATACATACATATTCACGAGTACAAAATAAGAACTCGAATAAAGACGATGAAATTTTTGCAAAAAAATTAATATGACGCATTGTTATGAGTAGCGTACTCATGACACATTGCTTTCGACAATCTTGAAAATTATAAGAAAAATTAAGAAATGTGTGGAAATACATATATATTCACGTCGACAAAATAAGAACTCGAATAAAGATGATGAAATTTTTGCAAAAAAGTCCATATGACACATTGTTATGAGTAGCGTACTCATACCACATTGCTTTGAACAAAAATTAACTTGCTCTAAAATCGGTCGGGTTTAGACTCAAATGGGTAAAAATACATATATATTCACGTGAACAAAATAAGAACTCGAATAAAGATGATGCAATTTTTGCAAAAAAATCCATATGACGCATTGCTATGAGTAGCGTACTCATACCACATTGCTTTCGACAATCTAAAAAATTTTAACAAAAATTAACTTGCTCCAAAATCGGTCGGGTTTAGACTCAAATGTGTTGAAATACATATATATTCACGTGAACAAAATAAGAACTCGAATAAAGTTGATGAAATTTTTGCAAAAAAATCCATATGACGCTTTGTTATGAGTAGCGTACTCATACCACATTGCTTTCGAAAATCTAAAAAATTTTAACAAAAATTAAGTTGCTCTAAAATCGGTCGGGTTTAGACACAAATGTGTTGAAATACATATATATTCACGTGAACAAAATAAGAACTCGAATAAAGTTGATGAAATTTTTGCAAAAAAATCCATATGACGCATTGTTATGAGTAGCGTACTCATACCACATTGCTTTCGACAATTTTGAAAATTGTTAGAAAAATTAAGAAAATCTAAAATCGGTCGGGTTTAGACACAAATGTGTTGAAATACATATATATTCACGTGAACAAAATAAGAACTCGAATAAAGTTGATGAAATTTTTGCAAAAAAATCCATATGACGCATTGTTATGAGTAGCGTACTCATACCACATTGCTTTCGACAATCTTGAAAATTATAAGAAAAATTAAGAAGATCCAAAATCGGTCGGATTTTGACTCAAATGTGTGGAAATACATATATATTCACGTCGACAAAATAAGAACTCGAATAAAGATGATGAAATTTTTGCAAAAAAGTCCATATGACACATTGTTATGAGTAGCGTACTCATACCACATTGCTTTGAACAAAAATTAACTTGCTCTAAAATCGGTCGGGTTTAGACTCAAATGGGTAAAAATACATATATATTTACGTGAACAAAATAAGAACTCGAATAAAGATGATGCAATTTTTGCAAAAAAGGCCATATGACGCATTGCTATGAGTAGCGTACTCATACCACATTGCTTTCGACAATCTAAAAAATTTTAACAAAAATTAACTTGCTCCAATATCGGTCGGGTTTAGACTCAAATGTGTGGAAATACATACATTTTCACGTGTACAAAATAAGAACTCGAATAAAGACGATGAAATTTTTGCAAAAAAATCCAAATGACGCATTGTTATGAGTAGCGTACTCATACCACATTGCTTTCGAAAATCTAAAAAATTTGAACAAAAATTAAGTTGCTCTAAAATCGGTCGGGTTTAGACACAAATGTGTTGAAATACATATATATTCACGTGAACAAAATGAGAACTCGAATAAAGTTGATGAAATTTTTGCAAAAAAATCCATATGACGCATTGTTATGAGTAGCGTACTCATACCACATTGCTTTCGACAATCTTGAAAATTATAAGAAAAATTAAGAAAATCCAAAATCGGTCGGGTTTAGACTCAAATGTGTGGAAATACATATATTTTTACGGACACAAAATATCAACTCGATTAAAGTTGATGAAATTTTTGCAAAAAAGTCCATATGACGCGTTGTTATGAGTAGCGTACTCATACCACATTGCTTTGGACAATCTTGAAAATTTGAACAAAAATTAACTTGCTCCAAAATCGGTCGGGTTTAGACTCAAATGTGTGAAAATACATATATTTTTATTCATACAAAATATGAACTCGATTAAAGATGATGAAATTTTTGCAAAAAAATCCATATGACCCATTGTTATGAGTAGCGTACTCATACCACATTGCTTTCGACAATCTAAAAAATTTGAACAAAAATTAACTTGCTCCAAAATCGGTCGGGTTTAGACTCAAATGTGTGGAAATACATATATTTTTATTCATACAAAATATGAACTCGATTAAAGATGATGAAATTTTTGCAAAAAAATCCATATGACGCATTGTTATGAGTATCGCACTCATACCACATTGCTTTCGACAATCTAAAAAATTTTAACAAAAATTAAGTTGCTCCAAAATCGGTCGGGTTTAGACTCAAATGTGTGGAAATACATACATATTCACGTGTACAAAATAAGAACTCGATTAAAGATGATGGAATTTTTGGAAAAAAGTCCATATGACATATTGTTATGAGTAGCGCACTCATACCACATTGCTGTCGACAATCTAAAAAATTTGAACAAAAATTACCTTGCTCCAAAATCGGTCGGGTTTAGACTCAAATGTGTGGAAATACATATATTTTTATTCATACAAAATATGAACTCGATTAAAGATGATGAAATTTTTGCAAAAAAATCCATATGACGCATTGTTATGAGTATCGTACTCATACCACATTGCTTTCGACAATCTAAAAAATTTGAACAAAAATTAAGTTGCTCCAAAATCGGTCGGGTTTAGACTCAAATGTGTGGAAATACATATATTCTTACGGATACAAAATAAGAACTCGAAAAAAGATGATGAAATTTTTGCAAAAAAATCCATATGACCGATTGTTATGAGTAGCGTACTCATACGACATTGCTTTCGACAATCTTGAAAATTTGAACAAAAATTAACTTGCTCCAAAATCGGTTGGGTTTAGACTCAAATGTGTGGAAATACATATATTTTTATTCATACAAAATATGAACTCGATTAAAGATGATGAAATTTTTGCAAAAAAATCCTTATGACGCATTGTTATGAGTATCGTACTCATACCACATTGCTTTCGACAATCTAAAAAACTTGAACAAAAATTAAGTTGCTCCAAAATCGGTCGGTTTTAGACTCAAATGTGTGGAAATACATACATATTCACGTGTACAAAATAAGAGCTCGAATAAAGATGATGGAATTTTTGGAAAAAAGTCCATATGACATATTGTTATGAGTAGCGTACTCATACGACATTGCTTTCGACAATCTTGAAAATTTGAACAAAAATTAACTTGCTCCAAAATCGGTCGGGTTTAGACTCAAATGTGTGGAAATACATATATATTCACGTAAACAAAATAAGAACTCGGATAAAGATGATGAAATTTTTGCAAAAAAATCCATATGACGCATTGTTGTGAGTAGCGTACTCGTACGACATTGCTTTCAACAATCTGGAAAACTTTAACAAAAATTAACTTACTCCAAAATCGGTCGGGTTTAGACTCAAATGTGTGGAAATACATATATATTCACGTATACAAATTAAGAACTCGAATAAATATGATGAATGTTTTGCAAAAAAATCCAAATGACGCATTGTTATGAGTAGCGTACTCATACCACATTGCTTCCGACAATCTAAAAAATTTGAACAAAAATTAAGTTGCTCCAAAATCAGTCGGGTTTAGACACAAATGTGTGGAAATACATATATATTCACATTACTAAAATAAGAACTCTAATAGAGATGATGCAATTTTTGCAAAAAATTTATATGACACATTGTTATGGGTAGCGTACTCACCCCACATTGCTTTCGACAATCTAAAAAATTTTAACAAAAATTATGCTGCTCCAAAATCGGTCGGGTTTAGACTCAAATGTGTGGAAATACATATATTTTTACTAATAAAAAATATGAACTCGATTAAAGATGATGAAATTTTTGCAAAAAAATCCATATGACGCATTGCTATGAGTGGCGTACTCATACCACATTGCTTTCGACAATCTTGAAAACTATAAGAAAAATTAAGTAGCTCCAAAATCGGTCGGATTTTGACTCAAATGTGTGGAAATACATATATTTTTATTCATACAAAATATGAACTCGATTAAAGATGATGAAATTTTTGCAAAAAAATCCATATGACGCATTGTTATGAGTATCGTACTCATACCACATTGCTTTCGACAATCTAAAAAATTTTAACAAAAATTAACTTGCTCCAAAATCGGTCGGGTTAAGACTCAAATGTGTGGAAATACATACATATTCACGTGTACACAATAAGAACTCGAATAAAGACGATGATATTTTTGCAAAGAATCCAAATGACGCATTGTTATGAGTAGCGTACTCATACCACATTGCTTTCAAAAATCTAAAAAATTTGAACAAAAATTAAGTTGCTCTAAACTCGATTAAAGTTGATGAAATTTTTGCAAAAAAGTCCATATGACGCGTTGTTAGGAGTAGCGTACTCATACCACATTGCTGTGGACAATCTAAAAAATTTGAACAAAAATTAACTTGCTCCAAAATCGGTCGGGTTTAGACTCAAATTTGTGGAAATACATACATATTCACATGTACAAAATAAGAACTCGATTAAAGATGATGAAATTTTTGCAAAAGAATCCATATGACACATTGTTATGAGTAGCGTACTCATATCACATTGCTTTGGACAATCTAAAAAATTTGAACAAAAATTAACTTGCTCCAAAATCGGTCTCGTTTAGACTCAAGTGTGAGGAAATACATACATATTCACATGTACAAAAAAAGAACTCGGTTAAAGATGATGAAATTTTTGCAAAAGAATCCATATGACACATTGTTATGAGTAGCGTACTCATACCACATTGCTTTCGACAATCTTAAAAATTTGAACAAAAATTAAGTTGCTCCAAAATCGGTCGGGTTTAGACTCAAATGAGTGGAATTACATATATATTCACGTGAACAAAATAAGAACTCGAATAAAGATGATGAAATTTTTGCAAAAAAATCCAAATGACGCATTGTTATGAGTAGCGCACTCATACCACATTGCTTTCGAAAATCTAAAAAATTTGAACAAAAATTAACTTGCTCCAAAATCGGTTGGGTTTAGACTTAAATATGTGGAAATACATATATTTTAACTCATACAAAATATGAACTCGATTAAAGATAATGATATTTTTGCAAAAAAATCCATATGACCCATTGTTTTGAGTAACGTACTCATACCACATTGCTTTCGACAATCTAAAAAATTTGAACAAAAATTAAGTTTCTCCAAAATCGGTCGGGTTTAGACTCAAATGTGTGGAAATACATACATATTCACGTGTACGAAATAAGAACTCGATTAAAGATGATGGAATTTTTGCAAAAAAAGTCCACATATGACACATTGTTATGAGTAGCGTACGCATACGACATTTCTTTCGACAATCTTGAAAATTTGAACAAAAATTAACTTGCTCCAAAATCGGTCGGGTTTAGACTCAAATGTGTGGAAATACATATATATTCACGTAAACAAAATAAGAACTCGGATAAAGATGATGAAATTTTTGAAAAAAAAATCCATATGACGCATTGTTATGATTATCGTACTCATACCACATTGCTTTCGACAATCAAAAAAATTTGAACAAAAATTAAGTTGCTCCAAAATCGGTCGGGTTTAGACTCAAATGTGTGGAAATGCATACATATTCACGTGTACAAAATAAGAACTCGATTAAAGATGGTGGAATTTTTGCAAAAAAGTCCATTTGCCACATTGTTATGAGTAGCGTACTCATACCACATTTCTTTCGACAATCTAAAAAATTTTAACAAAAATTAACTTGCTCCAAAATCGGTCGGGTTTAGACTGAAATGTGTGGAAATACAAACATATTCACGTGTACAAAATAAGAACTCGATCAAAGATGATGAAATTTTTGCAAAAAAATCCATATGACCCATTGTTATGAGTAGCGTACTCATACCACATTGCTTTCGAAAATCTAAAAAATTTGAACAAAAATTAAGTTGCTCTAAAATCGGTTGGGTTTAGACACAAATGTGTTGAAATACATATATATTCACGTGAACAAAATAAGAACTCGAATAAAGTTGATGAAATTTTTGCAAAAAAATCCATATGACGCATTGTTATGAGTAGCGTACTCATACCACATTGCTTTCGACAATCTAAAAAATTTTAACAAAAATTAACTTGCTCCAAAATCGGTCGGGTTTAGACTCAAATGTGTGGAAATACATATATATTCACGTCGACAAAATAAGAACTCGAATAAAGACGATGAAATTTTTGCAAAAAAATCCATATGACGCATTGCTATGAGTAGCGTACTCATACCACATTGCTTTCGACAATCTAAAAAATTTGAACAAAAATTAACTTGCTCCAAAATCGGTCGGGTTTAGACTCAAATGTGTGGAAATACATACATATTCACGTGTACAAAATAAGAACTCGATTAAAGATGGTGGAATTTTTGCAAAAAAGTCCATTTGCCACATTGTTATGAGTAGCGTACTCATACCACATTTCTTTCGACAATCTAAAAAATTTTAACAAAAATTAACTTGCTCCAAAATCGGTCGGGTTTAGACTGAAATGTGTGGAAATACAAACATATTCACGTGTACAAAATAAGAACTCGATCAAAGATGATGAAATTTTTGCAAAAAAATCCATATGACCCATTGTTATGAGTAGCGTACTCATACCACATTGCTTTCGAAAATCTAAAAAATTTGAACAAAAATTAAGTTGCTCTAAAATCGGTTGGGTTTAGACACAAATGTGTTGAAATACATATATATTCACGTGAACAAAATAAGAACTCGAATAAAGTTGATGAAATTTTTGCAAAAAAATCCATATGACGCATTGTTATGAGTAGCGTACTCATACCACATTGCTTTCGACAATCTTGAAAATTATAAGAAAAATTAAGAAAATCCAAAATCGGTCGGGTTTAGACTCAAATGTGTGGAAATACATATATTTTTACGGACACAAAATATCAACTCGATTAAAGTTGATGAAATTTTTGCAAACAAGTCCATATGACGCGTTGTTATGAGTAGCGTACTCATACCACATTGCTTTGGACAATCTTGAAAATTTGAACAAAAATTAACTTGCTCCAAAATCGGTCGGGTTTAAACTCAAATGTGTGGAAATACATATATTTTTATTCATACAAAATATAAACTCGATTAAAGATGATGAAATTTTTGCAAAAAAATCCATATGACCCATTGTTATGAGTAGCGTACTCATACCACATTGCTTTCGACAATCTAAAAAATTTGAACAAAAATTAACTTGCTCCAAAATCGGTCGAGTTTAGACTCAAATGTGTGGAAATACATATATTTTTATTCATACAAAATATGAACTCGATTAAAGATGATGAAATTTTTGCAAAAAAATCCATATGACATATTGTTATGAGTAGCGTACTCATACCACATTGCTTTCGACAATCTTGAAAATTATAAGAAAAATTAAGAAAATCCAAAATCGGTCGGGTTTAGACTCAAATGTGTGGAAATACATATATATTCACGTAAACAAAATAAGAACTCGGATAAAGATGATGAAATTTTTGCAAAAAAATCCATATGACGCATTGTTATGATTATCGTACTCATACCACATTGCTTTCGACAATCAAAAAAATTTGAACAAAAATTAAGTTGCTCCAAAATCGGTCGGGTTTAGACTCAAATGTGTGGAAATGCATACATATTCACGTGTACAAAATAAGAACTCGATTAAAGATGGTGGAATTTTTGCAAAAAAGTCCATTTGCCACATTGTTATGAGTAGCGTACTCATACCACATTTCTTTCGACAATCTAAAAAATTTTAACAAAAATTAACTTGCTCCAAAATCGGTCGGGTTTAGACTGAAATGTGTGGAAATACAAACATATTCACGTGTACAAAATAAGAACTCGATCAAAGATGATGAAATTTTTGCAAAAAAATCCATATGACCCATTGTTATGAGTAGCGTACTCATACCACATTGCTTTCGAAAATCTAAAAAATTTGAACAAAAATTAAGTTGCTCTAAAATCGGTTGGGTTTAGACACAAATGTGTTGAAATACATATATATTCACGTGAACAAAATAAGAACTCGAATAAAGTTGATGAAATTTTTGCAAAAAAATCCATATGACGCATTGTTATGAGTAGCGTACTCATACCACATTGCTTTCGACAATCTAAAAAATTTTAACAAAAATTAACTTGCTCCAAAATCGGTCGGGTTTAGACACAAATGTGTTGAAATACATATATATTCACGTGAACAAAATAAGAACTCGAATAAAGTTGATGAAATGTTTGCAAAAAAATCCATATGACATATTGTTATGAGTAGCGTACTCATACCACATTGCTTTCGACAATCTTGAAAATTATAAGAAAAATTAAGAAAATCCAAAATCGGTCGGGTTTAGACTCAAATGTGTGGAAATACATATATTTTTACACACACAAAATATCAACTCGATTAAAGTTGATGAAATTTTTGCAAAAAAGTCCATATGACGCGTTGTTATGAGTAGCGTACTCATACCACATTGCTTTGGACAATCTTGAAAATTTGAACAAAAATTAACTTGCTCCAAAATCGGTCGGGTTTAAACTCAAATGTGTGGAAATACATATATTTTTATTCATACAAAATATGAACTCGATTAAAGATGATGAAATTTTTGCAAAAAAATCCATATGACCCATTGTTATGAGTAGCGTACTCATACCACATTGCTTTCGACAATCTAAAAAATTTGAACAAAAATTAACTTGCTCCAAAATCGGTCGAACTTAGACTCAAATGTGTGGAAATACATATATTTTTATTCATACAAAATATGAACTCGATTAAAGATGATGAAATTTTTGCAAAAAAATCCATATGACGCATTGTTATGAGTATCGTACTCATACCACATTGCTTTCGACAATCTAAAAAATTTTAACAAAAATTAAGTTGCTCCAAAATCGGTCGGGTTTAGACTCAAATGTGTGGAAATACATACATATTCACGTGTACAAAATAAGAACTCGATTAAAGATGATGGAATTTTTGGAAAAAAGTCCATATGACATATTGTTATGAGTAGCGCACTCATACGACATTGCTTTCGACAATCTTGAAAATTTGAACAAAAATTAACTTGCTCCAAAATGGGTCGGGTTTAGACTCAAATGTGTGGAAATACATATATTTTTACGGATACAAAATAAGAACTCGAATAAAGATGATGGTGTGGAAATACATATATTTTTATTCATACAAAATATGAACTCGATTAAAGATGATGAAATTTTTGCAAAAAAAGCCATATGACCCATTGTTATGAGTATCGTACTCATACCACATTGCTTTCGACAATCTAAAAAATTTGAACAAAAATTAAGTTGCTCCAAAATCGGTCAGGTTTAGACTCAAATGTGTGGAAATACATACATATTCACGTGTACAAACTAAGAACTCGATTAAAGATGATGGAATTTTTGGAAAAAAGTCCATATGACATATTGGTATGAGTAGCGTACTCATACGACATTGCTTTCGACAATCTTAAAAATTTGAACAAAAATTAACTTGCTCCAAAATCGGTCGGGTTTAGACTCAAATGTGTGGAAATACATATATATTCACGTAAACAAAATAAGAACTCGGATAAAGATGATGAAATTTTTGCAAAAAAATCCATATGACCCATTGTTATGAGTAGCGTACTCGTACGACATTGCTTTCAACAATCTGGAAAATTTGAACAAAAATTTAATTGCTCCAAAATCGGTCGGGTTTAGACACAAATGTGTGGAAATACATATATATTCACGTGAACAAAATAAGAACTCGAATAAAGATGATGCAATTTTTGCAAAAAATTTATATGACACATTGTTATGGGTAGCGTACTCACCCCACATTGCTTTCGACAATCTAAAAAATTTGAACAAAAATTAAGTTGCTCCAAAATCGGTCGGGTTTAGACTCAAATGTGTGGAATTACATATATATGCACGTAAACAAAATAAGAACTCGATTAAAGATGATGGAATTTTTGCAAAAAAGTCCATTTGACACATTGTTATGAGTAGCGTACTCATATCACATTGCTTTGGACAATCTAAAAAATTTGAACAAAAATTAACTTGCTCCAAAATCGGTCTCGTTTAGACTCAAGTGTGTGGAAATACATACATATTCACATGTACAAAATAAGAACTCGATTAAAGATGATGAAATTTTTGCAAAAGAATCCATATGACACATTGTTATGAGTAGCGTACTCATATCACATTGCTTTCGACAATCTTGAAAATTTGAACAAAAATTAAGTTGCTCCAAAATCGGTCGGGTTTAGACTCAAATGTGTGGAATTACATACATATTCACGTGTACGAAATAAGAACTCGATTAAAGATGATGGAATTTTTGCAAAAAAGTCCATATGACACATTGTTATGAGTAGCGTACGCATACGACATTGCTTTCGACTATCTTGAAAATTTGAACAAAACTTAACTTGCTCCAAAATCGGTCGGGTTTAGACTCAAATGTGTGGAAATACATATATTTTTACGGACACAAAATATCAACTCGATTAAAGTTGATGAAATTTTTGCAAAAAAGTCCATATGACGTGTTGTTATGAGTAGCGTACTCATACCACATTGCTTTGGACAATCTTGAAAATTTGAACAAAAATTAACTTGCTCTAAAATCGGTCGGATTTAAACTCAAATGTGTGGAAATACATATATTTTTATTCATACAAAATATGAACTCGATTAAAGATGATGAAATTTTTGCAAAAAAATCCATATGACCCATTGTTATGAGTAGCGTACTCATACCACATTGCTTTCGACAATCTAAAAAATTTGAACAAAAATTAACTTGCTCCAAAATCGGTCGAGTTTAGACTCAAATGTGTGGAAATACATATATTTTTATTCATACAAAATATGAACTCGATTAAAGATGATGAAATTTTTGCAAAAAATCCATATGACGCTTTGTTATGAGTATCGTACTCATACCACATTGCTTTCGACAATCTAAAAAATTTTAACAAAAATTAAGTTGCTCCAAAATCGGTCGGGTTTAGACTCAAATGTGTGGAAATACATACATATTCACGTGTACAAAATAAGAACTCGATTAAAGATGATGGAATTTTTGGAAAAAAGTCCATATGACATATTGTTATGAGTAGCGCACTCATACGACATTGCTTTCGACAATCTTGAAAATTTGAACAAAAATTAACTTGCTCCAAAATGGGTCGGGTTTAGACTCAAATGTGTGGAAATACATATATTTTTACGGATACAAAATAAGAACTCGAATAAAGATGATGAAATTTTTGCAAAAAAATCCATATGACCCATTGTTATGAGTAGCGTACTCATACGACACTGCTTTCGACAATCTTGAAAATTTGAACAAAAATTAACTTGCTCCAAAATCGGTCGGGTTTAGACTCAAATGTGTGGAAATACATATATTTTTATTCATACAAAATAAGAACTCGATAAAAGATGGTGGAATTTTTGCAAAAAAGTCCATTTGACACATTGTTATGAGTAGCGTACTCATATCACATTGCTTTGGACAACCTAAAAAATTTGAACAAAAATTAACTTGCTATAAAATCGGTCTCGTTTAGTTTCAAGTGTGTGGAAATACATACATATTCACATGTACAAAATAAGAGCTCGATTAAAGATGATGAAATTTTTGCAAAAGAATCCATATGACACATTGTTATGAGTAGCGTACTCATATCACATTGCTTTCGACAATCTTAAAAATTTGAACAAAAATTAAGTTGCTCCAAAATCGGTCGGGTTTAGACTCAAATGTGTGGAATTACATATCTATTCACGTGAACAAAATAAGAACTCGAATAAAGATGATGAAATGTTTGCAAATAAATCCAAATGACGCATTGTTATGAGTAGCGCACTCATACCACATTGCTTTCGACAATCTAAAAAATTTGAACAAAAATTAACTTGCTCCAAAATCGGTCGAGTTTAGACTCAAATGTGTGGAAATACATATATTTTTACGGATACAAAATAAGAACTCGAATAAAGATGATGAAATTTTTGCAAAAAAATCCATATGACCCATTGTTATGAGTAGCGTACTCATACGACATTGCTTTCGACAATCTTGAAAATTTGAACAAAAATTAACTTGCTCCAAAATCGTTTGGGTTTAGACTCAAATATGTGGAAATACATATATTTTAACTCATAAAAAATATGAACTCGATTAAAGATGATGATATTTTTGCAAAAAAATCCATATGACCCATTGTTATGAGCATCGTACTCATACCACATTGCTTTCGACAATCTAAAAAATTTGAACAAAAATTAAGTTGCTCCAAAATCGGTCGGGTTTAGACTCAAATGTGTGGAAATACATACATATTCACGTGTACGAAATAAGAACTCGATTAAAGATGATGGAATTTTTGCAAAAAAGTCCATATGACACATTGTTATGAGTAGCGTACGCATACGACATTGCTTTCGACAATCTTGAAAATTTGAACAAAAATTAACTTGCTCCAAAATCGGTCGGGTTTAGACTCAAATGTGTGGAAATACATATATATTCACGTAAACAAAATAAGAACTCGGATAAAGATGATGAAATTTTTGCAAAAAAATCCATATGACGCATTGCTATGAGTAGCGTACTCATACGACATTGCTTTCAACAATCTGGAAAATTTGAACAAAAATTAACTTGCTCCAAAATCGGTCGGGTTTAGACTCAAATGTGTAGAAATACATATATATTCACGTATACAAAATAAGAACTCGATTCAAGATGATGAAATTTTTGCAAAAAAATTCATATGACGCATTGTTATGAGTATCGTACTCATACCACATTGCTTTCGACAATCTAAAAAATTTTAACAAAAATTAAGTTGCTCCAAAATAGGTCGGGTTTAGACTCAAATGTGTGGAAATACATACATATTCACGTGTACAAAATAAGAACTCGATTAAAGATGATGCAATTTTTGGAAAAAAGTCCATATGACATATTGTTATGAGTAGCGCACTCATACGACATTGCTTTCGACAATCTTGAAAATTTGAACAAAAATTAACTTGCTCCAAAATCGGTCGGGTTTAGACTCAAATGTGTGGAAATACATATATTTTTACGGATACAAAATAAGAACTCGAATAAAGATGATGAAATTTTTGCAAAAAAATCCATATGACCCAATGGTTATGAGTAGCGTACTCATACGACATTGCTTTCGACAATCTTGAAAATTTGAACAAAAATTAACTTGCTCCAAAATCGGTCGGGTTTAGACTCAAATGTGTGGAAATACATACATATTCACGTGTACGAAATAAGAACTCGATTAAAGATGATGGAATTTTTGCAAAAAAGTCCATATGACACATTGTTATGAGTAGCGTACGCATACGACATTGCTTTCGACAATCTTGAAAATTTGAACAAAAATTAACTTGCTCCAAAATCGGTCGGGTTTAGACTCAAATGTGTGGAAATACATATATATTCACGTAAACAAAATAAGAACTCGGATAAAGATGATGAAATTTTTGCAAAAAAATCCATATGACGCATTGCTATGAGTAGCGTACTCGTACGACATTGCTTTCAACAATCTGGAAAATTTGAACAAAAATTAACTTGCTCCAAAATCGGTCGGGTTTAGACTCAAATGTGTGGAAATACATATATATTCACGTATACAAAATAAGAACTCGATTAAAGATGATGAAATTTTTGCAAAAAAATCCATATGACGCATTGTTATGAGTATCGTACTCATACCACATTCCTTTCGACAATCTAAAAAATTTTAACAAAAATTAAGTTGCTCCAAAATCGGTCAGGTTTAGACTCAAATGTGTGGAAATACATACATATTAACGTGTACAAAATAAGAACTCGATTAAAGATGATGGAATTTTTGGAAAAAAGTCCATATGACATATTGTTATGAGTAGCGCACTCATACGACATTGCTTTCGACAATCTTGAAAATTTGAACAAAAATTAACTTGCTCCAAAATCGGTCGGGTTTAGACTCAAATGTGTGGAAATACATATTTTTTTATTCATACAAAATATGAACTCGATTAAAGATGATGAAATTTTTGCAAAAAAATCCATATGACGCATTGTTATGAGTATCGTACTCATACCACATTGCTTTCGACAATCTAAAAAATTTGAACAAAAATTAAGTTGCTCCAAAATCGGTCGGGTTTACACTCAAATGTATGGAAATGCATACATATTCACGTAAACAAAATAAGAACTCGGATAAAGATGATGAAATTTTTGCAAAAAAATCCATATGACGCATTGCTATGAGTAGCGTACTCGTACGACATTGCTTTCAACAATCTGGAAAATTTGAATAAAAATTAACTTGCTCCAAAATCGGTCGGGTTTAGACTCAAATGTGTGGAAATACATATATATTCACGTATACAAAATAAGAACTCGATTAAAGATGATGAAATTTTTGCAAAAAAATCCATATGACGCATTGTTATGAGTATCGTACTCATACCACATTCCTTTCGACAATCTAAAAAATTTTAACAAAAATTAAGTTGCTCCAAAATCGGTCGGGTTTAGACTCAAATGTGTGGAAATACATACATATTAACGTGTACAAAATAAGAACTCGATTAAAGATGATGGAATTTTTGGAAAAAAGTCCATATGACATATTGTTATGAGTAGCGCACTCATACGACATTGCTTTCGACAATCTTGAAAATTTGAACAAAAATTAACTTGCTCCAAAATCGGTCGGGTTTAGACTCAAATGTGTGGAAATACATATATTTTTATTCATACAAAATATGAACTCGATTAAAGACGATGAAATTTTTGCAAAAAAGTCCATATGATACATTGTTATGAGTAGCGTACTCATACCACATTGCTTTCGACAATCTTGAAAATTTGAACAAAAATTAACTTGCTCCAAAATCGGTCGGGTTTAGACTCAAATGTGTGGAAATACATATATATTCACGTAAACAAAATAAGAACTCGGATAAAGATGATGAAATTTTTGCAAAAAAATCCATATGACGCATTGCTATGAGTAGCGTACTCGTACGACATTGCTTTCAACAATCTGGAAAATTTGAACAAAAATTAACTTGCTCCAAAATCGGTCGGGTTTAGACTCAAATGTGTGGAAATACATATATATTCACGTATACAAAATAAGAACTCGATTAAAGATGATGAAATTTTTGCAAAAAAATCCATATGACGCATTGTTATGAGTATCGTACTCATACCACATTCCTTTCGACAATCTAAAAAATTTTAACAAAAATTAAGTTGCTCCAAAATCGGTCAGGTTTAGACTCAAATGTGTGGAAATACATACATATTAACGTGTACAAAATAAGAACTCGATTAAAGATGATGGAATTTTTGGAAAAAAGTCCATATGACATATTGTTATGAGTAGCGCACTCATACGACATTGCTTTCGACAATCTTGAAAATTTGAACAAAAATTAACTTGCTCCAAAATCGGTCGGGTTTAGACTCAAATGTGTGGAAATACATATTTTTTTATTCATACAAAATATGAACTCGATTAAAGATGATGAAATTTTTGCAAAAAAATCCATATGACGCATTGTTATGAGTATCGTACTCATACCACATTGCTTTCGACAATCTAAAAAATTTGAACAAAAATTAAGTTGCTCCAAAATCGGTCGGGTTTACACTCAAATGTATGGAAATGCATACATATTCACGTAAACAAAATAAGAACTCGGATAAAGATGATGAAATTTTTGCAAAAAAATCCATATGACGCATTGCTATGAGTAGCGTACTCGTACGACATTGCTTTCAACAATCTGGAAAATTTGAATAAAAATTAACTTGCTCCAAAATCGGTCGGGTTTAGACTCAAATGTGTGGAAATACATATATATTCACGTATACAAAATAAGAACTCGATTAAAGATGATGAAATTTTTGCAAAAAAATCCATATGACGCATTGTTATGAGTATCGTACTCATACCACATTCCTTTCGACAATCTAAAAAATTTTAACAAAAATTAAGTTGCTCCAAAATCGGTCGGGTTTAGACTCAAATGTGTGGAAATACATACATATTAACGTGTACAAAATAAGAACTCGATTAAAGATGATGGAATTTTTGGAAAAAAGTCCATATGACATATTGTTATGAGTAGCGCACTCATACGACATTGCTTTCGACAATCTTGAAAATTTGAACAAAAATTAACTTGCTTCAAAATCGGTCGGGTTTAGACTCAAATGTGTGGAAATACATATATTTTTATTCATACAAAATATGAACTCGATTAAAGACGATGAAATTTTTGCAAAAAAGTCCATATGATACATTGTTATGAGTAGCGTACTCATACCACATTGCTTTCGACAATCTTGAAAATTTGAACAAAAATTAACTTGCTCCAAAATCGGTCGGGTTTAGACTCAAATGTGTGGAAATACATATATATTCACGTAAACAAAATAAGAACTCGGATAAAGATGATGAAATTTTTGCAAAAAAATCCATATGACGCATTGCTATGAGTAGCGTACTCGTACGACATTGCTTTCAACAATCTGGAAAATTTGAACAAAAATTAACTTGCTCCAAAATCGGTCGGGTTTAGACTCAAATGTGTGGAAATACATATATATTCTTACTTACTTACTTAATTGGCGCATTAACCGCCTAAGCGATTTTGGCCGAGGTCAACAAAGCACGCCAGCTGTCCCTATCTCGTGCTAACTGGCGCCAATTGGAAGTCCCAAGTATAGCCAAGTCTTTTTCCACTTGGTCTTTCCAACGCAGAGGAGGTCTTCCTTTTCCTCTGCTACCACCCGCGGGTACCGCGTCAAAAACCTTCAGGGCTGGAGCTATTTCATCCATTCGAACGACGTGAGCTAGCCAGCGGAGCCGCTGATTCTTAATCCGCTGCACTATTTCTACGTCATTGTACAGCTCGTACAGCTCATCGTTCCATCGAACGCGGTATTCGCCGTCGCAAAGACGCAAAGGTCCATAAAGCTTTCGAAGAATCTTTCTCTCGAACACTCCAAGAGTCCTCCTCTTATCTGATGTTGTCATCGTCCATGCTTCTGCACCATACAATAGGACGGGCATGATAAGAGACTTATAGAGTATGGTTTTTGTCCGTCGAGAGAGGACTTTACTGTGCAATTGCCTACTCAGTCCGAAGTAGCACTTGTTGGCAAGAGAGATTCTCCGTTGGATTTCAAGGCTGACGCTGTTATTGGTGTTAATGCTGGTTCCTAAGTAAACGAAGTCCTCTACTTTCTGGAACTTATAACTGTCAACAGTGATGTTTGATCCCAGTCGTGAATGTGCCGACTGTCTATTTGATGACAGGAGATACTTCGTCTTGCCCTCGTTCACCTCCAGACCCATTCGCTTCGCTTCTCTATCCAGTTTGGAGAAGGCAGAACTAACTGCGCGGTTGTTAAGGCCGATGATGTCAATGTCATCGGCGTACGCCAGCAGTTGCACACTCTTATAAAAGATGGTACCTGACCGATTTAGTTCTGCGGCTCGAATTATTTTCTCCAGCATCAGGTTAAAGAAATCGCACGACAGAGAGTCACCTTGTCTGAAACCTCGTTTGGTATCAAACTGCTCGGAGAGGTCCTTCCCAATCCTGACGGAGCTGGTACTGTTGCTCAACGTCATTTTACATAGCCGTATAAGTTTTGCGGGGATACCAAATTCAGACATTGCGGCATAAAGGCAATTTCTTTTCGTGCTGTCGAAGGCGGCTTTGAAGTCGACAAAAAGATGGTGTGTGTCGATTCTTCTTTCTCGGGTCTTTTCCAAGATCTGGCGTATTGTGAATATCTGGTCGGTGGTGGATTTACCAGGTCTAAAGCCACACTGATAAGGTCCAATCAGTTCGTTGACGGTGGGCTTAAGTCTTTCGCACAATACACTTGACAGAACCTTATACGCGATGTTAAGAAGGCTAATCCCGCGATAATTGGCACAGACTGCAGGATCACCCTTTTTGTGGATTGGGCAGAGCACACTTAAGTTCCAATCAGTAGGCATGCGTTCTTCCGACCATATTCTAGAGATGAGCTCGTGCATGCACTTAACCAGCTCCTCTCCGCCGTACTTAAATAACTCAGCTGGTAACCCGTCAGCCCCGGGGGCTTTGTTGTTCTTCAGCCGTGCTATCGCTTTCCGAATTTCGTCATGGTCGGGTGATGGTACATCACGTCCATCATCATTGATTGGGGATTCGGGTTCAACATCTTCTCCATCTTTGTTGCAGCTGCTTCCATTAAGCAGTGTGAAGAAGTGCTCCCTCCATAATTTAAGTATGCTGTGGACATCAGTCACCAGGTCGCCGTTTTCATTCTTACAGGAATTCGCCCCGGTCTTAAAACCTTCTGTAAGCCGTCGAACTTTTTGAAAAAATTTTCGGGCGCTTTTCCTGTCGGCCAGCATCTCAAGCTCTTCGCACTCACGCATTTCGGCCTCTCTCTTTTTCTCACGAAAAATGTGTCTTGCTTCCTTCTTCAACTCACGATAACGCTCCCGCACAGCTCGCGTTGCGCCCGATCGCAGTGTGGCCCTTTAGGCAGCGTCTTTACGTTCCGTAGCGGCGCGGCATTCCTCGTCATACCAGTTGTTCTTTCGGGCTCGCTGAAATCCGATGGATTCTTCAGCGGCGGTATGTAGACATCGAGAAATATGGTCCCACTGCTCGGAAATATCGTGCTGTTGATTATTGCTCTCAGAGAGCAGGAGTGCAAGTCGAGTGGCGAAGTGGGTGGCTGTCTGTTGCGATTGCAGCTTTCCGACGTCGAGCTTTCCTTGTGTCCGTTTGCGTGCGCTTTTTGCTGCACAGAGGCGCGTGCGGATCTTAGCTGCCACAAGAAAATGATCCGAGTCGATGTTGGCTCCTCGGATCGTGCGCACATTTAGGACACTGGAAGCATGCCTTCCGTCTATCACAACGTGGTCGATTTGGTTTCGTGTCTTACCATCTGGAGACAGCCACGTAGCTTGGTGAATCTTTTTATGCTGGAACCTGGTACTACAGACTACCATGTTTCGGGCCCCGGCGAAGTCGATCAGTCTCATTCCGTTATCGGACGTTTCGTTGTGGAGACTGAATTTTCCGACTGTAGAACCAAAGATGCCCTCCTTGCCCACCTTGGCATTGAAATCGCCAAGCACGATTTTTATATCGTGGTGGGGGCACCGCTCATACTCTTCCGTCGGGGCATGGGCGCAAATCAGGGAGATGTTGAAGAATCTCCCCTTGATGCGGATTGTGGCCAGACGTTCGTCCACCGGAGTGAACGACAGTACTTTACGGCGCAGTCTCTCTCCCACCACAAATCCGACACCAAATTTGCGCTCCTTTACATGGCAGCTGTAGTAGATGTCGCAAGGGCCTATCGATTTTTTCCCTTGTCCCGTCCATCGCATCTCTTGGATGGCGGTGATGTCAGCCTTCGCTCTGCTGAGGACATCAACCAGCCGGGCAGAGGCACCTTCCCAATTAAGGGTCCGGACATTCCAGGTGCATGCCCTCAAATCGTTGTCCTTAATACGCTTGCCGTGGTCGTCATCAAAAAAGGGGGGTCTCATCCGAGGCTTTTTTTTCCTTTTCATTGGAAGTAGTTTTTTTACGTGGCGGGTTCCAAGCCCTGCGCACAACCCATTGCTGGGGGTGAAAAATTTTAAGTTTGTTTATATAGCGAGCCGCTTGCTCCAAGACAGACACCCGCTTGCAGCCGCACCTCCTGGTGAACAGACGCTGCGGACTTCAGTGGACCCTTAAACCGAATATGTCGGAGTGGCTCCACTAAAGCTCCCTCTCTATTAGCCGTGACCCATGGCTCCACACGGGTTGGTTACCGTATCTCGCACATGGGTTGCTCACGTTGCCCACGGTGCACGAACGTGGACGTCAGAGTAGGGATTGAGTACAGCCGTGCAACTGTAACCGCATACCCAGAAGCACCACTGTACCCCATTGCACCCCCTGTAACCGCATACCCAGAAGCACCACTGTACCCCATTGCACCCCCTGTAACCGCATACCCAGAAGCACCACTGTACCCCATTACATATATATTCACGTATACAAAATAAGAACTCGATTAAAGATGATGAAATTTTTGCAAAAAAATCCATATGACGCATTGTTATGAGTATCGTACTCATACCACATTCCTTTCGACAATCTAAAAAATTTTAACAAAAATTAAGTTGCTCCAAAATCGGTCGGGTTTAGACTCAAATGTGTGGAAATACATATATTTTTATTCATACAAAATATGAACTCGATTAAAGATGATGAAATTTTTGCAAAAAAATCCATATGACGCATTGTTATGAGTATCGTACTCATACCACATTGCTTTCGACAATCTAAAAAATTTGAACAAAAATTAAGTTGCTCCAAAATCGGTCGGGTTTAGACTCGAATGTATGGAAATGCATACATATTCACGTGTACAAAATAAGAACTCGATTAAGATGGTGGAATTTTTGCAAAAAAGTCCATTTGACACATTGTTATGAGTAGCGTACTCATATCACATTGCGTTGGACAATCTAAAAAAAATTGAACAAAAATTAACTTGCTCCAAAATCGGTCTCGTTTAGACTCAAGTGTGTGGAAATGCATACATATTCACATGTACAAAATAAGAACTCGATTAAAGATGATGAAATTTTTGCAAAATAATCCATATGACACATTGTTATGAGTAGCGTACTCATATCACATTGCTTTCGACAATCTTAAAAATTTGAACAAAAATTAAGTTGCTCCAAAATCGGTCGGGTTTAGACTCAAATGTGTGGAATTACATATCTATTCACGTGAACAAAATAAGAACTCGAATAAAGATGATGAAATTTTTGCAAATAAATCCAAATGACACATTGTTATGAGTAGCGCACTCATACCACATTGCTTTCGACAATCTAAAAAATTTGAACAAAAATTAACTTGCTCCAAAATCGGTCGAGTTTAGACTCAAATGTGTGAAAATACATATATTTTTACGGATACAAAATAAGAACTCGAATAAAGATGATGAAATTTTTTCAAAAAAATCCATATGACCCATTGTTATGAGTAGCGTACTCATACGAAATTGCTTTCGACAATCTTGAAAATTTGAACAAAAATTAACTTGGTCCAAAATCGTTTGGGTTTAGACTCAAATATGTGGAAATACATATATTTTAACTTATACAAAATATGAACTCGATTAAAGATGATGATATTTTTGCAAAAAAATCCATATGACCCATTGTTATGAGCATCGTACTCATACCACATTGCTTTCGACAATCTAAAAAATTTGAACAAAAATTAAGTTGCTCCAAAATCGGTCGGGTTTAGACTCAAATGTGTGGAAATACATACATATTCACGTGTACGAAATAAGAACTCGATTAAAGATGATGGAATTTTTGCAAAAAAGTCCATATGACACATTGTTATGAGTAGCGTACGCATACGACATTGCTTTCTACAATCTTGAAAATTTGAACAAAAATTAACTTGCTCCAAAATCGGTCGGGTTTAGACTCAAATGTGTGGAAAAACATATATATTCACGTAAACAAAATAAGAACTCGGAGAAAGATGATGATATTTTTGCAAAAAAATCCATATGACGCATTGCTATGAGTAGCGTACTCGTACGACATTGCTTTCAACAATCTGGAAAATTTGAACAAAAATTAACTTGCTCCAAAATCGGTCGGGTTTAGACTGAAATGTGTGGAAATACATATATATTCACGTATACAAAATAAGAACTCGATTAAAGATGATGAAATTTTTGCAAAAAAATCCATATGACGCATTGTTATGAGTATCGTACTCATACCACATTGCTTTCGACAATCTAAAAAATTTTAACAAAAATTAAGTTGCTCCAAAATCGGTCGGGTTTAGACTCAAATGTGTGGAAATACATACATATTCACGTGTACAAAATAAGAACTCGATTAAAGATGATGGAATTTTTGGAAAAAAGTCCATATGACATATTGTTATGAGTAGCGCACTCATACGACATTGCTTTCGACAATCTTGAAAATTTGAACAAAAATTAACTTGCTCCAAAATCGGTCGGGTTTAGACTCAAATGTGTGGAAATACATATATTTTTACGGATACAAAATAAGAACTCGAATAAAGATGATGAAATTTTTGCAAAAAAATCCATATGACCCATTGTTATGAGTAGCGTACTCATACGACATTGCTTTCAACAATCTTGAAAATTTGAACAAAAATTAACTTGCTCCAAAATCGGTCGGGTTTAGACTCAAATGTGTGGAAATACATATATTTTTATTCATACAAAATATGAACTCGATTAAAGATGATGAAATTTTTGCAACAAAATCCATATGACGCATTGTTATGAGTATCGCTCTCATACCACATAGCTTTCGACAATCTAAAAAATTTGAACAAAAATTAAGTTGCTCCAAAATCGGTCGGGTTTAGACTCAAATGTGTGGAAATACATACATATTCACGTGTACAAAATAAGAACTCGATTAAAGATGATGGAATTTTTGGAAAAAAGTCCATATGACATATTGGTATGAGTAGCGTACTCATACGACATTGCTTTCGACAATCTTGAAAATTTGAACAAAAATTAACTTGCTCCAAAATCGGTCGGGTTTAGACTCAAATGTGTGGAAAAACATATATATTCACGTAAACAAAATAAGAAATCGGATAAAGATGATGAAATTTTTGCAAAAAAATCCATATGACCCATTGTTATGAGTAGCGTACTCGTACGACATTGCTTTCAACAATCTGGAAAATTTGAATAAAAATTAACTTGCTCCAAAATCGGTCGGGTTTAGACTCAAATGTGTGGAAATACATATATTTTTATTCATACAAAATATGAACTCGATTAAAGATGATGAAATTTTTCCAACAAAATCCATATGACGCATTGTTATGAGTATCGTTCTCATACCACATAGCTTTCGACAATCTAAAAAATTTGAACAAAAATTAAGTTGCTCCAAAATCGGTCGGGTTTAGACTCAAATGTGTGGAAATACATACATATTCACGTGTACAAAATAAGAACTCGATTAAAGATGATGGAATTTTTGGAAAAAAGTCCATATGACATATTGGTATGAGTAGCGTACTCATACGACATTGCTTTCGACAATCTTGAAAATTTGAACAAAAATTAACTTGCTCCAAAATCGGTCGGGTTTAGACTCAAATGTGTGGAAATACATATATATTCACGTAAACAAAATAAGAATTCGGATAAAGATGATGAAATTTTTGCAAAAAAATCCATATGACCCATTGTTATGAGTAGCGTACTCGTACGACATTGCTTTCAACAATCTGGAAAATTTAAACAAAAATTAACTTGCTCCAAAATCGGTCGGGTTTAGACTCAAATGTGTGGAAATACATATATATTCACGTGTACAAAATAAGAACTCGATTAAAGATGGTGGAATTTTTGCAAAAAAGTCCATTTGACACATTGTTATGAGTAGCGTACTCCTACGACATTGCTTTCGACAATCTTAAAAATTTGAACAAAAATTAAGTTGCTCCAAAATCGGTCGGGTTTAGACTCAAATGTGTGGAATTACATATCTATTCACGTGAACAAAATAAGAACTCGAATAAAGATGATGAAATTTTTGCAAATAATTCCAAATGACGCATTGTTATGAGTAGCGCACTCATACCACCGAAATACATATATTTTTACGGATACAAAATAAGAACTCGAATAAAGATGATGAAATTTTTGCAAAAAAATCCATATGACCCATTGTTATGAGTAGCGTACTCATACGACATTGCTTTCGACAATCTTGAAAATTTGAACAAAAATTAACTTGCTCCAAAATCGTTTGGGTTTAGAATCAAATATGTGGAAATACATATATTTTAACTCATACAAAATATGAACTCGATTAAAGATGATGATATTTTTGCAAAAAAATCCATATGACCCATTGTTATGAGCATCGTACTCATACCACATTGCTTTCGACAATCTAAAAAATTTGAACAAAAATTAAGTTGCTCCAAAATCGGTCGGGTTTAGACTCAAATGTGTGGAAATACATACATATTCACGTGTACGAAATAAGAACTCGATTAAAGATGATGAAATTTTTGCAAAAGAATCCATATGACACATTGTTATGAGTAGCGTACTCATATCACATTGCTTTCGACAATCTTAAAAATTTGAACAAAAATTAAGTTGCTCCAAAATCGGTCGGGTTTAGACTCAAATGTGTGGAATTACATATCTATTCAAGTGAACAAAATAAGAACTCGAATAAAGATGATGAAATTTTTGCAAATAATTCCAAATGACGCATTGTTATGAGTAGCGCACTCATACCACCGAAATACATATATTTTTACGGATACAAAATAAGAACTCGAATAAAGATGATGAAATTTTTGCAAAAAAATCCATATGACCCATTGTTATGAGTAGCGTACTCATACGACATTGCTTTCGACAATCTTGAAAATTTGAACAAAAATTAACTTGCTCCAAAATCGTTTGGGTTTAGAATCAAATATGTGGAAATACATATATTTTAACTCATACAAAATATGAACTCGATTAAAGATGATGATATTTTTGCAAAAAAATCCATATGACCCATTGTTATGAGCATCGTACTCATACCACATTGCTTTCGACAATCTAAAAAATTTGAACAAAAATTAAGTTGCTCCAAAATCGGTCGGGTTTAGACTCAAATGTGTGGAAATACATACATATTCACGTGTACGAAATAAGAACTCGATTAAAGATGATGGAATTTTTGCAAAAAAGTCCATATGACACATTGTTATGAGTAGCGTACGCATACGACATTGCTTTCGACAATCTTGAAAATTTGAACAAAAATTAACTTGCTCCAAAATCGGTCGGGTTTAGACTCAAATGTGTGGAAATACATATATATTCACGTAAACAAAATTAGAACTCGGATAAAGATGATGAAATTTTTGCAAAAAAATCCATATGACGCATTGCTATGAGTAGCGTACTCCTACGACATTGCTTTCAACAATCTGGAAAATTTGAACAAAAGTTAACTTGCTCCAAAATCGGTCGGGTTTAGACTCAAATGTGTGGAAATACATATATATTCACGTATACAAAATAAGAACTCGAATAAAGATGATCAATGTTTTCCAAAAAAAATCCAAATGACGCATTGTTATGAGTAGCGTACTCATACCACATTGCTTTCGACAATCTAAAATATTTGAACAAAAATTAAGTTGCTCCAAAATCAGTCGGGTTTAGACACAAATGTGTGGAAATACATATATTTTATCTCATACAAAATTAAACTCGATTAAAGATGATGATATTTTTGCAAAAAAATCCATATGACATATTGTTATGAGTAGCGTACTCGTACGACATTGCTTTCAACAATCTGGAAAATTTGAACAAAAATTAACTTGCTCCAAAATCGGTTGGGTTTAGACTCAAATATGTGGAAATACATATATTTTAACTCATACAAAATATGAACTCGATTAAAGATGATGATATTTTTGCAAAAAAATCCATATGACCCATTGTTATAAGCATCGTACTCATACAACATTGCTTTTGACAATCTAAAAAATTTGAACAAAAATTAAGTTGCTCCAAAATCGGTCGGGTTTAGACTCAAATGTGTGGAAATACATATATATTTACGTAAACAAAATAAGAAATCGGATAAAGATGATGGAATTTTTGCAAAAAAGTTCATATGACACATTGTTATGAGTAGCGTACGCATACGACATTGCTTTCGACAATCTTGAAAATTTGAACAAAAATTAACTTGCTCCAAAATCGGTCGGGTTTAGACTCAAATGTGTGGAAATACATATATATTCACGTGAACAAAATAAGAACTCGAATAAAGATGATGAAATTTTTGCAAAAAAATCCATATGACGCATTGTTATGAGTAGCGCACTCTTACCACATTGCTTTCGACAATCTAAAAAATTTGAACAAAAATTAACTTGCTCCAAAATCGGTCGGGTTTAGACTCAAATGTGTGGAAATACATATATATTCACGTATACAAAATAAGAACTCGAATAAAGATGATGAAATTTTTGCAAAAAAATCCATATGACGCATTGTTATGAGTAGCGTACTCATACGACATTGCTTTCGACAATCTTGAAAATTTGAACAAAAATTAACTTGCTCCAAAATCGGTTGGGTTTAGACTCAAATATGTGGAAATACATATATTTTAACTCATACAAAATATGAACTCGATTAAAGATGATGATATTTTTGCAAAAAAATCCATATGACCCATTGTTATGAGCATCGTACTCATACCACATTGCTTTCGACAATGTAAAAAATTTGAACAAAAATTAAGTTGCTCCAAAATCGGTCGGGTTTAGACTCAAATGTGTGGAAATAAATATATATTCACGTATACAAAATAAGAACTCGAATAAAGATGATGAATGTTTTCCAAAAAAAATCCAAATGACGCATTGTTATGAGTAGCGTACTCATACCATATTGCTTTCGACAATCTAAAAAATTTGAACAAAAATTAAGTTGCTCCAAAATCGGTCGGGTTTAGACTCAAATGTGTGGAAATACATATATTTTTACACATACAAAATAAGAACTCGATTAAAGATGGTGGAGTTTTTGCAAAAAAGTCCATATGACACATTGTTATGAGTAGCGTACTCGTACGACATTGCTTTCAACAATCTGGAAAATTTGAACAAAATTTAATTTGCTCCAAAATCGGTCGGGTTTAGACTCAAATGTGTGGAAATACATATATATTCGCGTCTACAAAATAAGAATTCGAATAAAGATGATGAATGTTTTGCAAAAAAATCCAAATGACGCTTTGTAATGAGTAGCGTACTCATACCACATTGCTTTCGACAATCTAAAAAATTTAAACAAAAATTAAGTTGCTCCAAAATCGGTCGGGTTTAGACTCAAATGAGTGGAAAATAAGAACTCGATTAAAGATGGTGGAATTTTTGCAAAAAAGTCCATATGACACATTTTATGAGTAGCGTACTCATATCACATTGCTTTCGATAATCTAAAAAATTTGAAAAAAAAAATTAACTTGCTCCAAAATGGGTCGGGTGTAGACTCAAATGTTTGGAAATACATACATATTCACAAGTACAAAATAATAACTCGAATGAAGACGATGAAATTTTTGCAAAAAAATTCAAATGACGCATTGTTATGAGTAGCGTACTCATACCACATTGCTTTCGACAATCTAAAAAATTTGAACAAAAATTAAGTTGCTGGGTTAAGACTCAATTGTGTGGAAATACATATATATTCACGTGAACCAAATAAGTACTCGAATAAAGTTGATGAAATTTATGCAAAAAAATCCATATGACGCATTGTTATGAGTAGCGTACTCATACCACATTGCTTTCGACAATCTCGAAAATTATAAGAAAAATTAATTAGCTCCAAAATCGGTCGGATTTTGACTCAAATGTGTGGAAATACATATATATTCACGTCGACAAAATAAGAACTCGAATAAAGATGATGAAATTTTTGCAAAAAAGTCCATATGACGCATTGCTATGAGTAGCGTACTCATACCACATTGCTTTCGACAATCTAAAAAATTTGAACAAAAATTAAGTTGCTCCAAAATCAGTCGGGTTTAGACACAAATGTGTGGAAATACATATATATTCACGTGAACAAAATAAGAACTAGAATAAAGATGATGCAATTTTGCAAAAAATTCATATGACACGTTGTTATGGGTAGCGTACTCACCCCACATTGCTTTCGACAATCTAAAAAATTTGAACAAAAATTAAGTTGCTCCAAAATCGGTCGGGTTTAGACTTAAATGTGTGGAAATACATATATTTTTACTCATACAAAATATGAACTCGATTAGAGATGATGAAATTTTTGCAAAAAAATCCATATGACGCATTGCTATGAGTAGCGTACTCATACCACATTGCTTTCGACAATCTAAAAAATTTGAACAAAAATTAAGTTGCTCAAAAATCGGTCGGGTTTAGACTCAAATGTGTGGAAATACATATATTTTTACTCAAACAAAATAAGAACTCGATTAAAGATGGTGGAGTTTTTGCAAAAAAGTCCATATGACACATTGTTATGAGTAGCGTACTCGTACGACATTGCTTTCAACAAACTGGAAAATGTGAACAAAAATTAAGTTGCTCCAAAATCGGTCTGGTTTAGACTCAAATGTGTGGAAATACATATATATTCACGTCTACAAAATTAAAATTCGAATAAAGATGATGAATGTTTTGCAAAAAAATCCAAATGACGCATTGTTATGAGTAGCGTACTCATACCACATTGCTTTCGACAATCTAAAAAATTTGAACAAAAATTAAGTTGCTCCAAAATCGGTCGGGTTTAGACTCAAATGTGTGGAAATACATACATATTCACGTGTACAGAATAAGAACTCGACTAAAGATGGTGGAATTTTTGCAAAAAAGTCCATATGACACATTGTTATGAGTAGCGTACTCATATCACATTGCTTTCGACAATCTAAAAAATTTGAAAAAAAATTAACTTGCTCCAAAATCGGTCGGGTTTAGACTCAAATGTGTGGAAATACATACATATTCACAAGTACAAAATAAGAATTCAAATGAAGACGATGAAATTTTTACAAAAAAATTCAAATGACGCATTGTTATGAGTAGCGTACTCATACCACATTGCTTTCGACAATCTAAAAAATTTGAACAAAAATTAAGTTGCTGGGTTAAGACTCATTTGTGTGGAAATACATATATATTCACGTGAACCAAATAAGTACTCGAATAAAGTTGATGAAATTTATGCAAAAAAATCCATATGACGCATTGTTATGAGTAGCGTACTCATACCACATTGCTTTCGACAATCTTGAAAATTATAAGAAAAATTAATTAGCTCCAAAATCGGTCGGATTTTGACTCAAATGTGTGGAAATACATATATATTCACGTCGACAAAATAAGAACTCGAATAAAGATGATGAAATTTTTGCAAAAAAGTCCATATGACACATTGTTATGAGTAGCGTACTCATACCACATTGCTTTGGACAGTCTGGAAAATTTGAACAAAGATTAACTTGCTCTAAAATCGGTCGGGTTTAGACTCAAATGGGTAAAAATACATAAATATTCACGTGAACAAAATAAGAACTCGAATAAAGATGATGCAATTTTTGCAACAAAATCCATATGACGCATTGCTATGAGTAGCGTACTCATACCACATTGCTTTCGACAATCTAAAAAATTTGAACAAAAATTAAGTTGCTCCAAAATCAGTCGGGTTTAGACACAAATGTGTGGAAATACATATATATTCACGTGAACAAAATAAGAACTCGAATAATGATGATGCAATTTTGCAAAAAATTCATATGACACGTTGTTATGGGTAGCGTACTCACCCCACATTGCTTTCGACAATCTAAAAAATTTGAACAAAAATTAAGTTGCTCCAAAATCGGTCGGGTTTAGACTTAAATGTGTGGAAATACATATATTTTTACTCATACAAAATATGAACTCGATTAGAGATGATGAAATTTTTGCAAAAAAATCCATATGACGCATTGCTATGAGTAGCGTACTCATACCACATTGCTTTCGACAATCTAAAAAATTTGAACCAAAATTAAGTTGCTCAAAAATCGGTCGGGTTTAGACTCAAATGTGTGGAAATACATATATTTCTATTCATACAAAATAAGAACTCGATTAAAGATGGTGGAGTTTTTGCAAAAAAGTCCATATGACACATTGTTATGAGTAGCGTACTCGTACGACATTGCTTTCAACAATCTGGAAAATTTGAACAAAAATTAAGTTGCTCCAAAATTGGTCTGGTTTAGACTCAAATGTGTGGAAATACATATATATTCACGTCTACAAAATTAAAATTCGAATAAAGATGATGAATGTTTTGCAATAAAATCCAAATGACGCATTGTTATGAGTAGCGTACTCATACCACATTGCTTTCGACAATCTAAAAAATTTGAACAAAAATTAAGTTGCTCCAAAATCGGTCGGGTTTAGACTCAAATGTGTGGAAATACATACATATTCACGTGTACAGAATAAGAACTCGATTAAAGATGGTGGAATTTTTGCAAAAAAGTCCATATGACACATTGTTATGAGTAGCGTACACATATCGGATTGTTTTCGACAATCTAAAAAATTTGAAAAAAAATTAACTTGCTCCAAAATCGGTCGGGTTTAGACTCAAATGTGTGGAAATACATACATATTCACAAGTACAAAATAAAAACTCAAATGAAGACGATGAAATTTTTGCAAAAAAATTCAAATGACGCATTGTTATGAGTAGCGTACTCATACCACATTGCTTTCGACAATCTAAAAAATTTGAACAAAAATTAAGTTGCTCCAAAATCGGTCGGGTTAAGACTCAAATGTGTGGAAATACATATATATTCACGTGAACCAAATAAGAACTCGAATAAAGTTGATGAAATTTTTGCAAAAAAATCCATATGACGCATTGTTATGAGTAGCGTACTCATACCACATTGCTTTCGACAATCTTGAAAATTATATGAAAAATTAATTAGCTCCAAAATCGGTCGGATTTTGACTCAAATGTGTGGAAATAGATATATATTCACGTCGACAAAATAAGAACTCGAATAAAGATGATGAAATTTTTGCAAAAAAGTCCATATGACACATTATTATGAGTAGCGTACTCAAACCACATTGCTTTGGACAATCTGGAAAATTTGAACAAAAATTAACTTGCTCTAAAATCGGTCGGGTTTAGACTCAAATGGGTAAAAATACATAAAAATTCACGTGAACAAAATAAGAACTCGAATAAAGATGATGCAATTTTTGCAACAAAATCCATATGACGCATTGCTATGAGTAGCGTACTCATACCACATTGCTTTCGACAATCTAAACAATTTAAAAAAAATTAACTTGCTCCAAAATCGGTCGGGCTTATACTCAAATGTGTGGAAATACATACATATTCACGAGTACAAAATAAGAACTCGAATAAAGACAATGAAATTTTTGCAAAAAAATCCAAATGACGCATTTTTATGAGTAGCCTACTCACACCACAATGCTTTCGACAATCTAAACAAATTGAACAAAAATTAAGTTGCTCCAAAATCGGTCGGGTTTAGACTGAAGTGTGTTGAAATAGATATATGTACATATATTCACGTGAACAAAATAAGAACTCGAATAAAGTTGATGAAATTTTTCAAAAAAATCCTTATGACGCATTGTTGAGAGTAGCGTACTCATACCACATTGCTTTCGACAATCTTGAAAATTATAAGAAAAATTAAGAAGCTCCAAAATCGGTCGATTTTAGACTTAAATGTGTGGAAATACATATATATTCACGTCTACAAAATAAGAACTCGAATAAAGATGATGAAATGTTTGCAAATAAGTCCATATGACACATTGTTATGAGTAGCGTACTCATACCACATTGCTTTCGACAATCTTGAAAATTTGAACAAAAATTAACTTGCTCCAAAATCGGTCGGGTTTATACTCAAATGTGTGGAAATACATATATTTTTACGGATACAAAATAAGAACTCGATTAAAGATGATGAAATTTTTGCAGAAAAATCCATATGACGCGTTGTTATGAGTAGCGTACTCATACCACATTGCTTTGGACTCTCTAAAAAAAATTGAACAAAAATTAAGTTGCTCCAAAATCGGTCGGGTTTAGACTCAAATGTGTGGAAATACATATATTTTAACGGATACAAAATATGAACTCGATTAAAGAAGATGAAATTTTTGCAAAAAAATCCATATGACACATTGTTATGGGTAGCGTACTCACCCCACATTGCTTTCGACAATCTAAAAAACTTGAACAAAAATTAAGTTGCTCCAAAATCGGTCGGGTTTAGACTCAAATGTGTGGAAGTCATATATTTTTACTCATACAAAATATGAACTCGATTAAAGATGATGAAATTTTTGCAAAAAAATCCATATGACGCATTGTTATGCGTAGCGTACTCATACCAGATTGCTTTCGACAATCTAAAAAATTTGAACAAAAATTAGGTTGCTCCAAAATTGGTCGGGTTTAGACTCAAATGTGTGGAAATACATACATATTCACGTGTACAAAATAAGAACTCGAATAAAGTTGATGAAATTTTTGCAAAAAAATCCTTATGACGCATTGTTATGAGTCGCGTACTCTTACCACATTGCTTTCGACAATCTTAAAAAATTTGAACAAAAATTAACTTGCTCCAAAATCGGTCGGGTTTAGACTCAAATGTGTAAAAATACATATATATTCACGTGAACAAAGTAAGAACTCGAATAAAGATGATGCAATTTTTGCAAAAAAATCCATATGACGCATTGATATGAGTAGCGTACTCTACCACATTGCTTTCGACAAACTTGAAAATTATAAGAAAAATTGACTTGCTCCAAAATCGGTCGGGTTTAGACTCAAATGTGTGGAAATACATACATATTCACATGTACAAAATAAGAACTCGATTAAAGATGATGAAATTTTTGCAAAAGAATCCATATGACACATTGTTATGAGTAGCGTACTCATACGACATTGCTTTCGACAATCTTGAAAATTTGAACAAAAATTAACTTGCTCCAAAATCGGTCGGGTTTAGACTCAAATGTGTGGAAATACATATATTTTTACTCATGTAAAATATGAACTCGATTAAAGATGATGAAATTTTTGCAAAAATTCCATATGACACATTGTAATGGGTAGCGTACTCATACCACATTGCTTTCGACAATCTAAAAAATTTGAACAAAAATTAAGTTGCTCCAAAATCGGTCGGGTTTAGACTCAAATGTGTGGAAATACATACATATTCACGTGTACAAACTAAGAACTCGATTAAAGATGGTGGAATTTTTGCAAAAAAGTCCATATAACACATTGTTATGAGTCGCGTACTCATATCACATTGCTTTCGACAATCTAAAAAATTTGAACAAAAATTAACTTGCTCCAAAATCGGTCGGGTTTAGACTCAAATGTGTGGAAATACATACATATTCACGAGTACAAAATAAGAACTCGAATAAAGACGATGAAATTTTTGCAAAAAAATCCAAATGACGCATTTTTATGAGTAGCGTACTCACACCACAATGCTTTCGACAATCTAAACAAATTGAACAAAAATTAAGTCGCTCCAAAATCGGTCGGGTTTAGACTCAAATGTGTGGAAATACATATATATTCACGTGAACAATATAAGAACTCGAATAAAGTTGATGAAATTTTTGCAAAAAAATCCTTATGACGCATTGTTATGAGTCGCGTACTCTTACCACATTGCTTTCGACAATCTTAAAAAATTTAAACAAAAATTAACTTGCTCCAAAATCGGTCGGGTTTAGACTCAAATGTGTAAAAATACATATATATTCACGTGAACAAAGTAAGAACTCGAATAAAGATGATGCAATTTTTGCAAAAAAATCCATATGACGCATTGATATGAGTAGCGTACTCTACCACATTGCTTTCGACAAACTTGAAAATTATAAGAAAAATTGACTTGCTCCAAAATCGGTCGGGTTTAGACTCAAATGTGTGGAAATACATACATATTCACATGTACAAAATAAGAACTCGATTAAAGATGATGAAATTTTTGCAAAAGAATCCATATGACACATTGTTATGAGTAGCGTACTCATACGACATTGCTTTCGACAATCTTGAAAATTTGAACAAAAATTAACTTGCTCCAAAATCGGTCGGGTTTAGACTCAAATGTGTGGAAATACATATATTTTTACTCATGTAAAATATGAACTCGATTAAAGATGATGAAATTTTTGCAAAAATTCCATATGACACATTGTAATGGGTAGCGTACTCATACCACATTGCTTTCGACAATCTAAAAAATTTGAACAAAAATTAAGTTGCTCCAAAATCGGTCGGGTTTAGACTCAAATGTGTAAAAATACATACATATTCACGTGTACAAACTAAGAACTCGATTAAAGATGGTGGAATTTTTGCAAAAAAGTCCATATAACACATTGTTATGAGTCGCGTACTCATATCACATTGCTTTCGACAATCTAAAAAATTTGAACAAAAATTAACTTGCTCCAAAATCGGTCGGGTTTAGACTCAAATGTGTGGAAATACATACATATTCACGAGTACAAAATAAGAACTCGAATAAAGACGATGAAATTTTTGCAAAAAAATCCAAATGACGCATTTTTATGAGTAGCGTACTCACACCACAATGCTTTCGACAATCTAAACAAATTGAACAAAAATTAAGTCGCTCCAAAATCGGTCGGGTTTAGACTCAAATGTGTGGAAATACATAATATTCACGTGAACAATATAAGAACTCGATTAAAGTTGATGAAATTTTTGCAAAAAAATCCTTATGACGCATTGTTATGAGTCGCGTACTCTTACCACATTGCTTTCGACAATCCTAAAAAATTTGAACAAAAATTAACTTGCTCCAAAATCGGTCGGGTTTAGACTCAAATGTGTAAAAATACATATATATTCACGTGAACAAAGTAAGAACTCGAATAAAGATGATGCAATTTTTGCAAAAAAATCCATATGACGCATTGATATGAGTAGCGTACTCTACCACATTGCTTTCGACAAACTTGAAAATTATAAGAAAAATTGACTTGCTCCAAAATCGGTCGGGTTTAGACTCAAATGTGTGGAAATACATACATATTCACATGTACAAAATAAGAACTCGATTAAAGATGATGAAATTTTTGCAAAAGAATCCATATGACACATTGTTATGAGTAGCGTACTCATACGACATTGCTTTCGACAATCTTGAAAATTTGAACAAAAATTAACTTGCTCCAAAATCGGTCGGGTTTAGACTCAAATGTGTGGAAATACATATATTTTTACTCATGTAAAATATGAACTCGATTAAAGATGATGAAATTTTTGCAAAAATTCCATATGACACATTGTAATGGGTAGCGTACTCATACCACATTGCTTTCGACAATCTAAAAAATTCGAACAAAAATTAAGTTGCTCCAAAATCGGTCGGGTTTAGACTCAAATGTGTGGAAATACATACATATTCACGTGTACAAACTAAGAACTCGATTAAAGATGGTGGAATTTTTGCAAAAAAGTCCATATAACACATTGTTATGAGTCGCGTACTCATATCACATTGCTTTCGACAATCTAAAAAATTTGAACAAAAATTAACTTGCTCCAAAATCGGTCGGGTTTAGACTCAAATGTGTGGAAATACATACATATTCACGAGTACAAAATAAGAACTCGAATAAAGACGATGAAATTTTTGCAAAAAAATCCAAATGACGCATTTTTATGAGTAGCGTACTCACACCACAATGCTTTCGACAATCTAAACAAATTGAACAAAAATTAAGTCGCTCCAAAATCGGTCGGGTTTAGACTCAAATGTGTGGAAATACATATATATTCACGTGAACAATATAAGAACTCGAATAAAGTTGATGAAATTTTTGCAAAAAAATCCATATGAACTAAAATTAAGTTGCTCCAAAATCGGTCGGGTTTAGACTCAAATGAGTGGAAAAACATATATATTCACGTGAACAAAATAAGAACTCGAATAAAGATGATGAAATTTTTGCAAAAAAATCCAAATGACGCATTGTTATGAGTAGCGCACTCATACCACATTGCTTTTGACAATCTAAAAAATTTGAACAAAAATTAACTTGCTCCAAAATCGGTCGGGTTTAGACTCAAATGTGTGGAAATACATATACATATATTCACATAAACAAAATAAGAACTCGAATAAAGATGATGAAATTTTTGCAAAAAAAGTCCATATGACCCATTGTTATGAGTAAGTTGCTCCAAAATCGGTCGGGTTTAGACTCAAATGTGTGGAAATACATATATATTCACGTGAACAATATAAGAACTCGAATAAAGTTGATGAAATTTTTGCAAAAAAATCCATATGAACTAAAATTAAGTTGCTCCAAAATCGGTCGGGTTTAGACTCAAATGAGTGGAAAAACATATATATTCACGTGAACAAAATAAGAACTCGAATAAAGATGATGAAATTTTTGCAAAAAAATCCAAATGACGCATTTTTATGAGTAGCGTACTCACACCACAATGCTTTCGACAATCTAAACAAATTGAACAAAAATTAAGTCGCTCCAAAATCGGTCGGGTTTAGACTCAAATGTGTGGAAATACATATATATTCACGTGAACAATATAAGAACTCGAATAAAGTTGATGAAATTTTTGCAAAAAAATCCATATGAACTAAAATTAAGTTGCTCCAAAATCGGTCGGGTTTAGACTCAAATGAGTGGAAAAACATATATATTCACGTGAACAAAATAAGAACTCGAATAAAGATGATGAAATTTTTGCAAAAAAATCCAAATGACGCATTGTTATGAGTAGCGCACTCATACCACATTGCTTTCGACAATCTAAAAAATTTGAACAAAAATTAAGTTGCTCCAAAATCGGTCGGGTTTAGACTCAAATGTGTGGAAATACATACATATTCACGTGTACAAACTAAGAACTCGAAGGCGGCCACTACAATGACCTCTTTGTCCAGAATAATGCTCAACGCAAGAGGACCAAAGCAACGAAGCAAAAAATTGCTTGCAGGCGTAATAAGAAGTCAAATATTGTATGGAGCTCCGGTGTGGTTCGATGCCGTATGTCACTCATCGTATTATCGGGGCATAAAGTCAACGTATCGTCTGTGTGCACTCCGGGTATGCAGCGCATTCAAGACTGTATCGGATGAAGCAGCCCTGGTAATTGCTGGTATGTATCCACTAGACATACTAGCTAAGGAGTCTGCTCATATCTTCTCAAGTACGGAGATAACTACTGAAGCCACCCGCAAGGAAGCTAGAGTAAAGAGCCTAGCCGAATGGCAAAACAAATGGAGCATTGCGACAAACGGACGATGGACATACCGATGCATTCCAGACTTAGAGCGCTGGGTTCAAAGAAGCCACGGCGAAGTTGACTTCTACACGACCCAATTTCTGAGCGGTCATGGATGCTTTAAGTCGTATCTGCACAGATTCAAGCACGAGGTTGATCCTTACTGTGACCGCTGCGGGATTGGCGTAGCAGACAGTGTGGAACATGTGTTCTTGAGATGCCCACGCTTCAACGACCAAAGGGCCATACTGCAAAGACAAATTTGCGAAATCCTTTCGCCGGAAGCAATTGTGAACTACATGCTAAGAGGCAAAGACGAATGGAACCTAGCCAATGGCATTATTTCAACAACGATGAAGATTCTTAGAAGAGAAGAAAGACAAAGACGCAGAAGCGCCAACGCAACAGTGACACTGTAGTAACGGCACCATAAGAGTGGTAGTAAGTGTTAGATCGGAATCTAGGCCTTTCCGACTGCACTTAGCTTACTAAAAAAGGTCCTAGGCATCTCAGCGGAGTGGAACCTAGGCCGTTCCAACCGCCAAATGGCGCTCTCAGATGGCTCGCCTGACTCAACAAAATGGGTAGATCGGAATCTCGGACTTTCCGACTGCGCATGCGAAATTAGAGCTGATTTTCTAGGCTCACGAGCGTGCCGAAACATTCACATTCAGCCGTCAATGCGGATTGGAACCTAGGACGTTCCAACCGTAAAATTAAGCAACGAAAAGCTACAGTGATGTAAAAGTTTAATGTTTCTCAGATATACTTAAATACAGTCAAAGAATAAAGAATGTAAAGCGTCCTGGCGGATTGGAACCCAGGCCGTTCCAACCGTCAAGAGCTACAAACGCAAAAAACTGGGCTATTTTCCCCTTTGAGCAAAAAAAAAAAAAAAAAAAATATATATATGGAATACAGCTTGTGTTGCAAAGACAGAAGCAAAATGGCGTAGCAGGGGCGACTAACCGCCCTTCCCCCCCATGATGTTATGCTTGACGGCAGTCCCGTGGGGAGTGGAATTCGACGGAAAACAGGCTTATCCTGGTTTCAAAGGGCCACTTGAGGGTAGCGTGCTACCACAACGCCCATGGAAAAAAAAAAAAAAAAAAAAAAAAAAAAAACTAAGAACTCGATTAAAGCTGGTGGAATTTTTGCAAAAAAGTCCATATAACACATTGTTATGAGTCGCGCACTCATATCACATTGCTTTCGACAATCTAAAAAATTTGAACAAAAATTAACTTGCCCCAAAATCGCTCAGGTTTAGAGTCAAATGTGTGGAAATACATACATATTCACGAGTACAAAATAAGAACTCGAATAAAGATGATGAAATTTTTGCAAAAAAATCCAAATGACGCATTTTTATGAGTAGCGTACTCACACCACAATGCTTTCGACAATCTAAACAAATTGAACAAAAATTAAGTTGCTCCAAAATCGGTCGGGTTTAGACTCAAATGTGTGGAAATACATATATATTCACGTGAACAATATAAGAACTCGAATAAAGTTGATGAAATTATTGCAAAAAAATCCTTATGACGCATTGTTATGAGTAGCGTACTCATACCACATTGCTTTCGACAATCTTGAAAATTTTAACTAAAATTAAGTTGCTCCAAAATCGGTCGGGTTTAAAATCAAATGAGTGGAAATACATATATATTCACGTGAACAAAATAAGAACTCGAATAAAGATGATGAAATTTTTGCAAAAAAATCCAAATGACGCATTGTTATGAGTAGCGCACTCATACCACATTGCTTTTGACAATCTAAAAAATTTGAACAAAAATTAACTTGCTCCAAAATCGGTCGGGTTTAGACTCAAATGTGTGGAAATACATATACATATATTAACGTGAACAAAATAAGAACTCGAATAAAGATGATGAAATTTTTGCAAAAAAAGTCCATATGACCCATTGTTATGAGTAACGTACTCGTACGACATTGCTTTCGACAATCTGGAAAATTTTAACAAAAATTAACTTGCTCCAAAATCGGTCGGGTTTAGACTCAAATGTGTGGAAATACATATATATTCACGTATATAAAATAAGAACTCGAATAAAGATGTTGAAATTTTTGCAAAAAAATCCATATGACCCATTGTTATGAGTAGCGTACTCATATCACATTGATTTCGACAATCTTAAAAATTTGAACAGAAATTAAGTTGTTCCAAAATCAGTCGGGTTTAGACTCAAATGTGTGGAAATACATATATATTCACTTGAACAAAATAAGAACTCGAATAAAGATGATGAAATTTTTGTAAAAATCCATAAGACACATTGTTATAAGTAGCGTACTCGTACGACATTGCTTTCGACAATCTTGAAAATTTGAACAAAAATTAAGTTGTTCCAAAATCGGTCGGGTTTAGACTCAAATGTGTGGAAAACCATATATATTCACGTGAACAAAATAAGAACTCAAATAAAGATGATGCAATTTGTGCAAAAAAATCCATATTACCCATTATTATGAGTAGCGTACTCGTACGGCATTGCTTTCGACAATCTTGAAAATTTGAACAAAAATTAAGTTGCTCCAAAATCGGTCGGGTTTAGACACAAATGTTTGGAAATACATATATATTCACATGAACAAAATAAGAACTCGAATAAAGATGATAAAATTTTTGCAAAAAATCCATATGACACAATGTTATGGGTAGGGTACTCATACGACATTGCTTTCGACAATCTTGAAAATTTGAACAAAAATTAAGTTGCTCCAAAATCAGTCGGGTTTAGACACAAATGTGTGGAAATACATATATATTCACGTGAACAAAATAAGAACTCGAATAAAGATGATGAAATTTTTGCAAAAAAATCCAAATGACGCATTTTTATGAGTAGCGTACTCACACCACAATGCTTTCGACAATCTAAACAAATTGAACAAAAATTAAGTTGCTCCAAAATCGGTCGGGTTTAGACTCAAATGTGTGGAAATACATATATATTCACGTGAACAATATAAGAACTCGAATAAAGATGATGAAATTTTTGCAAAAAAAGTCCATATGACGCATTGTTATGAGTAAGTTGCTCCAAAATCGGTCGGGTTTAGACTCAAATGTGTGGAAATACAAATATTTTTACTCATGCAAAATATGAACTCGATTAAAGATGATGATATTTTGCAAAAAAATCCATATGACGCATTGTTATGAGTAGCGTACTCATACCACATTGCTTTCGACAATCTAAAAAATTTGAACAAAAATTAAGTTGCTCCAAAATCGGTCGGGTTTAGACTCAAATGTGTGCAAATACATACATATTCACGAGTACAATATAAGAACCCGAATAAAGACGATGAAATTTTTGCAAAAAAATCCAAATGACGCATTTTTATGAGTAGCGTACTCATACCACATTGCTTTCGACAATCTAAAAAATTTGAACAAAAATTAAGTTGCTCCAAAATCGGTCGGGTTTAGACTCAAATGTGTGGAAATACATACATATTCACGTGTACAAACTAAGAACTCGGTTAAAGATGGTGGAATTTTTGCAAAAAAAGTCCATATGACCCATTGTTATGAGTAACGTACTCGTACGACATTGCTTTCGACAATCTGGAAAATTTGAACTAAAATTAAGTTGCTCCTAAATCGGTCGGGTTTAGACTCAAATGAGTGGAAATACATATATTTTTACTCATACAAAATATGAACTCGATTAAAGATGATGACATTTTTGCAAAAAAATCCATATGACGCATTGTTCTGAGTAGCGTACTCATACCACATTGCTTTCGACAATCTAAAAAATTTGAACAAAAATTAAGTTGCTCCAAAATCAGTCGGGTTTAGACACAAATGTTTGGAAATACATATATATTCACGTGAAAAAAATAAGAACTCGAATAAAGATGATGAAATTTTTGCAAAAAATCCGTATGACACATTGTAATGGGTAGGGTACTCATATCACATTGCTTTCGACAATCTAAAAAATTTTAACATAAATTATGTTGCTCCAAAATCGGTCGAGTTTAGACTCAAATGTGTGGAAATACATATATTTTTACTCATACAAAATATGAACTCGATTAAAGATGATGAAATTTTTGCAAAAAAATCCATATGACGCATTGTTCTGAGTAGCGTACTCATACCACATTGCTTTCGACAATCTAAAAAATTTGAATAAAAATTAAGTTGCTCCAAAATCGGTCGGGTTTAGACTCAAATGTGTGGAAATACATATACATATATTCACGTAAACAAAATAAGAACTCGAATAAAGATGATGAAATTTTTGCAAAAAAAGTCCATATGACCCATTGTTATGAGTAAGTTGCTCCAAAATCGGTCGGGTTTAGACTCAAATGTGTGGAAATACATATATTTTTACTCATGCAAAATATGAACTCGATTAAAGATGATGATATTTTTGCAAAAAAATCCATATGACGCATTGTTATGAGTAGCGTACTCATACCACATTGCTTTCGACAATCCAAAAAATTTGAACAAAAATTAAGTTGCTCCAAAATCAGTCGGATTTAGACTCAAATGTGTGCAAATACATACATATTCACGAGTACAAAATAAGAACCCGAATAAAGACGATGAAATTTTTGCAAAAAAATCCATATGACGCATTGTTATGAGTAGCGTACTCATACCACATTGCTTTCGACAATCTAAAAAATTTGAACAAAAATTAAGTTGCTCCAAAATCGGTCGGGTTTAGACTCAAATGTGTGGAAATACATACATATTCACGAGTACAAAATAAGAACTCGAATAAAGACGATGAAATTTTTGCAAAAAAATCCAAATGACGCATTTTTATGAGTAGCGTACTCACACCACAATGCTTTCGACAATCTAAACAAATTGAACAAAAATTAAGTTGCTCCAAAATCGGTCGGGTTTAGACTCAAATGTGTGGAAATACATATATATTCACGTGAACAATATAAGAACTCGAATAAAGATGATGAAATTTTTGCAAAAAAATCCAAATGACGCATTGTTATGAGTAGCGTACTCATACCACATTGCTTTCGACAATCTAAAAAATTTTAACAAAAATTAAGTTGCTCCAAAATCAGTCGGGTTTAGACACAAATGTTTGGAAATACATATATATTCACGTGAACAAAATAAGAACTCGAATAAAGATGATGAAATTTCTGCAAAAAAATCCAAATGACGCATTGTTATGAGTAGCGTACTCATACCACATTGCTTTCGACAATCTAAAAAATTTTAACAAAAATTAAGTTGCTCCAAAATCAGTCGGGTTTAGACACAAATGTTTGGAAATACATATATATTCACGTGAACAAAATAAGAACTCGAATAAAGATGATGAAATTTTTGCAAAAAAATCCAAATGACGCATTGTTATGAGTAGCGTACTCATACCACATTGCTTTCGACAATCTAAAAAATTTTAACAAAAATTAAGTTGCTCCAAAATCAGTCGGGTTTAGACACAAATGTTTGGAAATACATATATATTCACGTGAACAAAATAAGAACTCGAATAAAGATGATGAAATTTTTGCAAAAAATCCGTATGACACATTGTAATGGGTAGGGTACTCATATCACATTGCTTTCGACAATCTAAAAAATTTTAACATAAATTATGTTGCTCCAAAATCGGTCGGGTTTAGACTCAAATGTGTGGAAATACATATATTTTTACTCATACAAAATATGAACTCGATTAAAGATGATGAAATTTTTGCAAAAAAATCCATATGACGCATTGTTATGAGTAGCGTACTCATACCACATTGCTTTCGACAATATAAAAATTTGAACAAAAATTAAGTTGCTCCAAAATCGGTCGGGTTTAGACTCAAATGTGTGGAAATACATATACATATATTCACGTAAACAAAATAAGAACTCGAATAAAGATGATGAAATTTTTGCAAAAAAAGTCCATATGACCCATTGTTATGAGTAAGTTGCTCCAAAATCGGTCGGGTTTAGACTCAAATGTGTGGAAATACATATATTTTTACTCATGCAAAATATGAACTCGATTAAAGATGATGATATTTTTGCAAAAAAATCCATATGACGCATTGTTATGAGTAGCGTACTCATACCACATTGCTTTCGACAATCTAAAAAATTTGAACAAAAATTAAGTTGCTCCAAAATCGGTCGGGTTTAGACTCAAATGTGTGCAAATACATACATATTCACGAGTACAAAATAAGAACCCGAATAAAGACGATGAAATTTTTGCAAAAAAATCCATATGACGCATTGTTATGAGTAGCGTACTCATACCACATTGCTTTCGACAATCTAAAAAATTTGAACAAAAATTAAGTTGCTCCAAAATCGGTCGGGTTTAGACTCAAATGTGTGGAAATACATACATATTCACGTGTACAAACTAAGAACTCGATTAAAGATGGTGGAATTTTTGCAAAAAAGTCCATATAACACATTGTTATGAGTCGCGTACTCATATCACATTGCTTTCGACAATCTAAAAAATTTGAACAAAAATTAACTTGCTCCAAAATCGGTCAGGTTTAGAGTCAAATGTGTGGAAATACATACATATTCACGAGTACAAAATAAGAACTCGAATAAAAACGATGAAATTTTTGCAAAAAAATCCAAATGACGCATTTTTATGAGTAGCGTACTCACACCACAATGCTTTCGACAATCTAAACAAATTGAACAAAAATTAAGTTGCTCCAAAATCGGTCGGGTTTAAACTCAAATGTGTGGAAATACATATATATTCACGTGAACAATATAAGAACTCGAATAAAGTTGATGAAATTATTGCAAAAAAATCCTTATGACGCATTGTTATGAGTAGCGTACTCATACCACATTGCTTTCGACAATCTTGAAAATTTGAACTAAAATTAAGTTGCTCCAAAATCGGTCGGGTTTAAAATCAAATGAGTGGAAATACATATATATTCACGTGAACAAAATAAGAACTCGAATAAAGATGATGAAATTTTTGCAAAAAAATCCAAATGACGCATTGTTATGAGTAGCGCACTCATACCACATTGCTTTTGACAATCTATAAAATTTGAACAAAAATTAACTTGCTCCAAAATCGGTCGGGTTTAGACTCAAATGTGTGGAAATACATATACATATATTAACGTGAACAAAATAAGAACTCGAATAAAGATGATGAAATTTTTGCAAAAAAAGTCCATATGACCCATTGTTATGAGTAACGTACTAATATCACATTGATTTCGACAATCTTAAAAATTTGAACAGAAATTAAGTTGTTCCAAAATCAGTCGGGTTTAGACTCAAATGTGTGGAAATACATATATATTCACTTGAACAAAATAAGAACTCGAATAAAGATGATGAAATTTTTGTAAAAATCCATAAGACACATTGTTATAAGTAGCGTACTCGTACGACATTGCTTTCGACAATCTTGAAAATTTGAACAAAAATTAAGTTGTTCCAAAATCGGTCGGGTTTAGACTCAAATGTGTGGAAAACCATATATATTCACGTGAACAAAATAAGAACTCGAATAAAGATGATGCAATTTTTGCAAAAAAATCCATATGACCCATTGTTATGAGTAGCGTACTAATATCACATTGATTTCGACAATCTTAAAAATTTGAACAGAAATTAAGTTGTTCCAAAATCAGTCGGGTTTAGACTCAAATGTGTGGAAATACATATATATTCACTTGAACAAAATAAGAACTCGAATAAAGATGATAAAATTTTTGTAAAAATCCATAAGACACATTGTTATAAGTAGCGTACTCGTACGACATTGCTTTCGACAATCTTGAAAATTTGAACAAAAATTAAGTTGCTCCAAAATCGGTCGGGTTTAGACTCAAATGTGTGGAAAACCATATATATTCACGTGAACAAAATAAGAACTCGAATAAAGATGCAATTTGTGCAAAAAAATCCATTCTACCCATTATTATGAGTAGCGTACTCGTACGGCATTGCTTTCGACAATCTTGAAAATTTGAACAAAAATTAAGTTGCTCCAAAATCAGTCGGGTTTAGACACAAATGTGTGGAAATACATATATATTCACGTGAACAAAATAAGAACTCGAATAAAGATGATGAAATTTTTGCAAAAAAATCCAAATGACGCATTTGTATGAGTAGCGTACTCACACCACAATGCTTTCGACAATCTAAACAAATTGAACAAAAATTAAGTTGCTCCAAAATCGGTCGGGTTTAGACTCAAATGTGTGGAAATACATATATATTCACGTGAACAATATAAGAACTCGAATAAAGATGATGAAATTTTTGCAAAAAAAGTCCATATGACCCATTGTTATGAGTAAGTTGCTCCAAAATCGGTCGGGTTTAGACTCAAATGTGTGGAAATACAAATATTTTTACTCATGCAAAATATGAACTCGATTACAGATGATGATATTTTTGCAAAAAAATCCATATGACGCATTGTTATGAGTAGCGTACTCATACCACATTGCTTTCGACAATCTAAAAAATTTGAACAAAAATTAAGTTGCTCCAAAATCGGTCGGGTTTAGACTCAAATGTGTGCAAATACATACATATTCACGAGTACAAAATAAGAACCCGAATAAAGACGATGAAATTTTTGCAAAAAAATCTAAATGACTCATTTTTATGAGTAGCGTACTCATACCACATTGCTTTCGACAATCTAAAAAATTTGAACAAAAATTAAGTTGCTCCAAAATCGGTCGGGTTTAGACTCAAATGTGTGGAAATACATACATATTCACGTGTACAAACTAAGAACTCGGTTAAAGATGGTGGAATTTTTGCAAAAAAAGTCCATATGACCCATTGTTATGAGTAACGTACTCGTACGACATTGCTTTCGACAATCTGGAAAATTTGAACTAAAATTAAGTTGCTCCTAAATCGGTCGGGTTTAGACTCAAATGAGTGGAAATACATATTTATTCACGTGAACAAAATAAGAACTCGAATAAAGATGATGAAATTTTTGCAAAAAAATCCAAATGACGCATTGTTATGAGTAGCGTACTCATACCACATTGCTTTCGACAATCTAAAAAATTTTAACAAAAATTTAGTTGCTCCAAAATCAGTCGGGTTTAGACACAAATGTTTGGAAATACATATATATTCACGTGAACAAAATAAGAACTCGAATAAAGATGATGAAATTTTTGCAAAAAATCCGTATGACACATTGTAATGGGTAGGGTACTCATATCACATTGCTTTCGACAATCTAAAAAATTTTAACATAAATTATGTTGCTCCAAAATCGGTCGGGTTTAGACTCAAATGTGTGGAAATACATATATTTTTACTCATACAAAATATGAACATAGGGTGTCTTTGATGGGGGTGATCGACTTGCACACACGCGACACTCCAAATCGTCGACTCGTAGGTGCTCAGTCACTCGGTGGCTGACACCCCCCTTGTACTAGGGGCCTCCCCGTGGTGACACCCGGTAACGCTTTGGCGGCTAATTCGAGCGGCGACCCCTCCAAAACCCCCTCAAACCCGCAATTCCTACTCAGGCCTACTCCAATACCCAACTTCCCCTCCCTTTTTATCTATTTACAGGGCCGGATCAAGGTGTCATACGACCCGTGCCGAGGATCAGCCTGGCTGGGGGCCCTTACAAAGCCCAGTCTCAAACGGAGTGCTCCGGATACCGGGCAACCTTCGGAGCTAACTAGCCTTACCCGGGTACAGCGGATCTCTGCCCGGGTGGACGTTTCCCTTTCTCCGCCACTCGTGGGACATTACTATGGATTCAAAAAACAAAAACACAACACCAACAAGGGAGTGCGGCGCTCCCAAGCAAAGGCCGACAGGAGCTACAACCTCCGCAACTCATAAAGCTACGGGACCACCGAGCTTAAGAGTACACAACCCTCAACAAAGGCTAACTAGGACAAAGGTACCCCCTGGTCCGAGAAGTCCGAAGGCTAATGCCACTCGCAAGAGTGGTACGAGCCAGGAGGCCCAAACTGTCGACAGCGGGCACCCTGCGCCTTCCTGCAGCAATCTCGTCAATCAGCGACCAGCGGCTGGCGGGGAGACTGTAGTGAGACCCAGGCAAGGCCCGTTGACGAGCAATAGGGCCAAGGAATTCGCACGTCCAAACCCGTCGAAGGCCACCCACCAAGATAGACGAAAAGCCTCACGGATTCTCCGTCGTCAAGCCACCTCACCGATCAGGGAGGATCAGGTATCGAGGGAGGACTTCGTGAAGGTTCAAGAGGATATCGAGTGGGCTAGGCTGGTTATACCAGACTTCGATGTCAAATTATACGGCAAGTCAGCGGCTACCAAGCGACAACGATCCGTAGAGGAACTGCAACCGCTAGCACCAAAAAGGGCCAAAACGCAGGGCGCATGGACTCGATCCTTCGCAGAAATTGCTAAAGATCGAAAAGTTATTGGCGTCATCGATAGCAATAACGAGGAAGGTAGGATACCCAGACACCAATGGAAATGGGTAAATGCCGCCCTAGCCAAAGTTGCACTAGCAGTGCTGAAAGAGAACCCTGGACCGCCGCCATCATGCTCTGATGCTGGATGGTTCCAGGGGAACGTGAAGCTAGTCGCCTGTGACGATAACAGATCGGTCGAGATGTACAAAGCGGCCATCGACAAGGTTGGCGAAGTGTACCCCGGAGCCTGCCTCAAAGTAGTGGATGCGAAGGATATACCGTCACGCCCAAGAGCAAGAGCCTGGGTACCAGTTACACCATCGGACCCAGTGGAGATCCTGGAGATGGTGCAACTATTCAACCCAAACCTACCTACACAAAATTGGAGAGTGGTAAACACCGAACCGACAGACCGGGCGACAATGCAGGTGGTTCTCCTGCTAAATAATGAGAGCATAGAAATCCTGGCTAAATGCGAAAACAGGATAAACTATGGCTTCGGGAAGATTACCCTTAAGGTTTACAAAACCGACACCGAAGCCCTAGTGAACCTGGCAAATTGTGTGGAAGCGGAGGAACCACCAAGCGACCACGAGATAGAGACAGAAGAGAAGATGAAGGAAGATCTTAGCGGATACACCTCATCCGGATCGGAAGGAGGCGCGGCCCTAAGTAGGCTATATGCGGAGTGCGAGCTACTCAGTGATGAGGAAGCGGACACGACAATCGTGGAGAAGGTGGTACCGTGTGATGAAGGTTGTTCAGATAAACCTTCATCACAGTAAAGCAGCGTCCGCTGCGCTTCTACTTCAACTGGCGTCAGGAGAAGTAGACATAGCTCTGGTCCAGGAGCCATGGATCACTGGTGATAGGATCCGTGGCCTGAAGACCCCGAAATATGCTCTGTTCGGAGCTCAAGGTAAAGGGAAGCCCCGTACCTGTATTCTAGTTAAAACCATTATAAACTCTTTTATTCTACCACAGTATAGCAATGGAGACATAACCACAGTCAGCATTGAACTGGCGCAGAAAAGGCTCAGGGTGGCCTCCTTTTATCTGGCTCATGACCACGAGGGGCCTCTGCCGCTAAAACTTATGAGGGAACTAGTGAGGGACACAAACCCACTAAGTGCAACGCTAATTATGGGAGGAGACGCTAACGCCCATCACACGCAATGGGGTAGCTCCAACATCAACGAACGAGGTGAGTCACTCTATAACTACTTACTTAATACAAATCTAGCCTTATGCAATAAAGGCACTGACCCAACATTTATAACAGCCAATCGTAAAGAAGTCCTAGATATTACCCTTTGTACTGATAAGTTTAGTAACCACATAATAAACTGGAAGGTCCTGAAAGAGCACTCATTCTCGGACCATAGGTTTATAGAATTCATTATATCAGACTCGCCAACCACCCCTAAGGTGACGCAGAATATCAAAAAAACAAACTGGGGTTATTATAGAAAACTGCTACTCAAGAGACTCCCTTCGGAACCACCCACTAAGCCAAAGGCGCCAGAGGAACTCGACCATTTAGTAGGTGTCTTTGTTGAAAACTGCAACGCAGCACTGCAAAAAGCATGCCCTATTAAGAAAGTAAAAGAAACATACAGGCCCCCCTGGTGGACCTCAGACCTAAATAGACTACGTAAAGAATGTAAGAAAGCATTTAATGCTGCTAAGCATGATGCCCAGGAGTCTTCCTGGGCGCATTATAAAGCAATACTAAGACTCTATAAAAAAGACACACGGAATGCAAAGCGAAATTCATGGAATAATTTCTGCAGCGCGATAGAGACCACAACCGAAGCCTCAAGACTTCGAAAAGTTCTGGCAAAATCACCGACAGCACCCAGTTTTCTTCAAAAGCAAGATGGAACCTGGACCGAATCTAGCGTTGAAACGGTTAACCTGCTTCTAGACAACCATTTCTCCGAGTACACCAATGATCTTGGAAATGAGTCAGAACAAAGGAATGTCAGACCGCAGCTTATAAACGAGATAATAAGTGACAGAAGTATATGCTGGGCCATTGACAAATTCGAACCCTACAAAAGTCCGGGGCCAGACGGTATTTACCCAGCTCAGCTACAACATACCATGGAGCGCACCAAACCTTGGTTAAAAACAATCTTTACCAGCTGCTTAAGACTCGCCTATATACCCATTTTATGGAGAGAAGTTAAGGTGGTGTTTATACCAAAAGCAGGTAAAGCCTCACACACCAAACCAAATGACTTTAGGCCTATAAGCCTTTCCTCTTTTCTACTCAAAACTTTCGAAAGACTAATTGAGATGTATATTAGGATCTCGATTAGTCCATCCCTATTGTCTAATGCGCAACATGCCTATACCAAAGGCAAGTCCACGGAGACAGCACTCCACTCACTGGTTTCCAAGCTTGAAAAATCCCTGGAAGAAAAAGAATTCGCACTTGTTGCATTTCTCGACATTGCGGGGGCATTCAACAATGTAACCCCTCGAGCGATTACCTCGGCTCTCAGGGATCTGCGAATGGACAGCTCTCTAGTTGGACTCATTCACCAAATGCTCACCAGCAGGGTAGTGTGTTCGCAGCTGGGGGAAAGCACCGTTCGCAGACCCGTAAACAGAGGCACTCCACAAGGAGGAGTTCTATCTCCACTTTTATGGGTGGTAACTGTAAATAAGCTCTTGCGACGCATGGAAGGAAATGGTTACGAGGTGATCGCGTACGCCGACGATGTCGCGGTAATTGTGAGAGGAAAATTTCCTCAGACGCTATGCGAACTCATGGAAACAGCTCTCACTTCACTTGTCACGTGGACCAAAGACTGTGGTCTAGAAGTGAATCCTGATAAAACAGAACTAGTGCTATTCACCAGAAGGTATAAGATACCCACTCTCACACTACCGAAACTTGATGGCAAAAGCCTAATTCTTAAAAGTACCGCGAAGTACCTGGGTCTGATTTTAGACAATAAGCTGTACTGGAAAGACAACACAAGGGAGCGAATAAGGAAAGCCACTACGGCGCTTTTCACTTGCAAAAAAGCTATTGGTGTAAAATGGGGTTTCTCCCCTAAGATAGTACACTGGATCTATACAGCCATCGTCCGCCCAATCCTATTATACGGAGCCTTGGTCTGGTGGCCCACTATAGTAAAATCAACAACGCTTAAACAACTGCAGAGAGTACAAAGAAGCGCGGAGCTCTGCATAAGTGGAGCCCTAAGCTCCTCACCCACTGAGGCTCTAAACGCCATACTACACCTGCCACCTCTTGACGTAGTAGCTCAAGAGGTAGCCGCTATCACAGCTTTAAGACTTAGAGAAGCTGGGTTCTGGACCCAGAGCACACTTGGCCACACAGAAATTCTAAGAAAAATGGCTCCAATTCAAATACCAACAAATACGGACTACTGTACACCATCAGCTTCCTTTAAAAAGGACTATGAAGTCATCGTACCAACCCGACAGGATTGGTACACAAGACCACACCATATGCCTAAGGCCATCAACATTTACACTGATGGCTCCAAACTCAACGGAAAAGTCGGGGGAGGTGTATTCTCCCCAGAACTAAAACTTGAAACATCGTTCAGACTCCCCGACCACTGTAGCGTGTACCAAGCGGAAGTGCTGGCCATCCAGGAGGCTACACAGCACCTAATCAAAAACCCTAAAGAAAGCAAACAGGTCTTTATCTTTTCTGACAGCCAAGCTGCTCTGAAGGCGCTAGACTCCTGTATAGACAATACGAAGTCTCTCACTGAATGCCGCAGATCTCTAAACGAGATGGCTCAGCATTATAGAATTCAACTCATATGGGTGCCTGGACACCGCGATATCGAGGGCAACTGCAAAGCGGACGAACTGGCAAGGAATGGTACGACCACCCCGATCCTTCCGAGTAGGAACAGGTTAGGTATACCACTTGCCACTTTTAAACTACAAATCAAGCATAACACCATAAAGGTGGCGAATGAACGTTGGGGTAGTCACCCACACTGCGAAATCTCCAAACTCACGTGGCCGTCTTACGATAAAAGGCGCACATCAAACCTTCTGGGGCTAAAGAGAAGCGAAGTCTCTGCCTTAACAAGAACCCTCACAGGGCACTGTCTAATTGGTACTCATGCGAAAAGACTAGGAGTAAATGCTCCGGAACACTGTCGAAGTTGCGACGAAGAAGAAGAAAACGTGGAACACCTACTTTGCCAATGTCCAGCTTTAAGCAGAAGAAGACTTCGCACGCTTGGCAGACCAACTCTACAAAGCCTCGCGGAGATAGCGCTAATAAACCCAAAAGCACTGTCGAAATTTATCAAGTCAACAAAATGGTTTGAACCCGATGTGCAGGAGAATTGAGAAGCGAACTCGCATATGGCGGTACAATGGGCCTCGCTAGGCCTAAGTGCAAGGGAGGGTCTCTTCCCAGCCATTCCAACCTAACCTAACCTAAATATGAACTCGATTAAAGATGATGAAATTTTTGCAAAAAAATCCATATGACGCATTGTTATGAGTAGCGTACTCATACCACATTGCTTTCGACAATCTAAAAAATTTGAACAAAAATTAAGTTGCTCCAAAATCGGTCGGGTTTAGAATCAAATGTGTGGAAATACATACATATTCACGTGTACAAACTAAGAACTCTATTAAAGATGGTGGAATTTTTGCAAAAAAGTCCATATAACACATTGTTATGAGTCGCGTACTCATATCACATTGCTTTCGACAATCTAAAAAATTTGAACAAAAATTAACTTGCTCCAAAATCGGTCGGGTTTAGACTCAAATGTGTGGAAATACATACATATTCACGAGTACAAAATAAGAACTCGAATAAAGACGATGAAATTTTTGCAAAAAAATCCAAATGACGCATTTTTATGAGTAGCGTACTCACACCACAATGCTTTCGATAATCTAAACAAATTGAACAAAAATTAAGTTGCTCCAAAATCGGTCGGGTTTAGACTCAAATGTGTGGAAATACATATATATTCACGTGAACAATATAAGAACTCGAATAAAGTTGATGAAATTATTGCAAAAAAATCCTTATGACGCATTGTTATGAGTAGCGTACTCATACCACATTGCTTTCGACAATCTTGAAAATTTGAACTAAAATTAAGTTGCTCCAAAATCGGTCGGGTTTAAAATCAAATGAGTGGAAATACATATATATTCACGTGAACAAAATAAGAACTCGAATAAAGATGATGAAATTTTTGCAAAAAAAGTCCATATGACCCATTGTTATGAGTAACGTACTCATACGGCATTGCTTTCGACAATCTGGAAAATTTGAACAAAAATTAACTTGCTCCAAAATCGGTCGGGTTTAGACTCAAATGTGTGGAAATACATATATATTCACGTATATAAAATAAGAACTCGAATAAAGATGTTGAAATTTTTGCAAAAAAATCCATATGACCCATTGTTATGAGTAGCGTACTCATATCACATTGATTTCGACAATCTTAAAAATTTGAACAGAAATTAAGTTGTTCCAAAATCAGTCGGGTTTAGACTCAAATGTGTGGAAATACATATATATTCACTTGAACAAAATAAGAACTCGAATAAAGATGATGAAATTTTTGTAAAAATCCATAAGACACATTGTTATAAGTAGCATACTCGTACGACATTGCTTTCGACAATCTTGAAAATTTGAACAAAAATTAAGTTGTTCCAAAATCGGTCGGGGTTTAGACTCAAATGTGTGGAAAACCATATATATTCACGTGAACAAAATAAGAACTCGCATAAAGATGATGCAATTTGTGCAAAAAAATCCATATTACCCATTATTATGAGTAGCGTACTCGTACGGCATTGCTTTCGACAATCTTGAAAATTTGAACAAAAATTAAGTTGCTCCAAAATCGGTTGGGTTTAGACACAAATGTTTGGAAATACATATATATTCACATGAACAAAATAAGAACTCGAATAAAGATGATAAAATTTTTGCAAAAAATCCATATGACACATTGTTATGGGTAGGGTACTCATACGACATTGCTTTCGACAATCTTGAAAATTTGAACAAAAATTAAGTTGCTCCAAAATCAGTCGGGTTTAGACACAAATGTGTGAAAATACATATATATTCACGTGAACAAAATAAGAACTCGAATAAAGATGATGAAATTTTTGCAAAAAAATCCAAATGACGCATTTTTATGAGTAGCGTACTCACACCACAATGCTTTCGACAATCTAAACAAATTGAACAAAAATTAAGTTGCTCCAAAATAGGTCGGGTTTAGACTCAAATGTGTGGAAATACATATTTATTCACGTGAACAATATAAGAACTCGAATAACCCTCTAGTGCCCAAGACCGCCTCTAGACGGGCAAACTTCAAAACACCCTAGTTCGCTTTCCGCATTCCTTTTTGAATTCGTTTTGCGTTTGTCTAATTCGGGGAAGTCCAAAAATTAATTTCGTTGCGTTTACAATACTTGCCAGCGCTTGCGTCAGCTGCTGCAGTCATTGAAGTTGAAATTTTTGTGAAAATCGGAAGCAATAATTATTTGCCAAAAAGTGCGAAATTAAAAAATAAAATAAAATTATTATAAAAAGTCGAAGCTAAAAAAAAAAAATATTGACGTGTTGCTGATAGTGTCAAGGACGCAAAACACCGCTGTTGTAACAACAAAAAGTTTTCGTTAGCTTTTTATAGCTTCGACAAGGTTTCCCGTCTAGAGGCGGCCTTGGGAAAATTCGGGAAAAAAATATTATAAGGTATGTTTGAAAGTAAAACAACTCAAAACATACATATTTAAGTTTAAATAATAGATTCAGTAGGCATGGAACGTCAACAAATGCATAAGCTATCAGCTCTTTGCGATGCGGAGATTGAGAAATTTTTGAATTCGATGGATTTTGACTTCGATACGGACGGAAAAGAAGAATTGGAGGACGATTTGACTGATGGTGTTTGCGAGGCATCGTTTCCTGTCAATGATGAAGATCAAGAAGCGATTGAAAGAGCGGTAAATATGTCAGATTCTATGTTGGCTTCACAGATTTGTGTAATTTCAAGCGGAAGTCCTGCTCCGTTGGCAAAACTGTTGTCACCCTCAACTTCCATTATATCGAATTCTCCTCAAGCACAGAAACGCAAACGCAAAGCGCCTGCTGAGCATGATCTTGCTCACGCTGAAGAAAGCACAATAACCGAATTTGTAGGGTCTGTTTTGGATATAGATCCAAAGTCACCGATTTTCAAAAAGATATTGTGGCGCCAAAAGAACTTAGTTTTGGATAAATCTGTGATTTCCTTTACTGAGCTTGACCTCGGAGATCTCAAAAAGCTTGATACGCCATTCAAGTGTTTTGAATACTTTTTGAATGGTACTATCATTGAGCATATAACTCAGCAAACAAATTCTTATGCTGTCCAAAAAGATATCAATACTTCGTTTGTAATAACCAATTTGGAAATTCGACAATTTATTGGCATTTTATTTTTTATGTCAGTTTTTCGCTACCCAAATGTTCATATTGGGGTGAGTATGCGTTTGCAACAGTTCAGATCACAATGTCAAAAAATTGCTTTGAACAAATGCGAAGCAATTTGCATTTCAATGATAATAGTAAGTTGCCCTCCAAGGATTCTGCCGACCACGATCCTTTATATAAAATACGACCAATCGTGAATCACTTCAATGAGAAGTTTCAGTCGGTTCCGATGACCCAACGCTTAAGTGTGGATGAACAAATGTGTGCAACGAAGATGAAGACCTTCCTTCGACAATATTTACCAGACAAACCACACAAATGGGGAGTGAAATTCTTCAACTTGTGTGACTCCTTTGGCTTTTGCTATAATTTTGAAATATACTGCGGCGCAGGAGACAACGTTGTGCAAACTGGCTCACCAGATCTTGGTGCGTCAGCAAATGTAGTAGTTCGATTGTCGAGCAATGTTCCGAATTTCAAAAACCAGATTATCTACTTCGACAATTATTATACTTCTTTGCCGCTTCTGGTATATCTAAAATCCCGCGGAATATTTTCTTTGGGAACCATTCGGTCGAATCGCACTCCAAATTGTAAGCTGCCAACTGACAGCGACCTCAAGAAACAAGTACGTGGATATTCTACTGAATTCTGTGGAACTACATTAGGAGTCGAAATGTCTTTGACGGTTTGGAAGGACAATAAGGCAGTGCGACTTGCTTCGACTTAGGGTGCGTGCAGAGTGGCCGCTTGTTGCCGAGCCGAGCCGACTGACGCTTATTGCGAGAACTTGTTCATGCGAGAAACAAGTTTGAGTGTGCATAGTGGATGCGAGAATCGGCGCTGATATTTTATCTATTATTTGTGTTTTATGTATGTTTGTATGCATTTGGGTTTGTTGTTCATTCGTGTTTGTGAAATTGAAGTGAAAAGATATGGATTCGTCAGATGATGAGTATTTAGCTACAAAGCCGGCCGAGAAAAAACTTCACTTATTAATTGTTCTACATTCATTTTAAATAAACCAAAACACACGACTGTACTCAAGAAAAGTTCAACAAGAATGCCATTAAATGATGAATGACAGCATATAATTTTTGATTTCATTTTTTCCAAAGAATTTTATGTCCAAAACTAGCTTTTCGCAGAATAAACAATGTTTTCGGCGCTGAAATACGCTTTGGAACTGTTTTCTCGCATTCAATCAGCTTTGCGCTCTGACCAGCTCGGCGCCCACTATGACCTGTTCGCGCTTATTTGTACTAATTTGTATAGTACCAGTTTTCTCGCATTGGTTCTCGCAATAAGCGTCAGTCGGCTCGGCTCGGCAACAAGCGGCCACTCTGTACGCACCCTTACGCGGGTACAAAGCCTTTCCTGAATGAAACGAATTCAAAAGGCCAGGTTTCACGTTTTGTTCGCTCTGAAAAAAAGTGCGTTGACATAGATTGCCCCAATGTAATCCGCGAATATAACAGCAACATGGGTGGCGTTGACTTAATGGATGGACTAATCGGTCGATATAAAATTCCAGTAAAGAGCAACAAGTACACAAATCGACTATTTACAAATATGCTTGATTTAGCCATGGTAAACGCTTACATTTTGTTCCACAGAATCAACAAGCCCGACGCTAATAATGCAAAATATCAACTGCCAAACTTCCGATCAGAAGTCGCATATGTGCTTTGCATGCTACAAACTCCTTCTCTGTCAAAAGGACCAGGGCGCCCACGACAAGTTGCTGAAAAGGAAAAGAAATAAACAGGGAAGAAAACTTTCCTACCGCCTAATGATGTACGTTATGATGGCGTCGAGCATTTTCCGATGTTTTTATCACGCGCTGACAAAAACACCTGTAAGCTTCCTGGTTGCACTTCCGAAACACAAATTGTATGCCGTAAATGCAATATAAACCTGTGCCTTTCTCAGCAAAAAGACTGCTTCTACGATTTTCATCACAAATAAGTAAAGAAACTTTTTGTAACAAATATTTTGAATTTTTGTAAATTAAAGTTACTTTTTTTATGTATACGTGAGTTTTTTTTTAATTGTTATTTTTGAGTATTTCTTTTATAATAAAACGTGTACTCGTAAACAAACAAAATTTTTACTGATATTTTTTTTGGCCTACTTTCCCAAAGCCGCCTCTAGGCGGTTCAAGGTTTTGGTCCAATAAAACCCGATCCGTTCAGAACTAAAATTTTTTCCAGAACAAACCTTGACTTTTAAGACATAATGAACCCAAAAATAATTTTTTTTCTATGAAAAAAAATTTGGGCACTAGAGGGATAAAGTTGATGAAATTTTTGCAAAAAAATCCTTATGACGCATTGTTATGAGTAGCGTACTCATAACACATTGTTTTCGACAATCTTGAAAATTTGAACAAAAATTAAGTTGCTCCAAAATCGGTCGGGTTTAGACTCAAATGTGTGGAAATACATATATATTCACGTATACAAAATAAGAACTCGAATAAAGATGATGAAATTTTTGCAAAAAATCCATATGACACATTGTTATAAGTAGCGTACTCGTACGACATTGCTTTCGACAATCTTGAAAATTTGAACAAAAATTAAGTTGCTCCAAAATAGGTCGGGTTTAGACTTAAATGTGTGGAAAAACATATATATTCACGTGAACAAAATAAGAACTCGAATAAAGATGATGAAATTTTTGCAAAAAAATCCATATTACCCATTATTATAAGTAGCGTACTCGTACGACATTGCTTTCGACAAACTTGAAAATTTGAACAAAAATTAATTTGCTCCTAAATCGGTCGGGTTTAGACTCAAATGTGTGGAAATACATACATATTCACGTGTACAAACTAAGAACTCGAATAAAGATGTTGAAATTTTTGCAAAAAAATCCATATGACCCATTGTTATGAGTAGCGTACTCATACGACATTGCTTTCGACAATCTTGAAAATTTGAACAAAAATTAACATGCTCCAAAATCGGTCAGGTTTAGACTCAAATGTGCGGAAATACATATATATTTACGTGTACAAAATAAGAACTCGATTAAAGATGGTGGAATTTTTGAAAAAATCCATATGACACATTGTTATGAGTAACGTACTCGTACCACATTGCTTTCGACAATCTTGAAAATTTGAACAAAAATGAAGTTGCTCCAAAATCGGTCGGGTTTAGACTCAAATGTGTGGAAATACATATATATTCACGTATATAAAATAAGAACTCGAATAAAGATGTTGAAATTTTTGCAAAAAAATCCATATGACCCATTGTTATGAGTAGCGTAATCATATCACATTGATTTCGACAATCTTAAAAATTTGAACAGAAATTAAGTTGTTCCAAAATCAGTCGGGTTTAGACTCAAATGTGTGGAAATACATATATATTCACTTGAACAAAATAAGAACTCGAATAAAGATGATGAAATTTTTTAAAAATCCATAAGACACATTGTTATAAGTAGCGTACTCGTACGACTTTGCTTTCGACAATCTTGAAAATTTGAACAAAAATTAAGTTGTTCCAAAATCGGTCGGGTTTAGACTCAAATGTGTGGAAAACCATATATATTCACGTGAACAAAATAAGAACTCGAATAATGATGATGCAATTTGTGCAAAAAAATCCATATTACCCATTATTATGAGTAGCGTACTCGTACGGCATTGCTTTCGACAATCTTGAAAATTTGAACAAAAATTAAGTTGCTCCAAAATCGGTCGGGTTTAGACACAAATGTTTGGAAATACATATATATTCACATGAACAAAATAAGAACTCGAATAAAGATGATGAAATTTTTGTAAAAATCCATAAGACACATTGTTATAAGTAGCATACTCGTACGACATTGCTTTCGACAATCTTGAAAATTTGAACAAAAATTAAGTTGCTCCAAAATCGGTTGGGTTTAGACACAAATGTTTGGAAATACATATATATTCACATGAACAAAATAAGAACTCGAATAAAGATGATAAAATTTTTGCAAAAAATCCATATGACACATTGTTATGGGTAGGGTACTCATACGACATTGCTTTCGACAATCTTGAAAATTTGAACAAAAATTAAGTTGCTCCAAAATCAGTCGGGTTTAGACACAAATGTGTGAAAATACATATATATTCACGTGAACAAAATAAGAACTCGAATAAAGATGATGAAATTTTTGCAAAAAAATCCAAATGACGCATTTTTATGAGTAGCGTACTCACACCACAATGCTTTCGACAATCTAAACAAATTGAACAAAAATTAAGTTGCTCCAAAATCGGTCGGGTTTAGACTCAAATGTGTGAAAATACATATATATTCACGTGAACAAAATAAGAACTCGAATAAAGATGATGAAATTTTTGCAAAAAAATCCAAATGACGCATTTTTATGAGTAGCGTACTCACACCACAATGCTTTCGACAATCTAAACAAATTGAACAAAAATTAAGTTGCTCCAAAATCGGTCGGGTTTAGACTCAAATGTGTGGAAATACATATTTATTCACGTGAACAATATAAGAACTCGAATAAAGTTGATGAAATTTTTGCAAAAAAATCCTTATGACGCATTGTTATGAGTAGCGTACTCATAACACATTGTTTTCGACAATCTTGAAAATTTGAACAAAAATTAAGTTGCTCCAAAATCGGTCGGGTTTAGACTCAAATGTGTGGAAATACATATTTATTCACGTGAACAATATAAGAACTCGAATAAAGTTGATGAAATTTTTGCAAAAAAATCCTTATGACGCATTGTTATGAGTAGCGTACTCATACGACATTGCTTTCGACAATCTTGAAAATTTGAACAAAAATTAACATGCTCCAAAATCGGTCAGGTTTAGACTCAAATGTGCGGAAATACATATATATTTACGTGTACAAAATAAGAACTCGATTAAAGATGGTGGAATTTTTGAAAAAATCCATATGACACATTGTTATGAGTAACGTACTCGTACCACATTGCTTTCGACAATCTTGAAAATTTGAACAAAAATTAAGTTGCTCCAAAATCGGTCGGGTTTAGACTCAAATGTGTGGAAATACATATATATTCACGTATGTATATAAAATAAGAACTCGAATAAAGATGTTGAAATTTTTGCAAAAAAATCCATATGACCCATTGTTATGAGTAGCGTAATCATATCACATTGATTTCGACAATCTTAAAAATTTGAACAGAAATTAAGTTGTTCCAAAATCAGTCGGGTTTAGACTCAAATGTGTGGAAATACATATATATTCACTTGAACAAAATAAGAACTCGAATAAAGATGATGAAATTTTTGTAAAAATCCATAAGACACATTGTTATAAGTAGCGTACTCGTACGACATTGCTTTCGACAATCTTGAAAATTTGAACAAAAATTAAGTTGTTCCAAAATCGGTCGGGTTTAGACTCAAATGTGTGGAAAACCATATATATTCACGTGAACAAAATAAGAACTCGAATAATGATGATGCAATTTGTGCAAAAAAATCCATATTACCCATTATTATGAGTAGCGTACTCGTACGGCATTGCTTTCGACAATCTTGAAAATTTGAACAAAAATTAAGTTGCTCCAAAATCGGTCGGGTTTAGACACAAATGTTTGGAAATACATATATATTGACATGCACAAAATAAGAACTCGAATAAAGATGATACAATTTTTGCAAAAAATCCATATGACACATTGTTATGGGTAGGGTACTCATACGACATTGCTTTCGACAATCTTGAAAATTTGAACAAAAATTAAGTTGCTCCAAAATCAGTCGGGTTTAGACACAAATGTGTGGAAATACATATATATTCACGTGAACAAAATAAGAACTCGAATAAAGATGATGAAATTTTTGCAAAAAAATCCAAATGACGCATTTTTATGAGTAGCGTACTCACACCACAATGCTTTCGACAATCTAAACAAATTGAACAAAAATTAAGTTGCTCCAAAATCAGTCGGGTTTAGACTCAAATGTGTGGAAATACATATTTATTCACGTGAACAATATAAGAACTCGAATAAAGTTGATGAAATTTTTGCAAAAAAATCCTTATGACGCATTGTTATGAGTAGCGTACTCATAACACATTGTTTTCGACAATCTTGAAAATTTGAACAAAAATTAAGTTGCTCCAAAATCGGTCGGGTTTAGACTCAAATGTGTGGAAATACATATATATTCACGAATACAAAATAAGAACTCGAATAAAGATGATGAAATTTTTGCAAAAAATCCATATGACACATTGTTATAAGTAGCGTTCTCGTATGACATTGCTTTCGACAATCTTGAAAATTTTAACAAAAATTAAGTTGCTCCAAAATCGGTCAGGTTTAGACTCAAATGTGTGGAAAAACATATATATTCACGTGAACAAAATAAGAACTCGAATAAAGATGATGAAATTTTTGCAAAAAAATCCATATTACCCATTATTATAAGTAGCGTACTCATACGACATTGCTTTCGACAAACTTGAAAATTTGAACAAAAATTAAGTTGCTCCAAAATCGGACGGGTTTAGACTCAAATGTGTGGAAATACATATATATTCACGTATACAAATTAAGAACTCGAATAAAGATGTTGAATATTTTGCAAAAAAATCCATATGACCCATTGTTATGAGTAGCGTACTCATACGACATTGCTTTCGACAATCTTGAAAATTTGAACAAAAATTAACATGCTCCAAAATCGGTCGGGTTTAGACTCAAATGTGCGGAAATACATATATATTTACGTGTACAAAATAAGAACTCGATTAAAGATGGTGGAATTTTTGAAAAAATCCATATGACACATTGTTATGAGTAACGTACTCGTACCACATTGCTTTCGACAATCTTGAAAATTATAAGAAAAATTAAGTAACTCCAAAATCGGTCGGTTTTATACTTAAATGTGTGGAAATACATATATATTCACGTCTACAAAATAAGAACTCAAGTAAAGTCGATGAAATTTTTGCAAAAAAGTCCATATGACACATTGTTATGAGTAGCGTACTCATACGACATTGCTTTCGACAATCTTGCAAATTTGAATAAAAATTAAGTTGCTCCAAAATCGGTCGGGTTTAATACTTAAATGTGTGGAAATACATACATATTCACGTGTACAAAATAAGAACTCGAATAAAGACGATGAAATTTTTGCAAAAAAGTCCATATGACACATTGTTATGAGTAGCGTACTCATACCAATTTGCTTTCGACAGTCTAAAAAATTAGAACAAAAATTAAGTTGCTCCAAAATCGGTCGGGTTTAGACTCAAACGTATTGAAATACATATATATTCACGTAAACAAAATAAGAACTCGAATAAAGTTCATGAAATTTTTGCAAAAAAATCCATATGACGCATTGTTATGAGAAGCGTACTCGTACCACATTGCTTTCGACAATCTTGAAAATTATAAGAATAATTAAGTAACTCCAAAATCGGTCGATTTTATACTTAAATGTGTGGAAATACATATATATTCACGTCTACAAAATAAGAACTCGAATAAAGACGATGAAATTTTTGCAAAAAAGTCCATATGACACAGTGTTATGAGTAGAGTACTCGTACGACATTGCTTTCGACAATCTTGAAAATTTGAACAAAAATTAAGTTGCTCCAAAATCGGTCGGGTTTAGACTCAAATGTGTGGAAAAACATATATATTCACGTGAACAAAATAAGAACTCGAATAAAGATGATGAAATTTTTGCAAAAAAATCCATATGACGCGTTGTTATGAATAGCGTACTCATACCACATTGTTTTCGACAATCTTGAAAATTTGAACAAAAATTAAGTTGCTCCAAAATCGGTCGGGTTTAGACTCAAATGTGTGGAAATACATATATTTTTACGGATACAAAATATGAACACGATTAAAGATGATGAAATTTTTGCAAAAAAATCCAAATGACGCATTGTTATGAGTAGCGTACTCATACCACATTGCTTTCGACAATCTTAAAAATTTGAACAGAAATTAAGTTGTTCCAAAATCAGTCGGGTTTAGACTCAAATATGTGGAAATACATAAAATCACTTGAACAAAATAAGAACTCGAATAAAGATGATGAAATTTTTGCAAAAAATCCATATGACCATATGACTCATTGTTATGAGTAGCGTACTCGTACGACATTGCTTTCAACAATCTGGAAAATTTGAACAAAAATTAACTTGCTCCAAAATCGGTCGGGTTTAGACTCAAATGTGTGGAAATACATATATATTCACGTATATAAAATAAGAACTCGAATAAAGATGATGAATATTTTGCAAAAAAATCCAAATGACGCATTGTTATGAGTAGCGTATTCATACCACATTGCTTTCGACAATCTAAAAAATTTGAACAAAAATTAAGTTGCTCCAAAATCAGTCGGGTTTAGGCACAAATGTGTGAAATACATATATATTCACGTGAACAAAATAGGAACTCGAATAAAGATGATGCAATTTTTGCAAAAAAATTATATGACACATTGTTATGGGTAGCGTACTCACCCCACATTGCTTTCGACAATCTAAAAAACTTAAACAAAAATTAAGTTGCTCCAAAATCGGTCGGGTTTAGACTCACATGTGTGGAAATACATATATTTTTACTCATACAAAATATTAACTCGATTAAAGATGATGAATGTTTTCCAAAAAAATCCAAATGACGCATTGCACTCGATTAAAGATGGTGAAATTTTTGAAAAAATCCATATGACACATTGTTATGAGAAACGTACTCGTACCACATTGCTTTCGACAATCTTGAAAATTATAAGAAAAATTAAGTAACTCCAAAATCGGTGGGTTTTATACTTAAATGTGTGGAAATACATATATATTCACGTCTACAAAATAAGAACTCGAATAAAGACAATGAAATTTTTGCAAAAAAGTCCATACGACACATTGTTATGAGTAGCGTACTCATACCAATTTGCTTTCGACAGTCTAAAAAATTAGAACAAAAATTAAGTTGCTCCAAAATCGGTCGGGTTTAGACTCAAACGTATTGAAATACATATATATTCACGTAAACAAAATAAGAACTCGAATAAAGTTGATGAAATTTTTGCAAAAAAATCCATATGACGCATTGTTATGAGAAGCGTACTCGTACCACATTGCTTTCGACAATCTTGAAAATTATAAGAATAATTAAGTAACTCCAAAATCGGTCGATTTTATACTTAAATGTGTGGAAATACATATATATTCACGTCTACAAAATAAGATCTCGAATAAAGACGATGAAATTTTTGCAAAAAAGTCCATATGACACAGTGTTATGAGTAGAGTACTCGTACGACATTGCTTTCGACAATCTTGAAAATTTGAACAAAAATTAACTTGCTCCAAAATCGGTCGGGTTTTGACTCAAATGTACAAAATATGAACTCGATTAAAAATCCATATGACGCATTGCTATGAGAAGCGTACTCATACCACATTGCTTTCAACAATCTAAAAAATTTTAACAAAAATTAAGTTGCTCCAAAATCGGTCGGGTTTTGACTCAAATGTGTGGAAATACATATATTCTTACTCATACAAAATATGAACTCGATTAAAGATGATGAAAGTTTTGCAAAAAAATCCATATGACGCATTGTTATGAGTATCGTACTCATACCACATTGCTTTCGACAATCTTGAAAATTTGAACAAAAATTAAGTTGCTCCAAAATCGGTCGGGTTTAGACTCAAATGTGTGGAAATACATATATTTTTACGGATACAAAATATGAACACGATTAAAGATGATGAAATTTTTGCAAAAAAATCCAAATGACGCATTGTTATGAGTAGCGTATTCATACCACATTGCTTTCGACAATCTAAAAAATTTGAACAAAAATTAAGTTGCTCCAAAATCAGTCGGGTTTAGGCACAAATGTGTGAAATACATATATATTCACGTGAACAAAATAAGAACTCGAATAAAGATGATGCAATTTTTGCAAAAAAATTATATGACACATTGTTATGGGTAGCGTACTCACCCCACATTGCTTTCGACAATCTAAAAAACTTAAACAAAAATTAAGTTGCTCCAAAATCGGTCGGGTTTAGACTCAAATGTGTGGAAATACATATATTTTTACTCATACAAAATATTAACTCGATTAAAGATGATGAATGTTTTGCAAAAAAATCCAAATGACGCATTGCACTCGATTAAAGATGGTGAAATTTTTGAAAAAATCCATATGACACATTGTTATGAGTAACGTACTCGTACCACATTGCTTTCGACAATCTTGAAAATTATAAGAAAAATTAAGTAACTCCAAAATCGGTGGGTTTTATACTTAAATGTGTGGAAATACATATATATTCACGTCTACAAAATAAGAACTCGAATAAAGACAATGAAATTTTTGCAAAAAAGTCCATACGACACATTGTTATGAGTAGCGTACTCATACGACATTGCTTTCGACAATCTTGAAAATTTGAATAAAAATTAAGTTGCTCCAAAATCGGTCGGGTTTTATACTTAAATGTGTGGAAATACATACATATTCACGAGTACAAAATAAGAACTCGAATAAAGACGATGAAATTTTTGCAAAAAAGTCCATATGACACATTGTTATGAGTAGCGTACTCATACCAATTTGCTTTCGACAATCTAAAAAATTTTAACAAAAATTAAGTTGCTCCAAAATCGGTCGGGTTTAGACTCAAATGTGTGGAATTACATATATATTAACGAGTTCAAAATAAGAACTCGAATAGAGATGATGAAATTTTTGCAAAAAAATCCATATGACGCGTTGTTATGAGTAGCGTACTCGTACCACATTGCTTTCGACAATCTTGAAAATTATAAGAAAAATTAAGTAACTCCAAAATCGGTCGGTTTTATACTTAAATGTGTGGAAATACATATATATTCACGTCTACAAAATAAGAACTGGAATAAAGACGATGAAATTTTTGCAAAAAAGTCCATATGACACATTGTTATGAGTAGCGTACTCATACCAATTTGCTTTCGACAATCTTGAAAATTTTAACAAAAATTAACTTGCTCCAAACTCGGTCGGGTTTAGACTCAAATGTGTGGAAATACATATATTTTTACGGATACAAAATATTAACACGATTAAAGATGGTGAAATTTTTGAAAAAATCCATATGACACATTGTTATGAGTAGCGTACTCATACGACATTGCTTTCGACAATCTTAAAAATTTGAACAAAAATTAAGTTGCTCCAAAATCGGTCGGGTTTAGACTCAAATGTGTGGAAATACATATATATTCACGTGAACAAAATAAGAACTCGAATAAAGTTGATGAAATTTTTGCAAAAAAATCCATATGACCCATTGTTATGAGTAGCGTACTCGTACCACATTGCTTTCGACAATCTTGAAAATTATAAGAAAAATTAACTAACTCCAAAATCGGTCGGTTTTATACTTAAATGTGTGGAAATACATATATATTCACGTCTACAAAATAAGAACTCGAATAAAGACGATGAAATTTTTGCAAAAAAGTCCATATGACACATTGTTATGAGTAGCGTATTCATACGACATTGCTTTCGACAATCTTGAAAATTTGAATAAAAATTAAGTTGCTCCAAAATCGGTCGGGTTTTATACTTAAATGTGTGGAAATACATACATATTCACGTGTACAAAATAAGAACTGGAATAAAGACGATGAAATTTTTGCAAAAAAGTCCATATGACACATTGTTATGAGTAGCGTACTCATACCAATTTGCTTTCGACAATCTTGAAAATTTTAACAAAAATTAACTTGCTCCAAACTCGGTCGGGTTTAGACTCAAATGTGTGGAAATACATATATTTTTACGGATACAAAATATGAACACGATTAAAGATGGTGAAATTTTTGAAAAAATCCATATGACACATTGTTATGAGTAGCGTACTCATACGACATTGCTTTCGACAATCTTAAAAATTTGAACAGAAATTAAGTTGTTCCAAAATCAGTCGGGTTTAGACTCAAATATGTGGAAATACATATACATTAACTTGAACAAAATAAGAACTCGAATAAAGATGATGAAATTTTTGCAAAAAATCCATATGACACATTGTAATAAGTAGCGTACTCGTACGACATTGCTTTCGACAATCTTGAAAATTTGAACAAAAATAAAGTTGCTCCAAAATCGGTCGGGTTTAGACTCAAATGTATGGAAAAACATATATATTCACGTGAACAAAATAAGAACTCGAATAAAGATGATGAAATTTTTGCAAAAAAATCCATATTACCCATTATTATGAGTAGCGTACTCGTACGACATTGCTTTCGACAAACTTGAAAATTTTAACAAAAATTAAGTTGCTCCAAAATCGGTCGGGTTTAGACTCAAATGTGTGGAAATACATATATTATCACGTATACAAATTAAGAACTCGAATAAAAATGTTGAAATTTTTGCAAAAAAATCCATATGACCCATTGTTATGAGTAGCGTACTCATACGACATTGCTTTCGACAATCTTGAAAATTTGAACAAAAATTAAGTTGCTCCAAAATCGGTCGGGTTTAGACTCAAATGTGCGGAAATACATACATATTCACGTGTACAAAATAAGAACTCGATTAAAGATGGTGGAATTTTTGAAAAAATCCATATGAAACATTGTTATGGGTAGCGTATTCATATCAGATTGCTTTCGACAATCTAAAAAATTTCAACAAAAATTAAGTTGCTCCAAAATTGGTCGGGTTTAGACTCAAATGTGTGGAAATACATACATATTCACGAGTACAAAATAAGAACTCGAATAAAGACGATGAAATTTTTGCAAAAAAATCCAAATGACGCATTTTTATGAGAAGCGTACTCACACCACAATGCTTTCGACAATCTAAACAAATTGAACAAAAATTAAGTTGCTCCAAAATCGGTCGGGTTTAGACTCAAATGTGTGGAAATACATATTTATTCACGTGAACAATATAAGAACTCGAATAAAGTTGATGAAATTTTTGCAAAAAAATCCTTATGACGCATTGTTATGAGTAGCGTACTCATACCACATTGTTTTCGACAATCTTGAAAATTTGAACAAAAATTAAGTTGCTCCAAAATCGGTCGGGTTTAGACTCAAATGTGTGGAAATACATATATATTCACGTATACAAATTAAGAACTCGAATAAAGATGATACAATTTTTGCAAAAAAATCCATATGACGCATTGATATGAGTAGCGTACTCTTACCACAATGCTTTCGACAATCTAAAAAAAATTTAACAAAAATTAAGTTGCTCCAAAATCGGTCGGGTTTAGACTCAAATGTGTGGAAATACATATATTTTTACTCATTCAAAATATGAACTCGATTAAAGATGATGAAATTTTTGCAAAAAAATCCATATGACCCATTGTTATGAGTAGCGTACTCATACGACATTGCTTTCGACAATCTTGAAAATTTAAACAAAAATTAACTTGCTCCAAAATCGGTCGGGTTTAGACTGAAATATGACCCATTGTTATGAGTCGCGTACTCATATCACATTGCTTTCGACAATCTAAAAAATTTGAACAAAAATTGACTTGCTCCAAAATCGGCCGGGTTTAGACTCAAATGTGTGGAAATACATACATATTCACGAGTACAAAATAAGAACTCGAATAAAGATGTTGAAATTTTTGCAAAAAAATCCATATGACACATTGTTATAAGTAGCGTACTCGTACGACATTGCTTTCGACAATCTTGAAAATTTGAACAAAAATTAACATGCTCCAAAATCGGTCGGGTTTAGACTCAAATGTGCAGAAATGCATACATATTCACGTGTACAAAATAAGAACTCGATTAAAGATGGTGAAATTTTTGAAAAAATCCATATGACACATTGTTATGAGTAGCGTACTCGTACGACATTGCTTTCGACAATCTTGAAAATTTGAACAAAAATTAAGTTGCTCCAAAATCGGTCGGGTTTAGACTCAAATGTTTGGAAATACATACATATTCACGAGTACAAATAAGAACTCGAATAAAGACGATGAAATTTTTGCAAAAAAATCCAAATGACGCATTTTTATGAGTAGCGTACTCACACCACAATGCTTTCGACAATCTAAACAAATTGAACAAAAATTAAGTTGCTCCAAAATCGGTCGGGTTTAGACTCAAATGTGTGGAAATACATATTTATTCACGTGAACAATATAAGAACTCGAATAAAGATGATGAAATTTTTGCAAAAAAATCCATATTACCCATTATTATAAGTAGCGTACTCGTACGACATTGCTTTCGACAAACTTGAAAATTTAAACAAAAATTAAGTTGCTCCAAAATCGGTCGGTTTTATACTTAAATGTGTGGAAATACATATATATTCACGTCTACAAAATAAGAACTCGAATAAAGACGATGAAATTTTTGCAAAAAAATCCATACGACACATTGTTATGGGTAGCGTACTCATACGACATTGCTTTCGACAATCTTGAAAATTTGAATAAAAATTAAGTTGCTCCCAAATCGGTCGGGTTTAGACTCAAATGTGTGGAAATACATACATATTCACGTGTACAAACTAAGAACTCGATTAAAGATGATGAAATTTTTGCAAAAAAATCCATATGACGCATTGCTATGAGTAGCGTACTCATACCACATTGCTTTCGACAATCGAAAATATTTGAACAAAAATTAATTTGCTCCTAAATCGGTCGGGTTTAGACTCAAATATGTGGAAATACATACATATTCACGTGTACAAACTAAGAACTCGATTAAAGATGGTGGAATTTTTGCAAAAGAGTCCATATAACACATTGTTATGAGTCGCGTACTCATATCACATTGCTTTCGACAATCTAAAAAATTTGAACAAAAATTGACTTGCTCCAAAATCGGCCGGGTTTAGACTCAAATGTGTGGAAATACATACATATTCACGAGTACAAAATAAGAACTCGAATAAAGACGATGAAATTTTTGCAAAAAAATCCAAATGACGCATTTTTATGAGAAGCGTACTCACACCACAATGCTTTCGACAATCTAAACAAATTGAACAAAAATTAAGTTGCTCCAAAATCGGTCGGGTTTAGACTCAAATGTGTGGAAATACATATTTATTCACGTGAACAATATAAGAACTCGAATAAAGTTGATGAAATTTTTGCAAAAAAATCCTTATGACGCATTGTTATGAGTAGCGTACTCATATCACATTGCTTTCGACAATCTTAAAAATTTGAACAGAAATTAAGTTGTTCCAAAATCATCAGGTTTAGACTCAAATATGTGGAAATACATATATATTCACGAGTACAAATAAGAACTCGAATAAAGATGATGAAATTTTTGCAAAAAATCCATATGACACATTGTTATAAGTAGCGTACTCGTACGACATTGCTTTCGACAATCTTGAAAATTTGAACAAAAATTAAGTTGCTCCAAAATCGGTCGGGTTTAGACTCAAATGTGTGGTAAAACATATATATTCACGTGAACAAAATAAGAACTCGAATAAAGATGATGAAATTTTTGCAAAAAAATCCATATTACCCATTATTATAAGTAGCGTACTCGTACGACACTGCTTTCGACAAACTTGAAAATTTGAACAAAAATTAAGTTGCTCCAAATCGGTCGGGTTTAGACTCAAATGTGTGGAAATACATACATATTCACGAGTACAAATAAGAACTCGAATAAAGACGATGAAATTTTTGCAAAAAAATCCAAATGACGCATTTTTATGAGTAGCGTACTCACACCACAATGCTTTCGACAATCTAAACAAATTGAACAAAAATTAAGCTGCTCCAAAATCGGTCGGGTTTAGACTCAAATGTGCAGAAATGCATACATATTCACGTGTACAAAATAAGAACTCGATTAAAGATGGTGAAATTTTTGAAAAAATCCATATGACACATTGTTATGAGTAGCGTACTCTACGACATTGCTTTCGACAATCTTGAAAATTTGAACAAAAATTAAGTTGCTCCAAAATCGGTCGGGTTTAGACTCAAATGTGTGGAAATACATACATATTCACGAGTACAAATAAGAACTCGAATAAAGAGGATGAAATTTTTGCAAAAAAATCCAAATGACGCATTTTTATGAGTAGCGTACTCACACCACAATGCTTTCGACAATCTAAACAAATTGAACAAAAATTAAGTTGCTCCAAAATCGGTCGGGTTTAGACTCAAATGTGTGGAAATACATATTTATTCACGTGAACAATATAAGAACTCGAATAAAGATGATGAAATTTTTGCAAAAAAATCCATATTACCCATTATTATAAGTAGCGTACGCGTACGACATTGCTTTCGACAAACTTGAAAATTTGAACAAAAATTAAGTTGCTCCAAAATCGGTCGGTTTTATACTTAAATGTGTGGAAATACATATATATTCACGTCTACAAAATAAGAACTCGAATAAAGACGATGAAATTTTTGCAAAAAAGTCCATACGACACATTGTTATGGGTAGCGTACTCATACGATATTGCTTTCGACAATCTTGAAAATTTGAATAAAAATTAAGTTGCTCCAAAATCGGTCGGGTTTAGACTCAAATGTGTGGAAATACATATATATTCACGTGAACAATATAAGAACTCGAATAAAGATGATGAAATTTTTGCAAAAAAATCCAAATGACGCATTGTTATGAGTAGCGTACTCATATCACATTGCTTTCGACAATCTAAAAAATTTGAACAAAAATTAACTTGCTCCAAAATCGGTCGGGTTTAGACTCAAATGTGTGGAAATACATACATATTCACGAGTACAAATAAGAACTCGAATAAAGACGATGAAATTTTTGCAAAAAAATCCAAATGACGCATTTTTATAAGTAGCGTACTCACACCACAATGCTTTCGACAATCTAAACAAATTGAACAAAAATTAAGTTGCTCCAAAATCGGTCGGGTTTAGACTCAAATGCGTGGAAATACATATTTATTCACGTGAACAATATAAGAACTCGAATAAAGTTGATGAAATTTTTGCAAAAAAATCCTTATGACGCATTGTTATGAGTAGCGTACTCATACCACATTGTTTTCGACAATCTTGAAAATTTGAACAAAAATTAAGTTGCTCCAAAATCGGTCGGGTTTAGACTCAAATGTGTGGAAATACATATATATTCACGTGAACAATATAAGAACTCGAATAAAGATGATGAAATTTTTGCAAAAAAATCCAAATGACGCATTGTTATGAGTAGCGTACTCATATCACATTGCTTTCGACAATCTTAAAAATTTGAACAGAAATTAAGTTGTTCCAAAATCAGTCAGGCTTAGACTCAAATATGTGGAAATACATATATATTCACGTGAACAAAATAAGAACTCGAATAAAGATGATGAAATTTTTGCAAAAAATCCATATGACACATTGTTATAAGTAGCGTACTCGTACGACATTGCTTTCGACAATCTTGAAAATTTGAACAAAAATTAAGTTACTCCAAAATCGGTCGGGTTTAGACTCAAATGTGTGGAAAAACATATATATTCACGTGAACAAAATAAGAACTCGAATAAAGATGATGACATTTTTGCAAAAAAATCCTTATTACCCATTATTATAAGTAGCGTACTCGTACGACATTGCTTTCGACAAACTTGAAAATTTGAACAAAAATTAAGTTGCTCCAAAATCGGTCAGGTTTAGACTCAAATGTGTGGAAATACATATATATTCACGTATACAAACTAAGAACTCGAATAAAGATGTTGAAATTTTTGCAAAAAAATCCATATGACCCATTGTTATGAGTAGCGTACTCATACGACATTGCTTTCGACAATCTTGAAAATTTGAACAAAAATTAACATGCTCCAAAATCGGTCGGGTTTAGACTCAAATGTGCGGAAATACATACATATTCAAGTGTACAAAATAAGAACTCGATTAAAGATGGTGAAATTTTTGAAAAAATCCATATGACACATTGTTATGAGTAACGTACTCGTACCACATTGCTTTCGACAATCTTGAAAATTATAAGAAAAATTAAGTAACTCCAAAATCGGTCGGTTTTATACTTAAATGTGTGGAAATACATATATATTCACGTCTACAAATTAAGAACTCGAATAAAGACGATGAAACTTTTGCAAAAAAGTCCATACGACACATTGTTATGAGTAGCGTACTCATACGACATTGCTTTCGACAATCTTGAAAATTTGAATAAAAACTAAGTTGCTCCAAAATCGGTCGGGTTTTATACTTAAATGTGTGGAAATACATACATATTCACGTGTACAAAATAAGAACTCGAATAAAGACGATGAAATTTTTGCAAAAAAGTCCATATGACACATTGTTATGAGTAGCGTACTCATACCAATTTGCTTTCGACAATCTAAAAAATTTGAACAAAAATTAAGTTGCTCCAAAATCGGTCGGGTTTAGACTCAAACGTGTTGAAATACATATATATTCACGTAAACAAAATAAGAACTCGAATAAAGTTGATGAAATTTTTGCAAAAAAATCCATATGACGCATTGTTATGAGTAGCGTACTCGTACCACATTGCTTTCGACAATCCTGAAAATTATAAGAAAAATTAAGTAACTCCAAAATCGGTCATTTTCATACTTAAATGTGTGGAAATACATATATATTCACGTCTATAAAATAAGAACTCGAATAAAGACGATGAAATTTTTGCAAAAAAGTCCATATGACGTGTTGTTATGAGTAGCGTACTCATACCACATTGTTTTCGACAATCTTGAAAATTTGAACAAAAATTAAGTTGCTCCAAAATCGGTCGGGTGAACAAAATAAGAACTCGAATAAAGTTGATGAAATTTTTGCAAACAAATCCATATGACGCATTGTTATGAGCAGCAAACTCGTACCACATTGCTTTCGACAATCTTGAAAATTATAAGAAAAATTAAGTAACTCCAAAATCGGTCGGTTTTATACTTAAATGTGTGGAAATACATATATTTTTACTCATACAAAATAAGAACTCGAATAAAGATGATGAAATTTTTGCAAAAAAATGCAAATGACGCATTGTTATGAGTAGCGCACTCATACCACATTGCTTTCGACAATCTAAAAAATTTGAACAAAAATTTACTTGCTCCAAAATTGGTCGGGGTTAGACTCAAATGTGTGGAAATACATAAATTTTTACGGATACAAAATAAGAACTCGAATAAAGATGAAGAAATTTTTGCAAAAAAATCCATATGACCCATTGTTATGAGTAGCGTACTCATACGACATTGCTTTCGACAATCTTGAAAATTTGAACAAAAATTAACTTGCTCCAAAATCGGTTGGGTTTAGACTCAAATGTGTGGAAATACATATATATTCTTGTGAACAATATAAGAACTCGAATAAAGTTGATGAAATTTTTGCAAAAAAATCCTTATGACGCATTGTTATGAGTAGCGTACTCATACCACATTGCTTTCGACAATCTAAAAAATTTGAACAAAAATTAAGTTGCTCCAAAATCGGTCGGGTTTAGACTCAAATGTGTGGAAATACATATATATTCACGTGAACAATATAAGAACTCGAATAAAGTTGATGAAATTTTTGCAAAAAAATCCTTATGACGCATTGTTATGAGTAGCGTACTCATACCACATTGCTTTTGACAATCTTGAAAACTTGAACAAAAATTAACTTGCTTTAAAATCGGTCGGGTTTAGACTCAAATGTGTAAAAATACATATACATTCACGTGAACAAAATAAGAACTCGAACAAAGATGATGCAATTTTTGCAACAAAATCCATATGACGCATTGATATGAGTAGCGTACTCATACGACATTGCTTTCGACAATCTTGAAAATTATAAGAAAAATTAAGTAGCTCCAAAATCGGTCGGACTTAGACTCAAATGTGTGGAAATACATATATTTTTACGGATACAAAATATGAACTCGATTAAAGAAGATGAAATTTTTGCAAAAAAATCCATATGACCCATTGTTATGAGTAGCGTACTCATACGACATTGCTTTCGACAATCTGGAAAATTTTAACAAAAATTAAGTTGCTCCAAAATCGGTCGGGTTTAGACTCAAATGTGTGGAAATCATGTGTGAAAATCACGTGTACAAACTAAGAACTCGAATAAAGATGGTGTAATTTTTGCAAAAAAGTCTATATAACACATTGTTTAAGCTACTTAAACTGACTGGAAATGCAACCATGTGTTGCCTTTAGCATGATCTGCACCCTTGCGTGAACGGTGCGATCAGGCTACACTATTTTCGAATTTCCAGTTTTTTCCTCGGTTTTCGCGTTACCTATAAATGCGGGGAGCGCACTTAACTTTTTTCTTCTTGCTTTTTACTACCAACCCGCAACATCTGACGACACCTGTAAGCGCATCGTGGGAATCCACATATTCATTTTTTGTAAATTACATTATAAAAACTTTCCTTATCACATAACCTGAATTTATCAAAGTAGTTAATCAATTTACGTTTATATAAATTTAATCTAATTTTAATCGAAACTAACATTATATTAATGCTATCATCATCCATTCATAAATAATTGTTAAATCATTCAATATCGAAGGCAAACTTGAAGTCTTAAGCCTAAAATTAGTTTGTAAGTAATTTCACAAAATAAAATTAATACCTTCCCTTAATATCAACGGAGAAAACCAGTCTTCATTTCAACATGGTCCTTGCGAACCGAATTTGACAGCACCGGAACACAGCTAAATAAGCAAAACCGATGTTGGCAACGCAGCAATCGAAAAAGGAATTTCGAAGAAATTGTATAGTTGGCAATACGGCGACGAATGCCTTTTTTTTCCTCACTCTGACACAATTTTTGAATGGCAGCAGCAGCATCATTTTCTTTCTCCGCGACGTTAAAGTGCTAAAGAAGTTAAAGTAAAAAAAAAAAAAAAAAAAAATAATAATTTTTAAATTCGCATTCCGAGTGCAGTTCCTAAAGGAAATCAACGCTGCCCACCGAGGGATATTAAGAACAAATCGAAGACAGTGCTCTTCAAGGGACGCCAGAGGAGCCCTACTCAAGTGTACGCACAGCTGGGGACGGACAAATCGTTGGAGACTCCCAAATCCGCAATAAAGGTGACCGGCCAGCGGTTGGACCCCATAACCAAAATCACAGACATGAGTAAAATTTCGGAACGCATGTAAGTTTTTCCATTTTTCCGTTATTGCTAACGTTGATTTACCGTTACCTCCAAGAGGTACTTGCATACGTATATACATATTTATATGGATACATACGTACGTATTTTTTTTTTTTTTTTTTTTTTTCTAGAGGTGGCACAAAGCATTGAAAGCCGAAGTGTGGGACTTGCCTTTCGGCTCACCGCACTAAAAACCCACCCCTGCTCCGTTTCCCTCGCTCCGTGGAACTACCGTTGGGTATTACTTCGCGGAGGGGGAGCGGCATATTGCCTTTCTATGAATTTCTGCGGAGTTGCTCCGCTTGACGCAGTTTAATTAGGATTTTGTTCGCTAAATTGCAAACAACAGACCAATTTTCTTTGGACTCGAGCATAGTATCTACTAGATTTTTAACCGAAAGCGATTTCCCTAACTTCGTGTTCGAGTCATCCCTTTCTATTGCAAACCGCGGACAGACGAAAAAACAGTGTTCGGCGTCTTCGACCACCTGATTTGCACAAAAGGTGCAATAAGGGTCATCGTCGTGTTTAAACCTGTGCAAATAAGACTTGAAACAACCATGTCCCGTAAGAATTTGGGTTAGGTGGAAATCAACTTCGCCATGTCGCCTATCTAGCCATTTCTCCAGACTGGGAATCAACCTAAATGTCCACCGTCCCTTACCAGCTACACTCCACCGCCTCTGCCAACCCCGCAGGCAACTCTGCCTCGCCGCTTCTCGTCTTACTTTATTTGTCGGGGGTGCCACGACCTCTTTCGCCAAAATCTCTATTGGACAGAGCCCTGCCACTACCAGAGCTACTTGTTCCGACGTTGTTCTGAACGCGCTGCACACCCTGATCGCGCAAAGGCGATATAATGATCTGATCTCGCGTGCGTACGAAGTCTTTTCGAGCGCACTCGACCAAATTGGTGCACCGTACAGAAGTACAGACCGTATCACGCTTGCATATAGCTGCCTCCTTTGTTGCTTAGGGCCTCTTTTATTCACCATGAGTCGTGAAAGCGCCGCTGCAACTTTTTCTGCTTTCTCAACTGCATATTCTAAATGAGGCTTAAATATTAACCTAGCGTCGAAAATTATGCCTAAATATTTGAGGGTAGGTTTCGAGACAATTTCATGTCCTCCAACTTTGATTTTGATGACTTCACGAGCTTTTCTGCTACTTATTAATACTGCCTCTGTTTTTTGTTGGGCTAACTGGAGGCCGGAATCTTCGAGCCATGTCTGAACTCGCTTAATTGTTAAGTTTGCTCTTTGCTCCACATCTTTTAGATGCTTGGCCACGATTATTAGAGCTATATCATCCGCAAAACCGATAATTTTCGCACCCTCGGGTATTTGCAGACGCAGAATGCCATCATACATTATATTCCAGAGTAATGGACCCAGAACAGATCCTTGTGGTACTCCTCCGGAAGTGTTGCATTGCTTGGTGCCTTCGTCTGTTTCATATGTAAGTACTCTATCTTCTAGATAGTTGCTTAATATTTTCCGCAGATATATCGGCACCTTAAAACCGCGGAGAGCTTCAGCTATTTTCTTCCAGCTTGCGGAATTGAACGCATTTTTAATATCTAGCGTGATTACCAGGCAATATTCTTTTGATCCACCTTTCCACCTTTTTCCACTGATTGCTTCTTCTGCTATTCTCTTTACCAGCATAGCCGCATCTAAGGTTGATCGCCCTTTTCTAAATCCGAACTGCGCTTCTGAGAGGTTTCCACCTTTTGCAATTTCATTTATCAGCCTGTTGCTAATAATTCGTTCAAGCAGTTTACCGGGTGTGTCCAGCATGCAAATTGGACGATACGCTGTAGGGTCCCTGGGGGTTTCCCAGCCTTAGGTAAGAGTACCAGTCGTTGGCGTTTCCATATTGGTGGAAATATACCGTCTTTTAAACATTCGTTATATGTGAGAACAAGGGCTTCTATGTTGGTATTAGCAACTAGCTTTAAAATGCGATTTGGAACGAGATCTGGACCTGGTGCCTTTTTGTCCTTTAAACTTTTAACGGCCAATAGAACCTCTTCTGCTGTGATCGCAGGTGTCTCATTTATTATAGGGGGAAATTTTTCCCGCTCAAATGGCGGTTGGGTTGGAAATAGAACACTCACTATTGTTTTAAGCTTTTTAGGGCATGTTATCTGCGGTTGAATTGATTTCTGTAGCTTTTTGGTCACGATTTTGTATGCTAAGCCCCAAGGGTCTTTATCTGCGTTGTCACATAAACTTCGAAAGCACTTAATCTTACTAGCTTTTATTGCCTTTTTCAGTGTAGTTCGTTTTTTTTTGTACATATTTTGCTGCTCTGTAAAGTTTACACTACGACTTCTGGCTCTCTGGTAGTTTCGCCTTGCTCTATTGCATTGCCGGCGCAGATCCGCAATGTCCTCGCTCCACCAGTACACTGGTGCTCGTCTGGACAAAACAGACTTTTTTCTCATAGAGGCGTCGCAAGCTTCTTTAATACTATGCATTAAATGATTTGCCGTGTTTATCGCTCCTTGTGGTAGCATTATGTCTGTAATCATTACCTTAAGTGCTTCTTCATCGGGCGTATGCAACTTCCAGCCAACTAATTTCGCCCTTTTGTTGTTTTCTACCCCTACTTTATCTTTTATCGCGAATATTATTGCCTGATGGTCGCTGTGTGTATAATCTTCGCACACTTCCCATGACGCTCTTCGGAAGAGCGTTTCACTTACGAAAGTAAGGTCAATTATGGACCCCCTTCCATCTCTTTGGAAGGTAAGTTTATCGCCTGTGTTTAACAGAGCTTATTCTAACGATGATAGAGCCGTGAGCAGTGCCCTTCCTTTAGCATTTGTCCAACGGCTGCCCCATTCTCGGGCCCATGCATTGAAGTCGCCGGCAATAACGACTGATGATCTGGCTCTTGCGTCGTCAACCAGATTGTCTAGGACGTTTTCAAATTCAGCAAGATTAAAACTAGGTGGTATATAGCAGCTGTATAAAACAATATCCGACACTCGCACGCAGACAAAACCTGTTTCCACCTTTAGTTGCTCAATCACAACTGGCCTTTTGGCGCAGCTCCATACAGCTGATTTTTGGTTTGCGTCGCTAACCCACAGTGGGGCATTTCCAACCTTATACGGTTCGCTTAATATGGCTATGTCAATATTTTTTTCTATTACCGTCTGCCCCAGAAGCTCTTGCGCAGCTTTGCAATGATTTAAATTTAGTTGCAGCAGTTTCATTGTGTTCGGGCTTTTTTTAACGCCTCCAAATAGTAGGGACATTCTCTGCCACCAGTTCTGTGCTTCACTTGGGGTGAGTTTCTTCGTGAGCATATTGCGCATTTCACTTCCTTTTTGCATTCTACTGCTTTGTGATTTGTCTCTCCGCAGTTGAAGCATGCATTCTTTAGATCAAACGCACTCTTGCAATTTCTAGCAAGGTGGCCAAACTCTAGACATTTAAAGCATTTTATTGGCTGGATTTTCATTCGTATTCGGGAGATTACCCACCCTACTCGCACTTTACCCGCGGTTATCAATTTGTTTGCAGCTATAACTGGAAGAACAAGTGTTGCTGTTTTAGTCCCGCAGTAGGCGCTCCTTAAGGACTTCACGCATGTTTCAGCAAACTGTATCCCAACAAACTCTTTCTCTAACGCGGTACACAGCTCTTGTTTGCTTGTAAGTTCGTCCAGGTCTCTAATTTCTATAGATGTTTCCGCTGTTAGCGTCTGGACCGAGGCTTTATCGCCTAGCGCTGCTTTAACCGCACGTTGTAATTCTTCAGTATGTGCGTCTGTGGGCTTCGCCAGTTGAAGTATGAGATCTCCACCAGCCGTTTTTCGTACTTTTGATATCATACTTCCAACATCTTTCAGTTGTGGGTCGCTTTTTACAGCTTTGAGTACATCTGCATATGTTCCCCCGCTATTACTGTTTATAATAAGCGCATCTGGGCGTACCGCCTTCTTATTCTTCTTTGTTTTGGGCAGTACAGTATTCCATTGTGGTTCTTTATGGGGACTTGATGGTATAAGAGGGCCAACATCTTTGTTTTTTATCTTAATAGATGCCGCTGCTTTATTTTGCTGCAATGGTTTTTTGCCGCTTTCTTCATTTTTAGCCTTGCCCGTGGTGGCTTTCGGGGTTGTTTGTGAGGCAACATTTATCATATCCGTTGGGTTATCAACGACCTTGCCATATAAGATGGACAGCTCTGAAATAATGTCCCGCATCTGTTGGTTGACTGATCTTCTTTTGCCATCATCCATCATAACGTTGAGCTCACGTATTTTCTCTCCTAGCGTGAGCCATGCAGGACGTTGCAATCTAGCGGAGGCATGTTCGATACCCGGAGGAGATGGCAGAAGCTTCGGTGGCGAGTAAACCAGCCTAGGACGCTTCGCAAGTGGGTTAAATATACCCTCATCTGACGCAGTTTTCCCCGATATGGCTATGCCTACGGCCTCTGAGATATTTCGCCGGAAGGGGGCGACCTAGTAACACTCATAGCTTTATTGTTATTACTCGTTTTATTTTTTTTATATTTATGTTTATATAAATATTTTTTTATTTTTGTTTTATTATTTTTTATTTTATTTATTTATTTACTTCTTTATATATTTAATTTAAGTGTTTTTCCTTTATTATTATTTTGTTAATATTATTATTATTTATATTTTATGATTCTATTCTATTTTATATGTGTTTTGTGTAATACTATTTTATTTTTATTTCTTTTATATTTATGTCCTGCCCTAATGAGCTATTTCTTAACAACCTTGCTAGAATCACTACCCTACTACAGTGCCTTCGCAACTGCAAGGTTTGCTACTTCACTAACAGCTGTTCCTGCTTTGGAAGAAAAGCTCAGCTGTATTTGACAATTAATCAGAACACGTTCAACTCTTACCTGTCTCGTTCACTTAAAACAAAAAAAAAACCTCACAAAAGTAAACACATATGTATGTACTGATCAACAAAATCAACGTACGTATATATATACATATATGCGATTCGGTACTCGCTACTTGGGCACTCGTTATTTTGCTCTGAATCCGACATATGTACTTATATATGTACATATGTATGTATGTACACACGTATGCATGCACATAGCGAATACATTTTGCGAAAATTGTTCTGTCGGCGCTCTCTTGGCTGAACATCTTTAAGTACATACGCATGTATACGGTTTTGTGGTGGTTTCATTAGCGGCTTGCGCCAGCGTTCCCGGCGGCAGCTCCCACTTACATATGTATGTACATACTCTTATACATATATGTACAAACATATGAATGCACATATTGGCGTTAATCAGTTTGTTTTCTAACTTTACACTGTACGGTACAGATTTATATAATCGGTGGTTAAATTACTTGCGTACGTAAAAAATTTTAATATTTTGCTTTTGCCTTTATGCGCAACTACAGCGCCAGCATACACGGACATAAAAACTTACGTTTATTGTTTTATGTACTTCCTGCATGCATGATATATTTACTTCAGGTCATCATATAGATAAAATTACCTACCATATTAAATAATTGTGAATCTTATGCATATATACGCGAAAACATACATATGCACATACATATGTTTATATATATTCATAACTGTCTTACCGAACCCAGTGGTAAATTTTTGGATATCGTACGCGTAAGCCGTAAATTAATGATTTATCGAAAATCTAGTGATCAATTTATTTCCCACATTAACATACGTACAGTCCAACCCAGTGATAAATTATTTCGAAATTTGTTTTGCATACAATTTTGGTGTTTTGCTTGCAGCCTACATTGAGTCATTGTGAGCTGACATGCAGCTTCATCAGACATTATATTAAACAATCCCATACAAATCAAAGTGGTATGAATTCCAAAATACATTTATACTGGGTTGTGCAAAATTAATTTATGAACAATTACAACTATCTTTAAAGGCAACTTGCGGAGTTTTTTCTTATTTTCGTCAACGTATACACAAATATTTTTTGGATTTGCTATCCTTACAAGAATTTATCTTCAATAAATTTCAATCATTTATAAACAAAATCAAATGAAATTGTAAATAGTTATGTACATACATACAGAATTTTCCCAAACGAAGTATCGTATTCATAATTGCTATTGCTTTGTACGCTACCAGCGGCAACGTATTTAAAACAAAATTTCAAAAGATTAATAATAAATTTACTGATCAACAAAATCTTTTCTAATCGTTGGAATACATGTGTATGAACATTTTGCTTGATTTTGCTTTGCGTTTTCTATAAGGTTTCCAACATTCTTTGTGCATTTTGAGTTATCACTGTACATGTTCAAAATTTTTACATAGTCTCACCTAGTCCATACATACTTAAATCCACAACTATGGCTACCAATACCAACCCTATGGCAGAGTTTATCTTCGATTCCAACCGAATTATCAATTTTTGTTCTAATTTCGAGAGGGAAGATCCTGATGATCAGACGGATACCTTACTTGATCTCAAACTTCAAGATCTTAATGCCAGATGGGAAAAATTAGAAAAGTCTTATAAAAGTGTTTGTATTGCGGACGAGGAAACTGCTTCAAACCATTTTAAAGAAGAAGCAACAACGAAATTCGAGTTGTGTAATGATAGCTTCTACATATGTAAATCGCAAATACTCGATCAACTCAAGCTTTTCCAAAGCAATTTATCACAGCAAGAACTTAGATCTCAAAATTATTCCACCCTTGTTGATAACTCCATTCCGTGCATTAAGGTTCCGCCTTGTGACACACACATTTTCTACGGGAGTTATGAGGAGTGGCCATCGTTTCGCGATATGTTCACGGCCGTCTACCTCAACCATCCCAAGTTAACACCTGCACAAAAACTTTTCCATATACGGAATAAAACTCGGGGAAAAGCGGGCGCCATAGTCAAGCATTATAGACTGTGTGATGAAAATTTTTCACTTGCGTCGGAAGCACTAAGAGCGCGCTTTGAAAATAAGAGAATTTTAATCGACAAGCAACTCAAATCGCTTTTCAATCTACCTCCAGCTTGGTCCGAAAACAGCGAAGCAATCCAGAAAGTTCAAAGCACGATAAATGATTGCCTCTCGTGCTTCAGATCCCTAGGGGTTTCCGTGTACGAATGGGATCCTGTGCTAATCTATTTGTGCTCATCCAATCTACCCGAAGAAACCCTCTCCTTATGGGAACATTCCCTAAAATCCCGGAAAGACCTACCAAATTGGTCGCAAATGGACGAATTTTTTACCAGTCGATACGAAGTGGTAGAACGTTTGCAATGCTATAAAATCCCAAAAGTTCGCCATTCTCTTCCGGAGAAACCTAAGATACATTCGTATCATTCCCAAGATACTACCTCATATCAATGCAGATTATGCACAAAGAACCATTCTATAAAATCCTGCCCTGAATTTAGAAAACTTTCGGTCCCCGAAAGAACCAAATTCGTGGAGCAAAACGGCTATTGCTCGAATTGTCTAGCCTATAATCATCTTCTTCCAAAATGCCAAAGTGCATTCCGATGCCTGCATTGTAAAAAATCCCATCATACAATGCTGCATCATAACCAAACTAGCAAGCCTACATCCAAGGCACCAGCTAGTAAACCGAACCCCAAACCATCCAACAATGCAACCACCCTGTTGCACACCCAAAGTCAACCTAGACATCCGATCTTTGATCTAACTGAAGGCAATTTCGAGGAATCACCTAGTTACTCGGCTGGAAGTTCTTTACACATACAAGCAAACTTCTCAACAAACAATGAGAAGACGCTACTCCCAACGGCTCAAGTGCACATCGAGCATATGGGTACTTTCTTTACCTTACGCGCCTTGATCGACCAAGGTTCACAAAAATCATTCATATCTGAAAAAGTTCTAAACCGATTGCGACTCCCCACTTATCGAGAAAATTTCTCAGTTACTGGAATGGGCGGCAAGATCGTCGAGAATGCAACTCGAGTTTGCCAACTCACTCTTTATTCCAGGAGACATGATATTCGTATTGACACAAAAGCGATTGTCCTTCAAAAACTTACGAGCTTTCTCCCATCATTTAAAATCCAAAATTGTGATTTCTCCGAAATTAACGATCTTGACCTCGTAGATCCCAACTTCCATAGTCCCGGATCAATCGACTTAGTAATCGGTAGCGACCTCATACCCCAGATCCTTCTCCAAGGAATCAAACAACAAGTCCTTGGAAGCCTACTCGCACAAAATACGATATTCGGCTGGTATTTGAACGGACCCTTAAAAACCACCGAATGTGCTTCGCTCCATACTTACGTTAGTGAAAACACCGAAGACAATCTCAATCTGCAACTAAAACGCTTCTGGGAACTAGAAGAGGTTACCGAATCCCATCCTCTCTCTGATGCAGATGCATTTTGCGAAAAATTCTATAAAGAGACGACTTGCCGACAATCTGACGGGAGATATGTAGTCAGACTCCCATTCAAATGCAATTTTCCATCCACTCTGACTCTCGGGCAATCGCGCTCTTAAGCGATGAAACAGGCCATTCGAATGGAGCACATGCTCAATAAAAATCCAAACCTCAAAGAAGAGTATAATCATGTATTAGATGAATATCTAACTCTCGGTCACATGAAACCGATTTCTTCCGATGAAATCAATTCAAATGGAAAATTCTTTTCATATTACCTACCTCAGCATGCTATCGTGAAGCCCGACAGTAAATCGACCAAAGTGCGCGTGGTTTTTAACGCCTCAAAACCCACCGCATCTGGAACTACTCTGAATGATATACTGCATATCGGTCCTACCTTACAAACAGATCTCATGTTTGTGATTTTAAATTGGCGTTTATATAAGTACGTCTTCAACGGTGACATACAAAAAATGTACCGTCAAATTCTTCAACACGAAGACGACCACCAATATCAGAGAATTCTCTTTCGGAGAAAAAAACAAACCAATCTCACAGATTTTGCTCTCAAGACGGTCACGTTCGGAGTAAATTGTGCTCAATATCTCGCCATTCGGACCTTGCACCAATTAGCCGAATATTCTAAGGATTCCCATCCACTTGCTCAACGAATCTTAACGAAAGAAACTTATGTCGACGACATACTATCAGGCGGGCATGATTTACCAGCGTGCGTGAAAGCTCAGTCACAGCTAATTCAATGTCTACTCTCAGCAGGTTTCCCGTTGAAAAAAATCACCGCTAATCACACAGAGCTTCTCAGTCATATTGCTGCTGAGGATTTGCTCGATTCAGAGTTCCTGAAGTTCGACTGCTCGAGTTCCACCAAAACCCTTGGTATTCGATGGAACACTTTAAACGATTCCTTTTCATATACTATTGAGCCTTCAAAATCGACTTCGGGTGCTACGAAGAGACAAATTTTATCTTCTATTTCCAAACTTTTTGACCCCGCAGGGTGGCTAGCGCCTATTCTCATTCAGGCAAAAATCTTAATGCAACAAATATGGCTAGAAGGTACGGAGTGGGACGAATGCGTTAAACCACTTTCGCTTCAAAAGTGGCAACAATTTCTCTCCGACTTGCCCAATATCGAAAATATTCAGATCCCAAGATGGACCGAATTCTCTCCACACCGAAAGATCCAAATCCATGGGTTTTGTGATGCATCAGAAAAGGCATACTGTGCATCCATCTACATTCGATCCCAAACAGACGATACTGTTTCGTCACATCTCCTCTTCTCAAAAACTAAAGTAGCTCCGCTACAAACTGTAAGTCTTCCTCGCTTGGAACTTTGCGGAGCAGTACTTTTATCCAAATGCATCAAAAACGTCATCCATCAACTTCCATTAGAGAATACAGAAACCTTTCTTTGGTCCGACTCATCAATAGTCCTCTCGTGGCTAGAAAAACCTCCATGTACCTGGAAGGTATACGTGGCAAACCGTACATCGCAGATCATTACAAATGTTGGAAATCTCAAGTGGCGTCACGTATCCATGAACCACAATCCTGCAGATACCCGCGGTTGTAGGCCACAAGAACTGCTTAACCAATCCCTTTGGTGGCACGGACCAGATTGGCTGCTGAAACCCGCCGATCAATGGCCAGTGTTGTTGCGTCAAAATGTTGCTGCACTCGAAGAACGAAAAGTTGAATCACTTCATACTTTGGAAAAGGAACCGGATATCTTAGACGGCTTCTCATCGTGGTCGAGAGCGTTACGAGTGATTTCGTACATGTATCGATTCTTTCATCGCATTAAACCAGTACAGTCCACTAAATCAATGAATTATGTATCTGTGGTTATCACTCAATCGGAGATTCACTGGGTCAAAAATCGCCTTATAAAACTAGCACAAGAAAGGCACTACCCTAATGAATATTCGAAACTTTCAAACACACAACCGATTTTCAAAAGGAGCTCTCTTTTGACGTTAAATCCCTTCATAGATTCGAACGAACTTCTCCGAGTAAACGGCCGTTTGACAAACTCATTTCTCACATATAATGAGAGGTATCCAATCATACTTCCAGAGTCTTCTCGATTCTGCTACTTATTTCTTAAATTTCTACATGAGCTATTAATGCATGCGGAACATCAACTCATGATCAGAACTGCGAGGCAAGAATACTTCATCCCTCGTATTAAATCGAAAGTCAAATCTTGCATACGCAATTGCAAAACATGTACTATTTTCAAACAAAGTACTCAATCTCAAATCATGGCAGCTCTACCGCCAGAACGTTCCAATTTCTCTCTACCCTTTACTTATACGGGGCTAGACTTTGCAGGTCCTTTCGATATTAAATCCTCACTTCTTCGAAAATCCCCTATGCTAAAAGGCTACGTCTGTGTTTTCATATGCTTTGCCACTAAAGCAATTCATCTAGAACCCTGTTCGGACCTATCAACAAAAGCCTTTCAGGCATCTTTCTCCCGCTTTGTTGGAAGACGAGGCCAACCAAAAGGCATTTTTTCCGATAATGGGAAAAACTTTATCGGCGCCAGTCGAGCCTTCAAAAAAGATTTCCAAAACTTTCTCAAAGAAACTTCAGATGACCTCCGATCAAAATACTCCCTCCATGGGTTTGAATGGCACTTTTTGCCACCCCGCGCTCCTCATATGGGTGGTCTTTCGGAGGCGGCGGTAAAAAGTTTCAAACATCACTTCAAACGAATTGCTGGCAGTCACCATTTCACATTTGAAGAAGTTGCTACCCTCCTTGCTCGTATCGAAGCCGTGTTGAACTCTCGACCGCTTTCGCCCATGTCCGATAATCCTCAAGAGCTGCTAGCTCTAACACCTGGTCACTTCTTACGTGGTGCGCCATTATTGGCCCCACCAGAGCCTCGAATTGATAACCTGTCGCGTCAGAATCGATGGGAAAAACTGAAAGTATTACATCATCAGTTCAGCCAACGCTGGAAAGATAAGTATTTGAAAGAACTGCATCAAAGACATAAATGGAAGGTCCCTCAATCCAATTTTAAAGTAGGCGATTTCGTTGTTATCAGAAATGAGCTCATGCCACCCAATGAATGGCGATTAGGCCGAGTAGAGAAGGTATACCACGGGTCAGACAATATGGTTCGTGTCGCCGACGTAAAGACGGAAAACGGGGTATTTACAAGACCAATAGTAAAATTGTGCCCACTGCCCATTGAACCCGATCCTCTAGATCATCCTGTTCAAACGAATCCATTATAAGTCACTTCATCGCTATAAATACGTTTTACTTAAATCAAATCCATTTACAGATCATTTCAAAATCGACGAGACCCGGAGGTACACCAATGCGTACTGTGCTGGCGCTTTCATGCACTGCGCTTTTGCAAGCTATTCCTAAATATGGATGGGGAGAGACGCAATCGAATTGTACGCACCTTTAAGTACTGCGTCAATTGCTTAGCCCGCACGCATGATGACGTCAAGGACTGCGGGTCCGTAAATAGATGCAAGCATTGCCGACTATCGCATCATACGCTTCCTCACCGCCCATTGTCACCAAAAAGGAGAGAAGCAGCAACTCCGAGACCCCACACACGCAATCAGCAAGAGGAGAGGCCGCAGAATGCAGAACGGACACCAAGACCGAGAGTACGCTTCGAACGGGAGCCGAAGTCGACATCCAACGTGCGCAAACGACCGGAGAGAGGTGCCGGCAAACCAAAAAGGTCTGAGGCACGTTCTCAATTGGATGTAGCCCATAAGGCGTTGGATCTGATCCAGACAACCCTTGCACTCGTGCAAAGGGGGCGCGATGTTTAAGCTACTTAAACTGACTGGAAATGCAACCATGCGTTGCCTTCAGCATGATCTGCACCCTTGCGTGAACGGTGCGATCAGGCTACACTATTTTCAAATTTCCAGTTTTTTCCTCGGTTTTCGCGTTACCTATAAAGGCGGGGAGCGCACTTAACTTTTTTTCTTCTTGCTTTTTACTACCAACCCGCAACATCTGACGACACCTGTAAGCGCATCGTGGGAATCCACATATTCATTTTTTGTAAATTACATTATAAAAACTTTCCTTATCACATAACCTGAATTTATCAAAGTAGTTAATCAATTTACGTTTATATAAATTTAATCTAATTTTAATCGAAACTAACATTATATTAATGCTAACATCATCCATTCATAAATAATTGTTAAATCATTCAATATCGAAGGCAAACTTGAAGTCTTAAGCCTAAAATTAGTTTGTAAGTAAATTCACAAAATAAAATTAATACCTTCCCTTAATATCAACGGAGAAAACCAGTCTTCATTTCAACACACATTGTTATGAGTCGCTTACTCATATCACATTGCTTTCGACAATCTAAAAAATTTTAACAAAAATTAACTTGCTCCAAAATCGGTCGGGTTTAGACTCAAATGTGTGGAAATACATACATACTCACGAGTACAAAATAAGAACTCGAATGAAGACGATGAAATTTTTGCAAAAAAATCCAAATGACGCATTTTTATGAGTAGCGTACTCATACCACAATGCTTTCGACAATCTAAACAAATTGAACAAAAATTAAGTTGCTCCAAAATCGGTCGGGTTTAGACTCAAATGTGTGGAAATACATATATAATCACGTGAACAATATAAGAACTCGAATAAAGTTGATGAAATTTTTGCAAAAAAATCCTTATGACGCACTGTTATGAGTAGCGTACTCATACCACATTGCTTTCGACAATCTTGAAGATTTGAACAAAAATTAAGTTGCTCCAAAATCGGTCGGGTTTAGACTCAAATGTGAGGAAATACATATATATTCACGTGAACATAATAAGAACTCGAATAAAGATTATGAAATTTTTGCAAAAAAATCCAAATGACGCATTGTTATGAGTAGCGCACTCATACCACATTGCTTTCGACAATCTAAAAAATTTGAACAAAAATTAACTTGCTCCAAAATCGGTCGGGTTTAGACTCAAATGTGTGGAAATACATATATTTTTACGGATACAAAATAAGAACTCGAATAAAGATGATGAAATGTTTGCAAAAAAATCCATATGACCCACTGTTATGAGTAGCGTACTCATACGACATTGCTTTCGACAATCTTGAAAATTTGAACAAAAATTAACTTGCTCCAAAATCGGTCGGGTTTAGACTCAAATGTGTGGAAATACATATATTTTTACTCATACAAAATATGAACTCGATTAAAGATGATGAAATTTTTGCAAAAAAATCCAAATGACGCATTGTTATGAGTAGCGCACTCATACCACATTGCTTTCGACAAACTTGAAAATTTGAACAAAAATTAAGTTGCTCCAAAATCGGTCGGGTTTAGACTCAAATGTGTGGAAATACATATATATTCACGTATACAAATTAAGAACTCGAATAAAGATGTTGAAATTTTTGCAAAAAAATCCATATGACCCATTGTTATGAGTAGCGTACTCATACGACATTGCTTTCGACAATCTTGAAAATTTGAACAAAAATTAACATGCTCCAAAATCGGTCGGGTTTAGACTCAAATGTGCAGAAATACATACAAATTCACGTGTACAAAATAATAACTCGAATAAAGATGATGAAATGTTTGCAAAAAAATCCATATGACTCACTGTTATGAGTAGCGTACTCATACGACATTGCTTTCGACAATCTTGAAAATTTGAACAAAAATTAACTTGCTCCAAAATCGGTCGGGTTTAGACTCAAATGTGTGGAAATACATATATTTTTACTCATACAAATTATGAACTCGATTAAAGATGATGAAATTTTTGCAAAAAAATCCATATGACGCATTGTTATGAGTATCGTACTCATACCACATTGCTTTCGACAATCTAAAAAATTTGAACAAAAATTAAGTTGCTCCAAAATCGGTCGGGTTTAGACTCAAATGTGTGGAAATACATACATATTCACGTGTACAAAATAAGAACTCGATTAAAGATGATGGAATTTTTGCAAAAAAATCCAAATGACGCATTGTAATGAGTAGCGTACTCATACCACAATGCTTTCGACAACCTAAACAAATTGAACAAAAATTATGTTGCTCCAAAATCGGTCGGGTTTAGACTCAAATGTGTGGAAATACATATATATTCACGAGAACAATATAAGAACTCGAATAAAGTTGATGAAATTTTTGCAAAAAAATCCTTATGACGCAGTGCTATGAGTAGCGTACTCATACCACATTGCTTTCGACAATCTTGAAAATTTGAACAAAAATTAAGTTGCTCCAAAATCGGTCGGGTTTCGACTCAAATGTGTGGAAATACATATATATTCACGTGTACAAAATAAGAACTCGAATAAATATGAAGAAATTTTTGCAAAAAAATCCAAATGACGCATTGTTATGAGTAGCGTACTCATACGACATTGCTTTCGACAATCTTGAAAATTTGAACAAAAATTAACATGCTCCAAAATCGGTCGGGTTTAGACTCAAATGTGCAGAAATACATACAAATTCACGTGTACAAAATAAGAACTCGATTAAAGATGGTGAAATTTTTGAAAAAATCCATATGACACATTGTTATGAGTAACGTACTCGTACCACATTGCTTTCGACAAACTTGAAAATTTGAACAAAAATTAAGTTGCTCCAAAATCGGTCGGGTTTAGACTCAAATGTGTGGAAATACATATATTTTTACTCATACAAATTATGAACTCGATTAAAGATGATGAAATTTTTGCAAAAAAATCCATATGACGCATTGTTATGAGTATCGTACTCATACCACATTGCTTTCGACAATCTAAAAAATTTGAACAAAAATTAAGTTGCTCCAAAATCGGTCGGGTTTAGACTCAAATGTGTGGAAATACATACATATTCACGTGTACAAAATAAGAACTCGATTAAAGATGATGGAATTTTTGCAAAAAAATCCAAATGACGCATTGTAATGAGTAGCGTACTCATACCACAATGCTTTCGACAACCTAAACAAATTGAACAAAAATTATGTTGCTCCAAAATCGGTCGGGTTTAGACTCAAATGTGTGGAAATACATATATATTCACTTGAACAAAATAAGAACTCGAATAAAGATGATGAAATTTTTGCAAAAAATCCATATGACACATTGTTATAAGTAGCGTACTCGTACGACATTGCTTTCGACAATCTTGAAAACTTAAACAAAAATTAAGTTGCTCCAAAATCGGTCGGGTTTAGACTCAAATGTGTGGAAAAACATATATATTCACGTGAACAAAATAAGAACTCGAATAAAGATGATGAAATTTTTGAAAAAAATCCATATTACCCATTATTATAAGTAGCGTACTCGTACGACATTGCTTTCGACAAACTTGAAAATTTGAACAAAAATTAAGTTGCTCCAAAATCGGTCGGGTTTAGACTCAAATGTGTGGAAATACATATATATTCACGTATACAAATTAAGAACTCGAATAAAGATGTTGAAATTTTTGCAAAAAAATCCATATGACCCATTGTTATGAGTAGCGTACTCATACGACATTGCTTTCGACAATCTTGAAAATTTGAACAAAAATTAACATGCTCCAAAATCGGTCGGGTTTAGACTCAAATGTGCAGAAATACATACAAATTCACGTGTACAAAATAAGAACTCGATTAAAGATGGTGAAATTTTTGAAAAAATCCATATGACACATTGTTATGAGTAACGTACTCGTACCACATTGCTTTCGACAATCTTGAAAATTATAAGAAAAATTAAGTAACTCCAAAATCGGTCGGTTTTATACTTAAATGTGTGGAAATACATATATATTCACGTCTACAAAATAAGAACTCGAATAAAGACGATGAAATTTTTGCAAAAAAGTCCATACGACACATTGTTATGAGTAGCGTACTCATACGACATTGCTTTCGACAATCTTGAAAATTTGAATAAAAATTAAGTTGCTCCCAAATCGGTCGGGTTTAGACTCAAATGTGTGGATATACATACATATTCACGTGTACAAACTAAGAACTCGATTAAAGATGGTGGAATTTTTGCAAAAGAGTCCATATAACACATTGTTATGAGTCGCGTACTCATATCACATTGCTTTCGACAATCTAAAAAATTTGAACAAAAATTAACTTGCTCCAAAATCGGTCGGGTTTAGACTCAAATGTGTGGAAATACATATATTTTTACGGATACAAAATAAGAACTCGAATAAAGATGATGAAATTTTTGCAAAAAAATACAAATGACGCATTGTTATGAGAAGCGCACTCATACCACATTGCTTTCGACAATCTAAAAAATTTGAACAAAAATTAACTTGCTCCAAAATCGGTCGGGTTTAGACTAAAATGTGTGGAAATACATATATTTTTACGGATACAAAATAAGAACTCGAATAAAGATGATGAAATTTTTGCAAAAGAATCCATATGACCCACTGTTATGAGTAGCGTACTCATACCACATTGCTTTCGAAAATCTAAAAAATTTGAACAAAAATTAACTTGCTCCAAAATCGGTCGGGTTTAGACTCAAATGTGTGGAATTACATATAATTAATGACATGAGTGTTGCAAGTGATAGAAGATAGATGTGCGTTGTTAGTTCTGCAAAATAAATTGGAATTGTAGTAGAAATAGCAGGTGTTTTGTGGGGCTCCGCCACACAACATACCGAAGAAGTGTCTAGGAATCTCTTGTAGGCTTTCCGGGAGTCAGTGGTATTGGTTTCTCGACGGGAGACCAAATAAACTCGCGTTTATAAAACTTTTCAAACGTTCTTCTTCTTTTTTTTTATATAAATACGCGCGAAAATAATAAAAATAAAAAATTTAGTGAGAAAATATAAACGAGACAGGTAAGAGGCTTTGTTTAATTGTCAACTACAGCTGATCTTGTCACCCCAAGCATAAACAGTGTAATCAGCTGTTAGTGAAGTTGCAAACCTTATAGTTGCAAAGGCACTGTAGTAGTGTAGTAGAAGATCACTAGGGTAGGTCATAAACATAAAAAATAAAAAAAATTAAAAATAATAATAAAATAAAAAATAAAAATTAAAAAAATAAATTAAAATAAATTAAAATAAATATAATAGCAATAATCACACTAAATTAAATCAATTTAACAAAAAAAAAAAAAAAAAAAAAAATTTATAATTATTAATAACAAACATAATCAATAGTAAAAATAAAAATTGAAACTAACAGAATACCCAATAAAATTTAGTAGTAATAATAACAATAACTCTAACTATACGATTTAAATAACTTTTGATATATAACATACAAATAATAAGGCAAAAAGAAAAACTTATATATGAGTGTTACTAGGTCGCCCGTACAAGGGCGAAATATCCCAGAGGATGCAGGTCCCCCCCAAACAGGGATTAGAGGAATAGACAGTGGATTGTTAAATCCGCTTGCAAAGCGTCCCAGGCTTGCATACTCTCCGCCGAAGTCGCTGCCATGTTCGCCGGTTCCAGAACAACCGCCCGCAGATCTGCAAGGCCCCGCATGGGTCAAGCTAGGGGCAAAAATATGTGAGCTTCACGGCATGATGGACGATGGTAAGAGGAGGTCAGTAAACCAGCAGATGCGAGATTTAATCTCCGAGCTGTCGATACTGTACGAAAAAGTAAAGACCGATACCCGTTCAAAAGCTATAAGTGTAGCCTCGCAGACTACTCCAAAAGCTTTCACGAGCAAGCCGCAGCACAGAGAAAGGAGAGAAAATGAAATGCAACATGGTAAATTAGTTGAAGCAGGATATGAGAGAAAAGCAAATGGCCCACATGAAGTAACAAAAATGGCTGAAGAACCCCAGTGGAAGACAGTACAGTCTAAAAGAAAGCCTAAAAAAGTAGTACGGCCGGACGCACTGATTATTAAAAGTAACTGCGGGGGATCATATGCAGACGTGCTAAAGATAGTCAAAAGCGACCCACAGCTTAAGCATGTTGGTAGTATGATAACCAAAATCCGAAAGACGGCTAGCGGGGACCTTATACTCCAATTAGCAAAACCCACCGATACGCACACTAACGAGGTACAAAGTGCGGTTAAATCCGCGCTAGGTGAAAAGGCCTCGGTGCAAACGCTAACAGCAGTAATGGCGATTGAAATAAGAGACTTGGACGAACTTACAAGTAAAAAAGAGTTGTGTACCGCCTTGGAGCAAGAGTTTGAAGGGATACAGTTTGCCGAAACTTTCGTGAAGTCACTGAGAGGTGCCTACTGCGGAACTAAAACCGCCACTCTATTGGTCCCCGTTCCAGTAGCAAACAAACTGCTAGCAGCCGGTAAAGTGCGAATCGGATGGGTAATTGCCCGTATACGCGCGAAAACACAGCCAATAAAATGCTTCAAATGCCTGGAGTTTGGCCACCTCTCGAGAAATTGCAAAAGTTCGGTCGATGTTAAAAACACATGTTTCAACTGTGGGGAGCCGAACCACAAAGCTGCTGAGTGCAAAAAAGATTTAAAATGCGCAATATGCTCAAGAAGAAATGCGCCACAAGTAAAGCACAGAACTGGTGGCAGAGAATGTCCTTTTTACTTAGAGGCGGTTAAAAAAGCACGAGCACAATGAAATTTCTGCAATTAAACTTAAATCATTGCAAGGCTGCACAGGAGCTTCTGGAGCAGTCGATAGTAGAAAAGAATATCGACATAGCAATACTAAGTGAACCGTATGAGATCGGACAACCCCCACTGTGGGCTAGTGACACCAACGGAAAATCAGCGGTATGGAGCTGTGCTAAAACGCCTTTTGCGATTGAACAACTAAAAGTGAAGCCATGCTACGTTTGCGTAAAAATATCGAAGCTATTCTTATACAGTTGTTATATACCGCCTAGCTACAGCCTTACTGAATTCGAAACCGTCCTAGATGGCCTGGTTGGCGACGCGAGAGGTAGATCCCCAGTGATAATTGCAGGCGATTTTAATGCATGGGCCCGAGAATGGGGAAGCCGATATACAAACGCCAAGGGAAGGGCTCTGCTTACAGCATTATCAATGCTGGAAGTGACACTTGTTAACACAGGCGATAAACTTACCTTCCAAAGAGATGGAAGGGGATCTATTATCGATCTAACATTTGTAAGCAATACAATTTTCAAACGAACGTCGTGGCAAGTAAGCGAAGATTATACGCATAGCGACCATCAAGCTATTATATTTTCGATAAAAAACGATGAAGGGGCACAAAATACCTCGAGTGTAAAATCAGCTGGCTGGAGGCTGCACACATTAGACGAAGAAGGGCTTAAGGTGATGGTAACCGACATAATCCTCCCAGAAGGAGCAATTAATATGGCACACCACCTAATAGACGGAATTAAAGTAGCTTGCGACGCCTCCATGAGAAGAAAGTCCGTATCTTTCCGACGCCCACCGGTGTATTGGTGGAACGAAGAGATTGCGCACCTACGCCGACAATGTAACAGCGCAAGGCGAAACTACCAAAGAGCCAGAAATCGAAACGCAAACTTTGCGGTGCAGCAAAGTGACTACAAAGAAAAGCGCACGGCGCTGAAACGGTCTATAAAAGCCAGTAAAACGAAATGTTTTCGAAGTCTATGTGACAGCGCAGATAAAGACCCCTGGGGTTCAGCATTTAAAGTAGTGACTGAAAAGCTACAAAAGTCGATACAACCGAAGATTTCATGCCCTAGAGAGTTGGAAAAAATAGTAAGCGCACTTTTCCCAGACCAACCACCATTTGAACGGGAAACATTTCCGTCTATAGAGAACGAAACGCCTCTAGTTACGGCAGAAGAAATTTTAAAAGCCGTTAAAAGCCTTAAAGAGAAAAAGGCACCAGGTCCTGATTTGATACCGAACCACATATTGAAGCTAACTGCAAATACCAACACCGAAGCGTTTGTACGGACGTACAATGAATGTCTTAAAGAAGGTATATTTCCCCCTATATGGAAGCGCCAGCGGTTACTACTCCTACCAAAGACTGGTAAACATCCAGGAGACCCGTCAGCATACCGCCCAATATGCATGCTTGACACAGCCGGAAAACTGTTCGAACGAATCCTTAGCGATAGGCTGAGCTCAGAAATTGAAGCAGGGGGAAACCTCTCAGAAACGCAGTTCGGCTTTAGAAAAAAGCGATCAACAGTTGACGCGGCTATGCTTGTTAAGAAGCTGGCAGAAGAAGCTATAAGTGGAGTAAGATGGAAAGGCGGATCTAAGAAATATTGCTTGGTCATGACACTTGACGTTAAAAATGCGTTCAATTCCGCTAGCTGGAGGAAAATTATCGAATCTCTCCGTGGCTTTCAAGTATCAAGATATTTGCGAAAAATCATAAGTAACTACTTGGAAGATAGAGTCCTAGTATATGATACAGACGAAGGCAGCAAAGAGTATAATATAACCGGAGGGGTTCCTCAAGGATCCGTTCTTGGACCATTGCTCTGGAACATTATGTATGACGGCATTCTGCGCTTGCAAGTACCTAAAGGTTCAAAAATTGTTGGTTTTGCAGATGATATAGCGGTGGTTATTGTTGCCAAGCATATAAAAGACGTGGAGCGAGAGGCAAACCTCATGACTGCACGAATTCAGACATGGCTGGAAGAAAATGGCCTGCAGTTAGCCGAACAGAAAACTGAGGCAGTGTTAATTAGCAGCAGAAAAATCCTTGAGGTTATTAAAATTAATGTCGGAGGACATGAAATTGTTTCAAAAGCTGCCCTTAAATATCTAGGCATTATGTTTGACGCTCGATTAGTATTTAAGACTCACGTACAATATGCAGTCGAGAAAGCAGAGAAGGTGGCAGCAGCGCTAACGAGGCTTATGGTAAATAAAGGAGGTCCTAAGCAGAAAAGTAGGCAGTTGTATGCAAGCGTAATACGCTCAGTACTACTATACGGGGCACCAATCTGGTCGGCTGCGCTTGAAAAAGTTTCATACGCAAGAGAAATGAGATCACTTTTTCGACTTTGCGCTATACGAGTGTGCAGTGCATTTAGAACAACCTCAGAAGAAGCGGCGCTAGTGGTGGCTGGGCTATGTCCAATCGAGATCTTGGTTAAGGAGGCTGTAGAAACCCCACTGAGTATTGCTGAACGCGAGGTGGTCAGGCGAAACTGTTTGCGGATGTGGCAGAGGCGGTGGAGCGCTGCGGGTAAGGGACGCTGGACGAATAGACTTATTCCTTCCTTAGATAAATGGTTAGATAGGCCACACGGTGAAGTAGATTTCCACCTTACCCAAATATTGACAGGTCACGGTTGCTTTAAGTCCTATTTATACAAGTATAAACATGATGATGACCCTTACTGCACCTTCTGTGCAAATCAGGTTGTTGAAGACGCCGAACACTGTTTCTTCGTCTGTCCGCGGTTTGCAATTGAAAGGGATGACTCGAGCATGAAGTTGAGGAGATCGCTTTCGGTTAAAAACCTTGTAGATACTATGCTAGAATCTAAAGAAAATTGGTCCGTTGTTTGCAATATGGCGAACAAAATCATAACTAAACTGCGTCAAGCGGAGCAACTCCGCAGAAATTCATAGAAAGGCAATAGGCCGCTCCCCCTCCGCGAAGTAATACTTAACGGTAGTTCCACGGAGCGAGGGAAACGGAGCAGGGGTGGGTTTTTAGTGCGGTGAGTCGAAAGGCAAGTCCCACACTTCGGCTTTCAATGCTTTGTGCCACCTCTAGAAAAAAAAAAAAAAAAAAAAAAAAAAAAAAAAAAAAAAAAAAAAACATATATATTAATGTGTACAGAAGAAGAACTCGAATAGAGATGATGAAATTTTTGCAAACAAATCCATATGACGCATTGTTATGAGTTAACTTGCTCCAAAATCGGTCGGGTTTAGTCTCAAATGTGTGGTAATACATACATATTCACGTGTACAAAATAAGAACTCGATTAAAGATGATGAAATTTTTGCAAAAAAATCCATTTGACCCATTGTTATGAGCAGCGTACTCATACCACATTGCTTTCGACAATCTAAAAAATTTGAACAAAAATTAAGTTTCTCCAAAATCGGTCGGGTTTACACTCAAATGTGTGGAAATACATATATATTCACGAGAACAAAATAAGAACTCGAATAAAAATGATGAAGTTTTTGCAAAAAAATCCATATGACGCATTGTTATGAGTAGCGTACTCATACCACATTGCTTTGGACAAACTTGAAAATTTTAACAAAAATTGATATCAACGGAGAAAACCAGTCTTCATTTCAACACACATTGTTATGAGTCGCGTCCTCATATCACATTGCTTTCGACAATCTAAAAAATTTTAACAAAAATTAACTTGCTCCAAAATCGGTCGGGTTTAGACTCAAATGTGTGGAAATACATACATACTCACGAGTACAAAATAAGAACTCGAATAAAGACGATGAAATTTTTGCAAATAAATCCAAATGACGCATTTTTAAGAGTAGCGTACTCATACCACAATGCTTTCGACAATCTAAACAAATTGAACAAAAATTAAGTTGCTCCAAAATCGGTCGGGTTTAGACTCAAATGTGTGGAAATACATATATAATCACGTGAACAATATAAGAACTCGAATAAAGTTGATGAAATTTTTGGAAAAAAATCCTTATGACGCATTGTTATGAGTAGCGTACTCATACCACATTGCTTTCGACAATCTTGAAGATTTGAACAAAAATTAAGTTGCTCCAAAATCGGTCGGGTTTAGACTCAAATGTGAGGAAATACATATATATTCACGTGAACATAATAAGAACTCGAATAAAGATGATGAAATTTTTGCAAAAAAATCAAAATGACGCATTGTTATGAGTAGCGCACTCATACGACATTGCTTTCGACAATCTTGAAAATTTGAACAAAAATTAACTTGCTCCAAAATCGGTCGGGTTTAGACTCAAACGTGTGGAAATACATATATTTTTACTCATACAAAATATGAACTCGATTAAAGATGACGAAATTTTTGCAAAAAAATCCATATGACGCATTGTTATGAGTATCGTACTCATACCACATTGCTTTCGACAATCTAAAAAATTTGAACAAAAATTAAGTTGCTCCAAAATCGGTCGGGTTTAGACTCAAATGTGTGGAAATACATACATATTCACGTGTACAAAATAAGAACTCGATTAAAGATGAAGGAATTTTTGCAAAAAAATCCAAATGACGCATTGTAATGAGTAGCGTACTCATACCACAATGCTTTCGACAACCTAAACAAATTGAACAAAAATTATGTTGCTCCAAAATCGGTCGGGTTTAGACTCAAATGTGTGGAAATACATATATATTCACGAGAACAATATAAGAACTCGAATAAAGTTGATGAAATTTTTGCAAAAAAATCCTTATGACGCAGTGCTATGAGTAGCGTACTCATACCACATTGCTTTCGACAATCTTGAAAATTTGAACAAAAATTAAGTTGCTCCAAAATCGGTCGGGTTTCGACTCAAATGTGTGGAAATACATATATATTCACGTGAACAAAATAAGAACTCGAAAAATAAGATGAAATTTTTGCAAAAAAATCCAAATGACGCATTGTTATGAGTAGCGTACTCATATCACATTGCTTTCGACAATCTTGAAAATTTGAACAAAAATTAACATGCTCCAAAATCAGTCAGGCTTAGACTCAAATATGTGGATTCACTTGAACAAAATAAGAACTCGAATAAAGATGATGAAATTTTTGCAAAAAATCCATATGGCACATTGTTATAAGTAGCGTACTCGTACGACATTGCTTTCGACAATCTTGAAAACTTGAACAAAAATTAAGTTGCTCCAAAATCGGTCGGGTTTAGACTCAAATGTGTGGAAAAATATATATATTCACGTGAACAAAATAAGAACTCGAATAAAGATGATGAAATTTTTGAAAAAAATCCATATTACCCATTATTATAAGTAGCGTACTCGTACGACATTGCTTTCGACAAACTTGAAAATTGAACAAAAATTAAGTTGCTCCAAAATCGGTCGGGTTTAGACTCAAATGTGTGGAAATACATATATATTCACGTATACAAATTAAGAACTCGAATAAAGATGTTGAAATTTTTGCAAAAAAATCCATATGACCCATTGTTATGAGTAGCGTACTCATACGACATTGCTTTCGACAATCTTGAAAATTTGAACAAAAATTAACATGCTCCAAAATCGGTCGGGTTTAGACTCAAATGTGCAGAAATACATACAAATTCTCGTGTACAAAATAAGAACTCGATTAAAGATGGTGAAATTTTTGAAAAAATCCATATGACACATTGTTATGAGTAACGTACTCGTACCACATTGCTTTCGACAATCTTGAAAATTATAAGAAAAATTAAGTAACTCCAAAATCGGTCGGTTTTATACTTAAATGTGTGGAAATACATATATATTCACGTCTACAAAATAAGAACTCGAATAAAGATGATGCAATTTTTGCAAAAAAGTCCATACGACACATTGTTATGAGTAGCGTACTCATACGACATTGCTTTCGACAATCTTGAAAATTTGAATAAAAATTAAGTTGCTCCCAAATCGGTCGGGTTTAGACTCAAATGTGTGGAAATACATACATATTCAGGAGTACAAATAAGAACTCGAATAAAGACGATGAAATTTTTGCAAAAAAATCCAAATGACGCATTTTTATGAGTAGCGTACACACACCACAATGCTTTCGACAATCTAAACAAATTGAACAAAAATTAAGTTGCTCCAAAATCGGTCGGGTTTAGACTCAAATGTGTGGAAATACATATTTATTCACGTGAACAATATAAGAACTCGAATAAAGTTGATGAAATTTTTGCAAAAAAATCCTTATGACGCATTCTTATGAGTAGCGTACTCATACCACATTGTTTTCGACAATCTTGAAAATTTGAACAAAATTTAAGTTGCTCCAAAATCGGTCGGGTTTAGACTCAAATGTCTGGAAATACATATCTATTCACGTATACAAACTAAGAACTCGAATGAAGATGTTGAAATTTTTGCAAAAAAATCCATATGACCCATTGTTATGAGTAGCGTACTCATACGACATTGCTTTCGACAATCTTGAAAATTTGAACAAAAATTAACATGCTCCAAAATCGGTCGGGTTTAGACTCAAATGTGCGGAAATACATACATATTCACGTGTACAAAATAAGAACTCGATTAAAGATGGTGAAATTTTTGAAAAAATCCATATGACACATTGTTATGAGTAACGTACTCGTACCACATTGCTTTCGACAATCTTGAAAATTATAAGAAAAATTAAGTAACTCCAAAATCGGTCGGTTTTATACTTAAATGTGTGGAAATACATATATATTCACGTCTACAAAATAAGAACTCGAATAAAGACGATGAAATTTTTGCAAAAAAGTCCATATGACACATTGTTATGAGTAGCGTACTCATACGACATTGCTTTCGACAATCTTGAAAATTTGAATAAAAATTAAGTTGCTCCAAAATCGGTCGGGTTTAGATTCAAATGTGTGGAAACACATATATATTCACGTATACAAAATAAGAACTCGAATAAAGATGTTGAAATTTTTGCAAAAAAGTCCATACGACACATTGTTATGAGTAGCGTACTCATACGACATTGCTTTCGACAATCTTGAAAATTTGAATAAAAATTAAGTTGCTCCAAAATCGGTCGGGTTTTATACTTAAATGTGTGGAAATACATACATATTCACGTATACAAAATAAGAACTCGAATAAAGATGATGAAATTTTTGCAAAAAAATCCAAACGACGCATTGTTATGAGTAGCGCACTCATACCACATTGCTTTCGACAATCTAAAAAATTTGAACAAAAATTAACTTGCTCCAAAATTGGTCGGGTTTAGACTCAAATGTGTGGAAATACATATATTTTTACGGATACAAAATAAGAACTCGAATAAAGATGAAGAAATTTTTGCAAAAAAATCCATATGACCCATTGTTATGAGTAGCGTACTCATACGACATTGCTTTCGACAATCTTGAAAATTTGAACAAAAATTAACTTGCTCCAAAATCGGTCGGGTTTAGAATCAAATGTGTGGAAATACATATATTTTTACTCATACAAAATATGAACTCGATTAAAGATGATTAAATTTTTGCAAAAAAATCCATATGACGCATTGTTATGAGTATCGTACTCATACCACATTGCTTTCGACAATCTAAAAAATTTTAACAAAAATTAAGTTGCTCCAAAATCGGTCGGGTTTAGACTCAAATGTGTGGAAATACATATATATTCTTGTGAACAATATAAGAACTCGAATAAAGTTGATGAAATTTTTGCAAAAAAATCCTTATGACGCATTGTTATGAGTAGGGTACTCATACCACATTGCTTTCGACAATCTAAAAAATTTGAACAAAAATTAAGTTGCTCCAAAATCGGTCGGGTTTAGACTCAAATGTGTGGAAATACATATATATTCACGTGAACAATATAAGAACTCGAATAAAGTTGATGAAATTTTTGCAAAAAAATCCATAGGACGCATTGTTATGAGTAGCGTACTCGTACCACATTGCTTTCGACAATCCTGAAAATTATAAGAAAAATTAAGTAACTCCAAAATCGGTCGGTTTTATACTTAAATTTGTGGAAATACATATATATTCACGTCTACAAAATAAGAACTCGAATAAAGACGATGAAATTTTTGCAAAAAAGTCCATATGACACATTGTTATGAGTAGCGTACTCATACGACATTGCTTTCGACAATCTTGAAAATTTGAATAAAAATTAAGTTGCTCCAAAATCGGTCGGGTTTTATACTTAAATGTGTGGAAATACATACATATTCACGTGTACAAAATAATAACTTGAATAAAGACGATGAAATTTTTGCAAAAAAGTCCATATGACGCGTTGTTATGAGTAGCGTACTCATACCACATTGTTTTCGACAATCTTGAAAATTTGAACAAAAATTAAGTTGCTCCAAAATCGGTCGGGTTTAGACTCAAATGTGTGGAAATACATATATATTCACGTGAACAAAATAAGAACTCGAATAAAGTTGATGAAATTTTTGCAAAAAAATCCATATGACGCATTGTTATGAGTAGCGTACTCGTACCACATTGCTTTCGACAATCTTGAAAATTATAAGAAAAATTAAGTAACTCCAAAATCGGTCGGTTTTATACTTAAATGTGTGGAAATACATACATATTCACGTGTACAAAATAATGACTCGAATAAAGACGATGAAATTTTTGCAAAAAAGTCCATATGACGCGTTGTTATGAGTAGCGTACTCATACCACATTGTTTTCGACAATCTTGAAAATTTGAACAAAAATTAAGTTGCTCCAAAATCGGTCGGGTTTAGACTCAAATGTGTGGAAATACATATATAATCACGTGAACAAAATAAGAACTCGAATAAAGTTGATGAAATTTTTGCAAAAAAATCCATATGACGCATTGTTATGAGTAGCGTACTCGTACCACATTGCTTTCGACAATCTTGAAAATTATAAGAAAAATTAAGTAACTCCAAAATCGGGCGGTTTTATACTTAAGTGTGTGGAAATACATATATATTCACGTCTACAAAATAAGAACTCGAATAAATACGATGAAATTTTTGCAAAAAAGTCCATATGACACATTGTTATGAGTAGCGTACTCATACCGCACTGCTTTCGACAATCTTGAAAATTTGAACAAAAATTAAGTTGCTCCAAAATCGGTCGGGTTTAGATTCAAATGTGTGGAAACACATATATATTCACGTATACAAAATAAGAACTCGAATAAAGATGATGAAATTTTTGCAAAAAAATCCAAATAACGCATTGTTATGAGTAGCGCACTCATACCACATTGCTTTCGACAATCTAAAAAATTTGAACAAAAATTAACTTGCTCCAAAATTGGTCGGGTTTAGACTCAAATGTGTGGAAATACATATATTTTTACGGATACAAAATAAGAACTCGAATAAAGATGAAGAAATTTTTGCAAAAAAATCCATATGACCCATTGTTATGAGTAGCGTACTCAAACGACACTGCTTTCGACAATCTTGAAAATTTGAACAAAAATTAACTTGCTCCAAAATCGGTCGGGTTTAGAATCAAATGTGTGGAAATACATATATTTTTACTCATACAAAATATGAACTCGATTAAAGATGATGAAATTTTTGCAAAAAAATCCATATGACGCATTGTTATGAGTATCGTACTCATACCACATTGCTTTCGACAATCTAAAAAATTTTAACAAAAATTAAGTTGCTCCAAAATCGGTCGGGTTTAGACTCAAATGTGTGGAAATACATATATATTCTTGTGAACAATATAAGAACTCGAATAAAGTTGATGAAATTTTTGCAAAAAAATCCTTATGACGCATTGTTATGAGTAGGGTACTCATACCACATTGCTTTCGACAATCTAAAAAATTTGAACAAAAATTAAGTTGCTCCAAAATCGGTCGGGTTTAGACTCAAATGTGTGGAAATACATATACATATATTCACGTGAACAATTTAAGAACTCGAATAAAGTTGATGAAATTTTTGCAAAAAAACCCATATGACGCATTGTTATGAGTAGCGTACTCATACCACATTGCTTTTGACAATCTTGAAAATTTGAACAAAAATTAACTTGCTCTAAAATCGGTCGGGTTTAGACTCAAATGTGTAAAAATACATATACATTCACGTGAACAAAATAAGAACTCGAACAAAGATGATGCAATTTTTGCAACAAAATCCATATGACGCATTGATATGAGTAGCGTACTCATACGACATTGCTTTCGACAATCTTGAAAATTATAAGAAAAATTAAGTAGCTCCAAAATCGGTCGGACTTAGACTCAAATGTGTGGAAATAAATATATTTTTACGGATACAAAATATGAACTCGATTAAAGAAGATGAAATTTTTGCAAAAACATCCATATGACCCATTGTTATGAGAAGCGTACTCATACGACATTGCTTTCGACAATCTGGAAAATTTTAACAAAAATTAAGTTGCTCCAAAATCGGTCGGGTTTAGACTCAAATGTGTGGAAATACATATATATTCACGTGTACAAACTAAGAACTCGATTAAAGATGGTGAAATTTTTGCAAAAAAGTCCATATAACACATTGTTATGAGTCGCGTACTCATATCACATTGCTTTCGACAATCTAAAAAATTTTAACAAAAATTAACTTGCTCCAAAATCGGTCGGGTTTAGACTCAACTGTGTGAAAATACATACATACTCACGAGTACAAAATAAGAACTCGAATAAAGACGATGAAATTTTTGCAAAAAAATCCAAATGACACATTTTTATGAGTAGCGTACTGATACCACAATGCTTTCGACAATCTAAACAAATTGAACAAAAATTAAGTTGCTCCAAAATCGGTCGGGTTTAGACTCAAATGTGTGGAAATACATATATATTCACGTGAACAATATAAGAACTCGAATAAAGTTGATGAAATTTTTGCAAAAAAATCCTTATGACGCATTGTTATGAGTAGCGTACTCATACCACATTGCTTTCGACAATCTTGATTATTGAACAAAAATTAAGTTGCTCGAAAATCGGTCGGGATTAGACTCAAATGTGAGGAAATACATATATATTCACGTGAACATAATAAGAACTCGAATAAAGATGATGAAATTTTTGCAAAAAAATCCAAATGACGCATTGTTATGAGTAGCGCACTCATACCACATTGCTTTCGACAATCTAAAAAATTTGAACAAAAATTAACTTGCTCCAAAATCGGTCGGGTTTAGACTCAAATGTGTGGAAATACATATATTTTTAAGGATACAAAATAATAACTCGAATAAAGATGATGAAATGTTTGCAAAAAAATCCATATGACCCATTGTTATGAGTAGCGTACTCATACGACATTGCTTTCGACAATCTTGAAAATTTGAACAAAAATTAACTTGCTCCAAAATCGGTCGGGTTTAGACTCAAATGTGTGGAAATACATATATTTTTACTCATACAAAATATGAACTCGATTAAAGATGATGAAATTTTTGCAAAAAAATCCATATGACGCATTGTTATGAGTATCGTACTCATACCACATTGCTTTCGACAATCTAAAAAATTTGAACAAAAATTAAGTTGCTCCAAAATCGGTCGGGTTAAGACTCAAATGTGTGGAAATACATACATATTCACGTGTACAAAATAAGAACTCGATTAAAGATGATGGAATTTTTGCAAAAAAATCCAAATGACGCATTGTTATGAGTAGCGTACTCATACCACAATGCTTTCGACAATCTAAACAAATTGAAAAAAAATTAAGTTGCTCCAAAATCGGTCGGGTTTAGACTCAAATGTGTGGAAATACATATATATTCACGAGAACAATATAAGAACTCGAATAAAGTTGATGAAATTTTTGCAAAAAAATCCTTATGACGCAGTGTTATGAGTAGCGTACTCATACCACATTGCTTTCGACAATCTTGAAAATTTGAACAAAAATTAAGTTGCTCCAAAATCGGTCGGGTTTCGACTCAAATGTGTGGAAATACATATATATTCTTGTGAACAAAATAAGAACTCGAATAAAGATGATGAAATTTTTGCAAAAAAATCCAAATGACGCATTGTTATGAGTAGCGCACTCATACGACATTGCTTTCGACAATCTTGAAAATTTGAACAAAAATTAACTTGCTCCAAAATCGGTCGGGTTTAGACTCAAATGTGTGGAAATACATATATTTTTATTCATACAAAATATGAACTCGATTAAAGATGATGAAATTTTTGCAAAAAAATCCTTATGACGCAGTGTTATGAGTAGCGTACTCATACCACATTGCTTTCGACAATCTTGAAAATTTGAACAAAAATTAAGTTGCTCCAAAATCGGTCGGGTTTAGACTCAAATGTGTGGAAATACATATATTTTTACGGATACAAAATAAGAACTCGAATAAAGATGATGAAATTTTTGCAAAAAAATCCATATGACCCATTGTAATGAGTAGCGTACTCATACGACATTGCTTTCGACAATCTTGAAAATTTGAACCAAAATTAACTTGCTCCAAAATCGGTCGGGTTTAGACTCAAATGTGTGAAAATACATATATATTCACGTAAACAAAATAAGAACTCGGATAAAGATGATGAAATTTTTGCAAAAAAATCCATATGACCCATTGTTATGAGTAGCGTACTCGTACGACATTGCTTTCAACAATCTGGAAAATTTGAACAAAAAATAACTTGCTCCAAAATCGGTCGGGTTTAGACTCAAATGTGTGGAAATACATATATATTCACGTATACAAAATAAGAACTCGAATAAAGATGATGAATGTTTTGCAAAAAAATCCAAATGACGCATTGTTATGAGTAGCGTACTCATACCACATTGCTTTCGACAATCTAAAAAATTTGAACAAAAATTAAGTTGCTCCAAAATCGGTCGGGTTTAGACTCAAATGTGTGGAAACACAAAATATGAACTCGATTAAAGATGATGAAATTTTTGCAAAAAAATCCATATGACGCATTGCGATGAGTCGCGTACTCATACCACATTGCTTTCGACAATCTAAAAAATTTTAACAAAAATTAAGTTGCTCCAAAATCGGTCGGGTTTAGACTCAAATGTGTGGAAATGCATACATATTCACGTGTACAAAATAAGAACTCGATTAAAGATGGTGGAATTTTTGCAAAAAAGTCCATATGACACATTGTTATGAGTAGCGTACTCATACCACATTGCTTTCGACAATCTTGAAAATTTGAACAAAAATTAACTTGCTCCAAAATCGGTCGGGTTTAGACTCAAATGTGTGGAAATACATATATTTTTACGGATACAAAATAAGAACTCGAATAAAGATGATGAAATGTTTGCAAAAAAATCCATATGACCCACTGTTATGAGTAGCGTACTCATACGACATTGCTTCCGACAATCTTGAAAATTTGAACAAAAATTAACTTGCTCCAAAATCGGTCGGGTTTAGACTCAAATGTGTGGAAATACATATATTTTTACTCATACAAAATATGAACTCGATTAAAGATGATGAAATTTTTGCAAAAAAATCCAAATGACGCATTGTAATGAGTAGCGTACTCATACCACAATGCTTTCGACAACCTAAACAAATTGAACAAAAATTATGTTGCTCCAAAATCGGTCGGGTTTAGACTCAAATGTAGGGAAATACATATATATTCACGAGAACAATATAAGAACTCGAATAAAGTTGATGAAATTTTTGCAAAAAAATCCTTATGACGCAGTGCTATGAGTAGCGTACTCATACCACATTGCTTTCGACAATCTTGAAAATTTGAACAAAAATTAAGTTGCTCCAAAATCGGTCGGGTTTCGACTCAAATGTGTGGAAATACATATATATTCACGTGAACAAAATAAGAACTCGAATAAAGATGATGAAATTTTTGCAAAAAAATCCAAATGACGCATTGTTATGAGTAGCGTACTCATATCACATTGCTTTCGACAATCTTGAAAATTTGAACAAAAATTAACATGCTCCAAAATCAGTCAGGTTTAGACTCAAATATGTGGATTCACTTGAACAAAATAAGAACTCGAATAAAGATGATGAAATTTTTGCAAAAAATCCATGTGACACATTGTTATAAGTAGCGTACACGTACGACATTGCTTTCGACAATCTTGAAAACTTGAACAAAAATTAAGTTGCTCCAAAATCGGTCGGGTTTAGACTCAAATGTGTGGAAAAACATATATATTTACGTGAACAAAATAAGAACTCGAATAAAGATGATGAAATTTTTGAAAAAAATCCATATTACCCATTATTATAAGTAGCGTACTCGTACGACATTGCTTTCGACAAACTTGAAAATTTGAACAAAAATTAAGTTGCTCCAAAATCGGTCGGGTTTAGACTCAAATGTGTGGAAATACATATATATTCACGTATACAAAATAAGAACTCGAATAAAGATGATGAATGTTTTGCAAAAAAATCCAAATGACGCATTGTTATGAGTAGCGTACTCATACCACATTGCTTTCGACAATCTAAAAAATTTGAACAAAAATTAAGTTGCTCCAAAATCAGTCGGGTTTAGACACAAATGTGTGGAAATACATATATATTCACGTGACCAAAATAAGAACTCGATTAAAGATGGTGGAATTTTTGCAAAAAAGTCCATATGACACATTGTTATGAGTAGCGTACTCACCCCACATTGCTTTCGACAATCTTGAAAATTTGAACAAAAATTAAGTTGCTCCAAAATCGGTCGGGTTTAGACTCAAATGTGTGGAAACACAAAATATGAACTCGATTAAAGATGATGAAATTTTTGCAAAAAAATCCATATGACGCATTGCGATGAGTCGCGTACTCATACCACATTGCTTTCGACAATCTAAAAAATTTTAACAAAAATTATGTTGCTCCAAAATCGGTCGGGTTTAGACTCAAATGTGTGGAAATGCATACATATTCACGTGTACAAAATAAGAACTCGATTAAAGATGGTGGAATTTTTGCAAAAAAGTCCATATGACACATTGTTATGAGTAGCGTACTCATACCACATTGCTTTCGACAATCTTGAAAATTTGAACAAAAATTAACTTGCTCCAAAATCGGTCGGGTTTAGACTCAAATGTGTGGAAATACATATATTTTTACGGATACAAAATATGAACTCGATTAAAGATGATGAAATGTTTGCAAAAAAATCCTTATGACCCACTGTTATGAGTAGCGTACTCATACGACATTGCTTTCGACAATCTTGAAAATTTGAACAAAAATTAACTTGCTCCAAAATCGGTCGGGTTTAGACTCAAATGTGTGGAAATACATATATTTTTACTCATACAAAATATGAACTCGATTAAAGATGATGAAATTTTTGCAAAAAAATCCATATGACGCATTGTTATGAGTATCGTACTCATACCACATTGCTTTCGACAATCTAAAAAATTTGAACAAAAACTAAGTTGCTCCAAAATCGGTCGGGTTTAGACTCAAATGTGTGGAAATACATACATATTCACGTGTACAAAATAAGAACTCGATTAAAGATGATGGAATTTTTGCAAAAAAATCCAAATGACGCATTGTAATGAGTAGCGTACTCATACCACAATGCTTTCGACAACCTAAACAAATTGAACAAAAATTATGTTGCTCCAAAATCGGTCGGGTTTAGACTCAAATGTGTGGAAATACATATATATTCACGAGAACGATATAAGAACTCGAATAAAGTTGATGAAATTTTTGCAAAAAAATCCTTATGACGCAGTGCTATGAGTAGCGTACTCATACCACATTGCTTTCGACAATCTTGAAAATTTGAACAAAAATTAAGTTGCTCCAAAATCGGTCGGGTTTCGACTCAAATGTGTGGAAATACATATATATTCACGTGAACAAAATAAGAACTCGAATAAAGATGATGAAATTTTTGCAAAAAAATCCAAATGACGCATTGTTATGAGTAGCGTACTCATATCACATTGCTTTCGACAATCTTGAAAATTTGAACAAAAATTAACATGCTCCAAAATCAGTCAGGTTTAGACTCAACTATGTGGATTCACTTGAACAAAATAAGAACTCGAATAAAGATGATGAAATTTTTGCAAAAAATCCATGTGACACATTGTTATAAGTAGCGTACTCGTACGACATTGCTTTCGACAATCTTGAAAACTTGAACAAAAATTAAGTTGCTCCAAAATCGGTCGGGTTTAGACTCAAATGTGTGGAAAAACATATATATTCACGTGAACAAAATAAGAACTCGAATAAAGATGATGAAATTTTTGAAAAAAATCCATATTACCCATTATTATAAGTAGCGTACTCGTACGACATTGCTTTCGACAAACTTGAAAATTTGAACAAAAATTAAGTTGCTCCAAAATCGGTCGGGTTTAGACTCAAATGTGTGGAAATACATATATATTCACGTATAGAAATTAAGAACTCGAATAAAGATGTTGAAATTTTTGCAAAAAAATCCATATGACCCATTGTTATGAGTAGCGTACTCATACGACATTGCTTTCGACAATCTTGAAAATTTGAACAAAAATTAACATGCTCCAAAATCGGTCGGGTTTAGACTCAAATGTGCAGAAATACATACAAATTCACGTGTACAAAATAAGAACTCGATTAAAGATGGTGAAATTTTTGAAAAAATCCATATGACACATTGTTATGAGTAACGTACTCGTACCACATTGCTTTCGACAATCTTGAAAATTATAAGAAAAATTAAGTAACTCCAAAATCGGTCGGTTTTATACTTAAATGTGTGGAAATTCATATATATTCACGTCTACAAAATAAGAACTCGAATAAAGATGATGCAATTTTTGCAAAAGAGTCCATATAACACATTGTTATGAGTCGCGTACTCATATCACATTGCTTTCGACAATCTAAAAAATTTTAACAAAAATTAACTTGCTCCAAAATCGGTCGGGTTTAGGCTCAAATGTGTGGATATACATACATATTCACGTGTACAAACTAAGAACTCGATTAAAGATGGTGGAATTTTTGCAAAAGAGTCCATATAACACATTGTTATGAGTCGCGTACTCATATCACATTGCTTTCGACAATCTAAAAAATTTTAACAAAAATTAACTTGCTCCAAAATCGGTCGGGTTTAGACTCAAATGTGTGGATATACATACATATTCAGGAGTACAAATAAGAACTCGAATAAAGACGATGAAATTTTTGCAAAAAAATCCAAATGACGCATTTTTATGAGTAGCGTACTCACACCACAATGCTTTCGACAATCTAAACAAATTGAACAAAAATTAAGTTGCTCCAAAATCGGTCGGGTTTAGACTCAAATGTGTGGAAATACATATTAATTCACGTGAACAATATAAGAACTCGAATAAAGTTGATGAAATTTTTGCAAAAAAATCCTTATGACGCATTCTTATGAGTAGCGTACTCATACCACATTGTTTTCGACAATCTCGAAAATTTTAACAAAAATTAAGTTGCTCCAAAATCGGTCGGGTTTAGACTCAAATGTGTGGAAATACATATCTATTCACGTATACAAACTAAGAACTCGAATGAAGATGTTGGAATTTTTGCAAAAAAATCCATATGACCCATTGTTATGAGTAGCGTACTCATACGACATTGCTTTCGACAATCTTGAAAATTTGAACAAAAATTAACATGCTCCAAAATCGGTCGGGTTTAGACTCAAATGTGCGGAAATACATACATATTCACGTGTACAAAATAAGAACTCGATTAAAGATGGTGAAATTTATGCAAAAATCCATATGACACATTGTTATGAGTAACGTACTCGTACCACATTGCTTTCGACAATCTTGTAAATTATAAGAAAAATTAAGTAACTCCAAAACCGGTCGGTTTTATACTTAAATGTGTGGAAATACATATATATTCACGTCTACAAAATAAGAACTCGAATAAAGACGATGAAATTTTTGCAAAAAAGTCCATATGACACATTGTTATGAGTAGCGTACTCATACGACATTGCTTTCGACAATCTTGAAAATTTTAATAAAAATTAAGTTGCTCCAAAATCGGTCGGGTTTAGATTCAAATGTGTGGAAACACATATATATTCACGTATACAAAATAAGAACTCGAATAAAGATGTTGAAATTTTTGCAAAAAAGTCCATACGACACATTGTTATGAGTAGCGTACTCATACGACATTGCTTTCGACAATCTTGAAAATTTGAATAAAAATTAAGTTGCTCCAAAATCGGTCGGGTTTTATACTTAAATGTGTGGAAATACATACATATTCACGTGTACAAAATAAGAACTCGAATAAAGAAGATGAAATTTTTGCAAAAAAGTCCATATGACACATTGTTATGAGTAGCGTACTCATACCAATTTGCTTTCGACAATCTAAAAAATTTTAACAAAAATTAAGTTGCTCCAAAATCGGTCGGGTTTAGACTCCAACGTGTTGAAATACATATATATTCACGTAAACAAAATAAGAACTCGAATAAAGTTGATGAAATTTTTGCAAAAAAATCCATATGACGCATTGTTATGAGTAGCGTACTCGTACCACATTGCTTTCGACAATCCTGAAAATTATAAGAAAAATTAAGTAACTCCAAAATCGGTCGGTTTTATACTTAAATGTGTGGAAATACATATATATTCACGTCTACAAAATAAGAACTCGAATAAAGACGATGAAATTTTTGCAAAAAAGTCCATATGACACATTTTTATGAGTAGCGTACTCATACGACATTGCTTTCGACAATCTTGAAAATTTGAATAAAAATTAAGTTGCTCCAAAATCGGTCGGGTTTTATACTTAAATGTGTGGAAATACATACATATTCACGTGTACAAAATAAGAACTCGAATAAAGACGATGAAATTTTTGCAAAAAAGTTTATATGACGCGTTGTTATGAGTAGCGTACTCATACCACATTGTTTTCGACAATCTTGAAAATTTGAACAAAAATTAAGTTGCTCCAAAATCGGTCGGGTTTAGACTCAAATGTGTGGAAATACATATATATTCACGTGAACAAAATAAGAACTCGAATAAAGTTGATGAAATTTTTGCAAAAAAATCCATATGACGCATTGTTATAAGTAGCGTACTCGTACCACATTGCTTTCGACAATCTTGAAAATTATAAGAAAAATTAAGTAACTCCAAAATCGGTCGGTTTTATACTCAAATGTGTGGAAATACATATATATTCACGTCTACAAAATAAGAACTCGAATAAAGACGATGAAATTTTTGCAAAAAAAGTCCATATGACACATTGTTATGAGTAGCGCACTCATACCACATTGCTTTCGACAATCTAAAAAATTTGAACAAAAATTAACTTGCTCCAAAATTGGTCGGGTTTAGACTCAAATGTGTGGAAATACATATATTTTTACGGATACAAAATAAGAACTCGAATAAAGATGAAGAAATTTTTGCAAAAAAATCCAAATGACGCATTGTTATGAGTAGCGCACTCATACCACATTGCTTTCGACAATCTAAAAAATTTGAACAAAAATTAACTTGCTCCAAAATTGGTCGGGTTTAGACTCAAATGTGTGGAAATACATATATTTTTACGGATACAAAATAAGAACTCGAATAAAGATGAAGAAATTTTTGCAAAAAAATCCATATGACGCATTGTTATGAGTATCGTACTCATACCACATTGCTTTCGACAATCTAAAAAATTTTAACAAAAATTAAGTTGCTCCAAAATCGGTCGGGTTTAGACTCAAATGTGTGGAAATACATATATATTCTTGTGAACAATATAAGAACTCGAATAAAGTTGATGAAATTTTTGCAAAAAAATCCTTATGACGCATTGTTATGAGTAGGGTACTCATACCACATTGCTTTCGACAATCTAAAAAATTATAAGAAAAATTAATTAGCTCCAAAATCGGTCGGATTTTGACTCAAATGTGTGGAAATATATATATATTCACGTCGACAAAATAAGAACTCGAATAAAGATGATGAAATTTTTGCAAAAAAGGCCATATGACACATTGTTATGAGTAGCGTACTCATACCGCACTGCTTTTGACAATCTTGAAAATTTGAACAAAAATTAAGTTGCTCCAAAATCGGTCGGGTTCAGATTCAAATGTGTGGAAACACATATATATTCACGTATACAAAATAAGAACTCGAATAAAGATGATGAAATTTTTGCAAAAAAATCCAAATGACGCATTGTTATGAGTAGCGCACTCATACCACATTGCTTTCGACAATCTAAAAAATTTGAACAAAAATTAACTTGCTCCAAAATTGGTCGGGTTTAGACTCAAATGTGTGGAAATACATATATTTTTACGGATACAAAATAAGAACTCGAATAAAGATGAAGAAATTTTTGCAAAAAAATCCATATGACCCATTGTTATGAGTAGCGTACTCATACGACATTGCTTTCGACAATCTTGAAAATTTGAACAAAAATTAACTTGCTCCAAAATCGGTCGGGTTTAGAATCAAATGTGTGGAAATACATATATTTTTACGGATACAAAATAAGAACTCGAATAAAGATGAAGAAATTTTTGCAAAAAAATCCAAATGACGCATTGTTATGAGTAGCGCACTCATACCACATTGCTTTCGACAATCTAAAAAATTTTAACAAAAATTAAGTTGCTCCAAAATCGGTCGGGTTTAGACTCAAATGTGTGGAAATACATATATATTCTTGTGAACAATATAAGAACTCGAATAAAGTTGATGAAATTTTTGCAAAAAAATCCTTATGACGCATTGTTATGAGTAGGGTACTCATACCACATTGCTTTCGACAATCTAAAAATTTGAACAAAAATTAAGTTGCTCCAAAATCGGTCGGGTTTAGACTCAAATGTGTGGAAATACATATATATTCACGTGAACAATATAAGAACTCGAATAAAGTTTATGAAATTTTTGCAAAAAAATCCATAGGACGCATTGTTATGAGTAGCGTACTCGTAACACATTGCTTTCGACAATCCTGAAAATTATAAGAAAAATTAAGTAACTCCAAAATCGGTCGGTTTTATACTTAAATGTGTGGAAATACATATATATTCACGTCTACAAAATAAGAACTCGAATAAAGACGATGAAATTTTTGCAAAAAAGTCCATATGACACATTGTTATGAGTAGCGTACTCATACGACATTGCTTTCGACAATCTTGAAAATTTGAATAAAAATTAAGTTGCTCCAAAATCGGTCGGGTTTTATACTTAAATGTGTGGAAATACATACATATTCACGTGTACAAAATAAGAACTCGAATAAAGACGATGAAATTTTTGCAAAAAAGTCCATATGACGCGTTGTTATGAGTAGCGTACTCATACCACATTGTTTTCGACAATCTTGAAAATTTGAACAAAAATTAAGTTGCTCCAAAATCGGTCGGGTTTAGACTCAAATGTGTGGAAATACATATATATTCACGTGAACAAAATAAGAACTCGAATAAAGTTGATGAAATTTTTGCAAAAAAATCCATATGACGCATTGTTAAGAGTAGCGTACTCGTACCACATTGCTTTCGACAATCTTGAAAATTATAAGAAAAATTAAGTAACTCCAAAATCGGTCGGTTTTATACTTAAATGTGTGGAAATACATATATATTCACGTCTACAAAATAAGAACTCGAATAAAGACGATGAAATTTTTGCAAAAAAGTCCATATGACACATTGTTATGAGTAGCGTACTCATACCGCACTGCTTTCGACAATCTTGAAAATTTGAACAAAAATTAAGTTGCTCCAAAATCGGTCGGGTTTAGATTCAAATGTGTGGAAACACATATATATTCACGTATACAAAATAAGAACTCGAATAAAGATGATGAAATTTTTGCAAAAAAATCCAAATAACGCATTGTTATGAGTAGCGCACTCATACCACATTGCTTTCGAAAATCTAAAAAATTTGAACAAAAATTAACTTGCTCCAAAATTGGTCGGGTTTAGACTCAAATGTGTGGAAATACATATATATTTACGGATACAAAATAAGAACTCGAATAAAGATGAAGAAATTTTTGCAAAAAAATCCATATGACCCATTGTTATGAGTAGCGTACTCATACGACATTGCTTTCGACAATCTTGAAAATTATAAGAAAAATTAAGTAGCTCCAAAATCGGTCGGACTTAGACTCAAATGTGTGGAAATATATATATTTTTACGGATACAAAATATGAACTCGATTAAAGAAGATGAAATTTTTGCAAAAACATCCATATGACCCATTGTTATGAGTAGCGTACTCATACGACATTGCTTTCGACAATCTGGAAAATTTTAACAAAAATTAAGTTGCTCCAAAATCGGTCGGGTTTAGAATCAAATGTGTGGAAATACATATATTTTTACTCATACAAAATATGAACTCGATTAAAGATGATGAAATTTTTGCAAAAAAATCCATATGACGCATTGTTATGAGTATCGTACTCATACCACATTGCTTTCGACAATCTAAAAAATTTTAACAAAAATTAAGTTGCTCCAAAATCGGTCGGGTTTAGACTCAAATGTGTGGAAATACATATATATTCTTGTGAACAATATAAGAACTCGAATAAAGTTGATGAAATTTTTGCAAAAAAATCCTTATGACGCATTGTTATGAGTAGGGTACTCATACCACATTGCTTTCGACAATCTAAAAAATTTGAACAAAAATTAAGTTGCTCCAAAATTGGTCGGGTTTAGACTCAAATGTGTGGAAATACATATATATTCACGTGAACAATATAAGAACTCGAATAAAGTTGATGAAATTTTTGCAAAAAAACCCATATGACGCATTGTTATGAGTAGCGTACTCATACCACATTGCTTTTGACAATCTTGAAAATTTGAACAAAAATTAACTTGCTCTAAAATCGGTCGGGTTTAGACTCAAATGTGTAAAAATACATATACATTCACGTGAACAAAATAAGAACTCGAACAAAGATTATGCAATTTTTGCAACAAAATCCATATGACGCATTGATATGAGTAGCGTACTCATACGACATTGCTTTCGACAATCTTGAAAATTATAAGAAAAATTAAGTAGCTCCAAAATCGGTCGGACTTAGACTCAAATGTGTGGAAATACATATATTTTTACGGATACAAAATATGAACTCGATTAAAGAAGATGAAATTTTTGCAAAAACATCCATATCACCCATTGTTATGAGTAGCGTACTCATACGACATTGCTTTCGACAATCTGGAAAATTTTAACAAAAATTACGTTGCTCCAAAATCGGTCGGGTTTAGACTCAAATGTGTGGAAATACATATATATTCACGTGTACAAACTAAGTACTTGATTAAAGATGGTGGAATTTTTGCAAAAAAGTCCATATAACACATTGTTATGAGTCGCGTACTCTTATCACATTGCTTTCGACAATCTAAAAAATTTTAACAAAAATTAACTTGCTCCAAAATCGGTCGGGTTTAGACTCAAATGTGTGGAAATACATACATACTCACGAGTACAAAATAAGAACTCGAATAAAGACGATGAAATTTTTGCAAAAAAATCCAAATGACACATTTTTATGAGTAGCGTACTCATACCACAATGCTTTCGACAATCTAAACAAATTGAACAAAAATTAAGTTGCTCCAAAATCGGTCGGGTTTAGACTCAAATGTGTGGAAATACATACATACTCACGAGTACAAAATAAGAACTCGAATAAAGACGATGAAATTTTTGCAAAAAAATCCAAATGACGCATTGTTATGAGTAGCGCACTCATACCACATTGCTTTCGACAATCTAAAAAATTTGAACAAAAATTAACTTGCTCCAAGATCGGTCGGGTTTAGACTCAAATGTGTGGAAATACATATATTTTTACGGATACAAAATAATAACTCGAATACAGATGATGAAATGTTTGCAAAAAAATCCATATGACCCATTGTTATGAGTAGCGTACTCATACGACATTGCTTTCGACAATATTGAAAATTTGAACAAAAATTAACTTGCTCCAAAATCGGTCGGGTTTAGACTCAAATGTGTGGAAATACATATATTTTTACTCATACAAAATATGAACTCGATTAAAGATGATGAAATTTTTGCAAAAAAATCCATATGACGCATTGTTATGAGTATCGTACTCATACCACATTGCTTTCGACAATCTAAAAAATTTGAACAAAAATTAAGTTGCTCCAAAATCGGTCGGGTTTAGAATCAAATGTGTGGAAATACATATATTTTTACTCATACAAAATATGAACTCGATTAAAGATGATGAAATTTTTGCAAAAAAATCCATATGACGCATTGTTATGAGTATCGTACTCATACCACATTGCTTTCGACAATCTAAAAAATTTTAACAAAAATTAAGTTGCTCCAAAATCGGTCGGGTTTAGACTCAAATGTGTGGAAATACATATATATTCTTGTGAACAATATAAGAACTCGAATAAAGTTGATGAAATTTTTGCAAAAAAATCCTTATGACGCATTGTTATGAGTAGGGTACTCATACCACATTGCTTTCGACAATCTAAAAAATTTGAACAAAAATTAAGTTGCTCCAAAATTGGTCGGGTTTAGACTCAAATGTCTGGAAATACATATATATTCACGTGAACAATATAAGAACTCGAATAATGTTGATGAAATTTTTGCAAAAAAACCCATATGACGCATTGTTATGAGTAGCGTACTCATACCACATTGCTTTTGACAATCTTGAAAATTTGAACAAAAATTAACTTGCTCTAAAATCGGTCGGGTTTAGACTCAAATGTGTAAAAATACATATACATTCACGTGAACAAAATAAGAACTCGAACAAAGATTATGCAATTTTTGCAACAAAATCCATATGACGCATTGATATGAGTAGCGTACTCATACGACATTGTTTTCGACAATCTTGAAAATTTGAACAAAAATTAACTTGCTCTAAAATCGGTCGGGTTTAGACTCAAATGTGTAAAAATACATATACATTCACGTGAACAAAATAAGAACTCGAATAAAGACGATGAAATTTTTGCAAAAAAGTCCATATGACGCGTTGTTATGAGTAGCGTACTCATACCACATTGTTTTCGACAATCTTGAAAATTTGAACAAAAATTAAGTTGCTCCAAAATCGGTCGGGTTTAGACTCAAATGTGTGGAAATACATATATATTCACGTGAACAAAATAAGAACTCGAATAAAGTTGATGAAATTTTTGCAAAAAAATCCATATGACGCATTGTTAAGAGTAGCGTACTCGTACCACATTGCTTTCGACAATCTTGAAAATTATAAGAAAAATTAAGTAACTCCAAAATCGGTCGGTTTTATACTTAAATGTGTGGAAATACATATATATTCACGTCTACAAAATAAGAACTCGAATAAAGACGATGAAATTTTTGCAAAAAAGTCCATATGACACATTGTTATGAGTAGCGTACTCATACCGCACTGCTTTCGACAATCTTGAAAATTTTAACAAAAATTAAGTTGCTCCAAAATCGGTCGGGTTTAGATTCAAATGTGTGGAAACACATATATATTCACGTATACAAAATAAGAACTCGAATAAAGATGATGAAATTTTTGCAAAAAAATCCAAATAACGCATTGTTATGAGTAGCGCACTCATACCACATTGCTTTCGAAAATCTAAAAAATTTGAACAAAAATTAACTTGCTCCAAAATTGGTCGGGTTTAGACTCAAATGTGTGGAAATACATATATATTTACGGATACAAAATAAGAACTCGAATAAAGATGAAGAAATTTTTGCAAAAAAATCCATATGACCCATTGTTATGAGTAGCGTACTCATACGACATTGCTTTCGACAATCTTGAAAATTATAAGAAAAATTAAGTAGCTCCAAAATCGGTCGGACTTAGACTCAAATGTGTGGAAATATATATATTTTTACGGATACAAAATATGAACTCGATTAAAGAAGATGAAATTTTTGCAAAAACATCCATATGACCCATTGTTATGAGTAGCGTACTCATACGACATTGCTTTCGACAATCTGGAAAATTTTAACAAAAATTAAGTTGCTCCAAAATCGGTCGGGTTTAGAATCAAATGTGTGGAAATACATATATTTTTACTCATACAAAATATGAACTCGATTAAAGATGATGAAATTTTTGCAAAAAAATCCATATGACGCATTGTTATGAGTATCGTACTCATACCACATTGCTTTCGACAATATAAAAAATTTTAACAAAAATTAAGTTGCTCCAAAATCGGTCGGGTTTAGACTCAAATGTGTGGAAATACATATATATTCTTGTGAACAATATAAGAACTCGAATAAAGTTGATGAAATTTTTGCAAAAAAATCCTTATGACGCATTGTTATGAGTAGGGTACTCATACCACATTGCTTTCGACAATCTAAAAAATTTGAACAAAAATTAAGTTGCTCCAAAATTGGTCGGGTTTAGACTCAAATGTGTGGAAATACATATATATTCACGTGAACAATATAAGAACTCGAATAAAGTTGATGAAATTTTTGCAAAAAAACCCATATGACGCATTGTTATGAGTAGCGTACTCATACCACATTGCTTTTGACAATCTTGAAAATTTGAACAAAAATTAACTTGCTCTAAAATCGGTCGGGTTTAGACTCAAATGTGTAAAAATACATATACATTCACGTGAACAAAATAAGAACTCGAACAAAGATTATGCAATTTTTGCAACAAAATCCATATGACGCATTGATATGAGTAGCGTACTCATACGACATTGCTTTCGACAATCTTGAAAATTATAAGAAAAATTAAGTAGCTCCAAAATCGGTCGGACTTAGACTCAAATGTGTGGAAATACATATATTTTTACGGATACAAAATATGAACTCGATTAAAGAAGATGAAATTTTTGCAAAAACATCCATATCACCCATTGTTATGAGTAGCGTAGTCATACGACATTGCTTTCGACAATCTGGAAAATTTTAACAAAAATTACGTTGCTCCAAAATCGGTCGGGTTTAGACTCAAATGTGTGGAAATACATATATATTCACGTGTACAAACTAAGTACTTGATTAAAGATGGTGGAATTTTTGCAAAAAAGTCCATATAACACATTGTTATGAGTCGCGTACTCTTATCACATTGCTTTCGACAATCTAAAAAATTTTAACAAAAATTAACTTGCTCCAAAATCGGTCGGGTTTAGACTCAAATGTGTGGAAATACATACATACTCACGAGTACAAAATAAGAACTCGAATAAAGACGATGAAATTTTTGCAAAAAAATCCAAATGACACATTTTTATGAGTAGCGTACTCATACCACAATGCTTTCGACAATCTAAACAAATTGAACAAAAATTAAGTTGCTCCAAAATCGGTCGGGTTTAGACTCAAATGTGTGGAAATACATACATACTCACGAGTACAAAATAAGAACTCGAATAAAGACGATGAAATTTTTGCAAAAAAATCCAAATGACGCATTGTTATGAGTAGCGCACTCATACCACATTGCTTTCGACAATCTAAAAAATTTGAACAAAAATTAACTTGCTCCAAGATCGGTCGGGTTTAGACTCAAATGTGTGGAAATACATATATTTTTACGGATACAAAATAATAACTCGAATACAGATGATGAAATGTTTGCAAAAAAATCCATATGACCCATTGTTATGAGTAGCGTACTCATACGACATTGCTTTCGACAATATTGAAAATTTGAACAAAAATTAACTTGCTCCAAAATCGGTCGGGTTTAGACTCAAATGTGTGGAAATACATATATTTTTACTCATACAAAATATGAACTCGATTAAAGATGATGAAATTTTTGCAAAAAAATCCATATGACGCATTGTTATGAGTATCGTACTCATACCACATTGCTTTCGACAATCTAAAAAATTTGAACAAAAATTATGTTGCTCAAAAATCGGTCGGGTTTAGACTCAAATGTGTGGAAATACATATATATTCTTGTGAACAATATAAGAACTCGAATAAAGTTGATGAAATTTTTGCAAAAAAACCCATATGACGCATTGTTATGAGTAGCGTACTCATACCACATTGCTTTTGACAATCTTGAAAATTTGAACAAAAATTAACTTGCTCTAAAATCGGTCGGGTTTAGACTCAAATGTGTAAAAATACATATACATTCACGTGAACAAAATAAGAACTCGAACAAAGATTATGCAATTTTTGCAACAAAATCCATATGACGCATTGATATGAGTAGCGTACTCATACGACATTGCTTTCGACAATCTTGAAAATTATAAGAAAAATTAAGTAGCTCCAAAATCGGTCGGACTTAGACTCAAATGTGTGGAAATACATATATTTTTACGGATACAAAATATGAACTCGATTAAAGAAGATGAAATTTTTGCAAAAACATCCATATCACCCATTGTTATGAGTAGCGTACTCATGCGACATTGCTTTCGACAATCTGGAAAATTTTAACAAAAATTACGTTGCTCCAAAATCGGTCGGGTTTAGACTCAAATGTGTGGAAATCCATATATATTCAAGTGTACAAACTAAGTACTTGATTAAAGATGGTGGAATTTTTGCAAAAAAGTCCATATAACACATTGTTATGAGTCGCGTACTCTTATCACATTGCTTTCGACAATCTAAAAAATTTTAACAAAAATTAACTTGCTCCAAAATCGGTCGGGTTTAGACTCAAATGTGTGGAAATACATACATACTCACGAGTACAAAATAAGAACTCGAATAAAGACGATGAAATTTTTGCAAAAAAATCCATATGACACATTTTTATGAGTAGCGTACTCATACCACAATGCTTTCGACAATCTAAACAAATTGAACAAAAATTAAGTTGCTCCAAAATCGGTCGGGTTTAGACTCAAATGTGTGGAAATACATATATATTCACGTGAACAATATAAGAACTCGAATAAAGTTAATGAAATTTTTGCAAAAAAATCCTTATGACGCATTGTTATGAGTAGCGTACTCATACCACATTGCTTTCGACAATCTTGAAAATTTGAACAAAAATTAAGTTGCTTCAAAATCGGTCGGGTTTAGACTCAAATGTGAGGAAATACATATATATTCACGTGAACATAATAAGAACTCGAATAAAGATGATGAAATTTTTGCAAAAAAATCCAAATGACGCATTGTTATGAGTAGCGCACTCATACCACATTGCTTTCGACAATCTAAAAAATTTGAACAAAAATTAACTTGCTCCAAGATCGGTCGGGTTTACTTAGACTCAAATGTGTGGAAATACATATATTTTTACGGGTACAAAATAATAACTCGAATACAGATGATGAAATGTTTGCAAAAAAATCCATATGACCCATTGTTATGAGTAGCGTACTCATACGACATTGCTTTCGACAATATTGAAAATTTGAACAAAAATTAACTTGCTCCAAAATCGGTCGGGTTTAGACTCAAATGTGTGGAAATACATATATTTTTACTCATACAAAATATGAACTCGATTAAAGATGATGAAATTTTTGCAAAAAAATCCATATGACGCATTGTTATGAGTATCGTACTCATACCACATTGCTTTCGACAATCTAAAAAATTTGAACAAAAATTAAGTTGCTCCAAAATCGGTCGGGTTTAGACTCAAATGTGTGGAAATACATACATATTCACGTGTACAAAATAAGAACTCGATTAAAGATGATGGAATTTTTGCAAAAAAATCCAAATGACGCATTGTTATGAGTAGCGTACTCATACCACAATGCTTTCGACAATCTAAACAAATTGAAAAAAAATTAAGTTGCTCCAAAATCGCTCGGGTTTAGACTCAAATGTGTGGAAATACATATATATTCACGAGAACAATATAAGAACTCGAATAAAGTTGATGAAATTTTTGCAAAAAAATCCTTATGACGCAGTGTTATGAGTAGCGTACTCATACCACATTGCTTTCGACAATCTTGAAAATTTGAACAAAAATTAAGTTGCTCCAAAATCGGTCGGGTTTCGACTCAAATGTGTGGAAATACATATATATTCTTGTGAACAAAATAAGAACTCGAATAAAGATGATGAAATTTTTGCAAAAAAATCCAAATGACGCATTGTTATGAGTAGCGCACTCATACGACATAGCTTTCGACAATCTTGAAAATTTGAACAAAAATTAACTTGCTCCAAAATCGGTCGGGTTTAGACTCAAATGTGTGGAAATACATATATTTTTACGGATACAAAATAAGAACTCGAATAAAGATGATAAAATTTTTGCAAAAAAATCCATATGACCCATAGTAATGAGTAGCGTACTCATACGACATTGCTTTCGACAATCTTGAAAATTTGAACCAAAATTAACTTGCTCCAAAATCGGTCGGGTTTAGACTCAAATGTGTGGAAATACATATATATTCACGTAAACAAAATAAGAACTCGGATAAAGATGATGAAATTTTTGCAAAAAAATCCATATGACCCATTGTTATGAGTAGCGTACTCGTACGACATTGCTTTCAACAATCTGGAAAATTTGAACAAAAAATAACTTGCTCCAAAATCGGTCGGGTTTAGACTCAAATGTGTGGAAATACATATATATTCACGTATACAAAATAATAACTCGAATAAAGATGATGAATGTTTTGCAAAAAAAACCAAATGACGCATTGTTATGAGTAGCGTACTCATACCACATTGCTTTCGACAATCTAAAAAATTTGAACAAAAATTAAGTTGCTCCAAAATCGGTCGGGTTTAGACACAAATGTGTGGAAATACATATATGTATATTCACGTGACCAAAATAAGAACTCGATTAAAGATGGTGGAATTTTTGCAAAAAAGTCCATATGACACATTGTTATGAGTAGCGTACTCATACCACATTGCTTTCGACAATCTTGAAAATTTGAACAAAAATTAAGTTGCTCCAAAATCGGTCGGGTTTAGACTCAAATGTGTGGAAACACAAAATATGAACTCGATTAAAGATGATGTAATTTTTGCAAAAAAATCCATATGACGCATTGCGATGAGTCGCGTACTCATACCACATTGCTTTCGACAATCTAAAAAATTTTAACATAAATTAAGTTGCTCCAAAATCGGTCGGGTTTAGACTCAAATGTGTGGAAATGCATACATATTCACGTGTACAAAATAAGAACTCGATTAAAGATGGTGGAATTTTTGCAAAAAAGTCCATATGACACATTGTTATGAGTAGCGTACTCATACCACATTGCTTTCGACAATCTTGAAAATTTGAACAAAAATTAACTTGCTCCAAAATCGGTCGGGTTTAGACTCAAATGTGTGGAAATACATATATTTTTACGGATACAAAATATGAACTCGATTAAAGATGATGAAATTGTTGCAAAAAAATCCATATGACGCGTTGTTATGAGTAGCGTACTCAAACCACATTGCTTTGGACAATCTTGAAAATTTGAACAAAAATTAACTTGCTCCAAAATCGGTCGGGTTTAGACTCAAATTTGTGGAAATACATAAATATTCACAAGTACAAAATAAGAACTCGATTAAATATGATGAAATTTTTGCAAAAGAATCCATATGACGCATTGATATGAGTAGCGTACTCATACCAATTGCTTTCGAAAATCCTGAAAATTATAAGAAAAATTAAGTAGCTCCGAAATCGGTCGGACTAAGACTCAAATGTGTGGAAATACATATATTTTTACGGATACAAAATATGAACTCGAATAAAGATGATGAAATTTTTGCAAACAAATCCATATGACCAATTGTTATGAGTAGCGTACTCATATCACATTGCTTTCGACAATCTAAAAAATTTGAACAAAAATTATGTTGCTCCAAAATCGGTCGGGTTTATACTCAAATGTGTGGAAATACATACATATATTTTTACGGATACAAAATATGAACTCGATTAAACAAGATGAAATTTTTGCAAAAAAATCCATATGACGCATTATTATGAGTAGCGTACTCGTACGACATTGCTTTCGACAATCTGGAAAATTTTAACAAAAATTAACTTGCTCCAAAATCGGTCGGGTTTAGACTCAAATGTGTGGAAATACATATGTATATATTCACGTGAACAAAATAAGAACTCGAATAAAGATGATGAAATTTTTGCAAAAAAATCCAAATGACGCATTGTTATGAGTAGCGTACTCATACCACATTGCTGTCGACGATCTTGAAAATTTGAACAAAAATTAAGTTGCTCCAAAATCGGTCGGGTTTAGACTCAAATGTGTGGAAATACATACATATTCACATGTACAAAATAAGAACTCGATTAAAGATGATGAAATTTTTGCAAAAGAATCGATATGACGCATTGATATGAGTAGCGTACTTATACCAATTGCTTTCGACAATCTGTAAAATTATAAGAAAAATTAAGTAGCTCCAAAATCGGTCGGGTTTAGACTCCAATGTGTGGAAATACATACATATATTTTTACTCATACAAAATTTGAACTCGATTAAAGATGGTGAAATTTTTGCAAAAAAATCCATATGACGCATTGTTATGAGTAGCGTACTCATACCACATTGCTTTCAACAATCTTGAAAATTTGAACAAAAATTAAGTTGCTCCAAAATCGGTCGGGTTTAGACTCAAATGTGTGGAAATACATACATATTCACGAGTACAAAATAAGAACTCGAATAAAGACGATGAAATTTTTGCAAAAAAATCCATATGACGCATTGCTATGAGTAGCGTACGACAATCTAAAAAATTTGAACAAAAATTAACTTGCTCCAAAATCGGTCCGGTTTAGACTCAAATGTGTGGAAATACATATATTTTTACTCATACAAAATATGAACTCGATTAAAGATGATGAAATTTTTGCAAAAAAATCCATATGACGCATTGCTATGAGTAGCGTACGACAATCTAAAAAATTTGAACAAAAATTAATTTGCTCCAAAATCGGTCGGGTTTAGACTCAAATGTGTGGAAATACATATATTTTTACTCATACAAAATATGAACTCGATTAAAGATGATGAAATTTTTGCAAAAAATTACATATGACGCATTGTTATGAGTAGCGTACTCATACCACATTGCTTTCGACAATCTAAACAAATTGAACAAAAATTAAGTTGCTCCAAAATCGGTCGGGTTTAGACTCAAATATGTGGAAATACATATATATTCTCGTGAACAATATAAGAACTAGAATAAAGTTGATGAAATTTTTGCAAAAAAATCCTTATGACGCATTGTTATGAGTAGCGCACTCATACCACATTGCTTTCGACAATCTTGAAAATTTGAACAAAAATTAAGTTGCTCCAAAATCGGTCGGGTTTAGACTCAAATGTGTGGAAATACATATATATTCACGTGAACAAAATAAGAACTCGAATAAAGATGATGAAATTTTTGCAAAAAAATCCATATGACGCATTGTTATGAGTAGCGCACTCATACCACATTGCTTTCGACAATCTAAAAAATTTGAACAAAAATGAACTTGCTCCAAAATCGGTCGGGTTTAGATTCAAATGTGTGGAAATACATACATATTCACATGTACAAAATAAGAACTCGATTAAAGATGATGAAATTTTTGCAAAAGAATCGATATGACGCATTGATATGAGTAGCGTTCTTATACCAATTGCTTTCGACAATCTTTAAAATTATAAGAAAAATTAAGTTGCTCCAAAATCGGTCGGGTTTATACTCAAATGTGTGGAAATACATACATATATTTTTACGGATACAAAATATGAACTCGATTAAACAAGATGAAATTTTTGCAAAAAAATCCATTTGACGCATTGTTATGAGTAGCGTACTCGTACGACATTGCTTTCGACAATCTGGAAAATTTTAACAAAAATTAACTTGCTCCAAAATCGGTCGGGTTTAGACTCAAATGTGTGGAAATACATATATATTCACGTGAACAAAATAAGAACTCGAATAAAGATGATGAAATTTTTGCAAAAAAATCCAAATGACGCATTGTTATGAGTAGCGTACTCATACCACATTGCTTTCAACAATCTTGAAAATTTGAACAAAAATTAAGTTGCTCCAAAATCGGTCGGGTTTAGACTCAAATGTGTGGAAATACAAACATATATTTTTACTCATACAAAATTTGAACTCGGTTAAAGATGGTGAAATTTTTGCAAAAAAATCCATATGACGCATTGTTATGAGTAGCGTACTCATACCACATGCTTTCGACAATTTAAAAAATTTGAACAAAAATTAAGTTGCTCCAAAATCGGTCGGGTTTAGATTCAAATGTGTGGAAATACATATATTTTTACTCATACAAAATATGAGCTCGATTAAAGATGATGAAATTTTTGCAAAAAAATCCATATGACGCATTGCTATGAGTAGCGTACGACAATCTAAAAAATTTGAACAAAAATTAACTTGCTCTAAAATCGGTCGGGTTTAGACTCAAATGTGTGGAAATACATATATTTTTACTCATACAAAATATGAACTCGATTAAAGATGATGAAATTTTTGCAAAAAAATCCATATGACGCATTGCTATGAGTAGCGTACGACAATCTAAAAAATTTGAACAAAAATTAAGTTGCTCCAAAATCGGTCGGGTTTGAACTCAAATGTGTGGAAATACATACATATTCACGTGTACAAACTAAGAACTCGATTAAAGATAGTGGAATTTTTGCAAAAAAGTCCATATAACACATTGTTATGAGTCGCGTACGACAATCTAAAAAATTTGAACAAAAATTAAGTTGCTCCAAAATCGGTCGGGTTTGAACTCAAATGTGTGGAAATACATACATATTCACGTGTACAAACTAAGAACTCGATTAAAGATAGTGGAATTTTTGCAAAAAAGTCCATATAACACATTGTTATGAGTCGCGTACGACAATCTAAAAAATTTGAACAAAAATTAACTTGCTCTAAAATCGGTCGGGTTTAGACTCAAATGTGTGGAAATACATATATTTTTACTCATACAAAATATGAGCTCGATTAAAGATGATGAAATTTTTGCCAAAAAATCCATATGACGCATTGCTATGAGTAGCGTACGACAATCTAAAAAATTTGAACAAAAATTAACTTGCTCCAAAATCGGTCGGGTTTAGACTCAAATGTGTGGAAATATCGGGTGTTTTTTTTAGGGGTATAGAACTTCGAATTGAAATAAAACACAAGAAAATCGTTTTAAGGTCCATCAATTTGGTTTTATTGGAAGGATAATTTTATGCCATTGATGTTTAAATATGATTTCAGGCATGTGGCCGCCGCGGCTGGCTCGAATAAAGCCAATTCTACAGGTCCAATTTTCAACCACTTTTTCGAGCATATGGGGCCGTATGTCGGCAATAACGCCACGAATGTTGGCTTCCAATTCCCCTAACGTTTCTGGTTTGTTGGTGTAGACGAGCGACTTCACATATCCCCAAAGAAAATAATCCAATGGTGTCAAATCACACGATCTTGGTGGCCAATTGACAGGTCCATTCCGCGAAATTATGCGCTCAGCGAATGTTTCCTTCAATAAATCGATTGTGACGTGCGCTGTGTGGCATGTAGCGCCGTCTTGTTGGAACCACAACTCATCCACATTCATGCCATCCAATTCGGGAACAAAATAGTCGGTTATCATGGCTCTATACCGGTCTCCATTAACGGTAACTGCCTCTCCAGCATTATTGCGGAAGAAGTATGGCCCAATGACTCCACCAGCCCATAGAGCACACCAAACAGTCAGTTTTTGTAGATGTAATGGCGTTTCAAGGGTCTCATGTGGATTCTCTTCACTCCAAATGCGGCAATTTTGCTTGGTGACGTAGCCATTCAACCAAAAATGAGCCTCATCACTGAACAAAATTTTGCGATGAAAATCAGCATCGAGATCAATCTCATTTTCGGCCCATACACCAAAATCACGACGCATTGCATGGTCTCGCGGCTTTAATTCTTGCACAAGCTGGATCTTGTAAGGTCGCAAGCCAAGATCTTTGCGCAAAATCTTCCATAAAGTTGATGGACAAAGCTCCAATTGCTGTGCACGGTGGCGAATCGATTCATTCGGGTCCTCTTCAACACTTTGCTCTACAGCGGCAATTGTTTCTTCGGTACGCACTGTTCGACGTCTCTGCGGATGCGTATTATCACATAGAGTAAACGTAGTGCGAAAACGATCCATGGTTAACCGAATTAATTGCTCTGATGGACGATTATGTCGACCATAAAATGGACGGAGCTCACGGTAAACTTCGCGAACTGAACCATTATTTTCGAAATAAATTTGCACGATTTGCAAGCGTTGTTCTTTTGTCAACCTGTTCATGATGAAATGGCAAACCAAACTGAACATAAATGACATTAGAGTTGCCAGATTTGACCACAAAATGCCAGTTTTATCTCTATTCGAAAAACAAACCTGTAAAAAAAACACCCTTTACATATATTTTTACTCATACAAAATATGAACTCGATTAAAGATGATGAAATTTTTGCAAAAAAATCCATATGACGCATTGTTATGAGTAGCGTACTCATACCACATTGCTTTCGACAATCTAAACAAATTGAACAAAAATTAAGTTGCTCCAAAATCGGTCGGGTTTAGACTCAAATGTGTGGAAATACATATATATTCACGTGAACAATATAAGAACTAGAATAAAGTTGATGAAATTTTTGCAAAAAAATCCTTATGACGCATTGTTATGAGTAGCGCACTCATACCACATTGCTTTCGACAATCTTGAAAATTTGAACAAAAATTAAGTTGCTCCAAAATCGGTCGGGTTTAGACTCAAATGTGTGGAAATACATATATATTCACGTGAACAAAATAAGAACTCGAATAAAGATGATGAAATTTTTGCAAAAAAATACATATGACGCATTGTTATGAGTAGCGCATTCATACCACATTGCTTTCGACAATCTAAAAAATTTGAACAAAAATGAACTTGCTCCAAAATCGGTCGGGTTTAGACTCAAATGTGGGGTTCGAGCGAAAGCAGGGTGTGGATGAAGCGCAATATAGTGCCCAGGTTACCCTAGACACCTAGCCAATCCCACATCAAGACCGTAGTGCACGATGAGGAATCGTACCCTTCCAGAGTTGACCCTGTTTCCACTGAACACTACGGATCTAGACCCGGAGGGTGTCGAAACTACCCTTCCCCCCTAATCCAGGGAGTCATGCGTCACCGTTTTCATGGATGGTTTGCAGTCAGGGGGCTTTTCCGACTGTATTCTAACGGCGCCTCCCTGACACCGGTCCGCCTCCGGGAGTAACGGTGGACTTACTGCGGCATGGGGCTCTGCCGTAGTCGACCGTTTCCTTCCCCTTCCTTTTACTTCCGGCCACCGAACGGTCTCGGCTCAATAGGTGGCCAAAGAACCAGAATAATGAACACAACCAATCAACCAGCCTCGGAACCCTGCACGGGTAGTGCCGCCGACGGACACGGCCTGTCTCGGGAACCGCAACGACGGTGCCGAAAGGGCCTGCACGGCCCAAAACCCTACTTCGGTCCTCCGCAGCGAGTGGAGATATGGCCCCATCCCTTGAGGGAAAGCCATACTCCGGGGAAGCCGGAAGTACTAAGCCCCTCGAGGGAAAGTCGCTTCCGGTGGAAAAGCTGAGGACGATGAATCCCCCCAGGCCCACCAAGGTCTCTCCTACCCTGCACAGTTTGGTGGTCAAACAGGGGTCCTCTACGGACAAAAAACCAACCACCGCTGCGCAAAAAACTGGCAAAGCCATTAAGCCTCACGTCAGGGTCCAGCGCGACCGAAGGGCAGCCCCGAAGGTCATCAAACGGCTGGAGGCTATACCGTACGCCCAACTGACGGAGGCACAGAAATCCTCCCTCGAGTGGGCTAAGGGAGTCCTGAACGCCAGCGGAAAGCGCCTCTCAGGGAACGGCGAGAAGGACAAACCTCCCACTCGCACGGACCAGAAGAAGAACCTGGCCTCTTAGAGACAGCGATCTCAAGACGATACCCCCAGTGGATCGAAGAGGCACAGGACTTCCTCCCCTCCGAACCGTCGGTCGATGGCCATATTAGCCAAGGCATTTAGCGAGGCTGCGAAGGAGCACCTGACTGGCTGGCTGTGCTCGATATGAGCCATCCCGACGGGAACATCAGCACGGACAATTGGAAGTCCGTCTTGATGGGTCTCTGCAGGGTCTATAAGGGCATACTCCTGAAGTATCCCGGCCCTGCACCAGTCGTCCGCGACGCCGGCTGGTATCAAGGGCGAATCAAGCTGGTCGCGTGCGCGGGCGAACGTGCAGTCCGGCTGTACAAGGAGGCAATCTCCTCGGTGGGACAGCTGTGGCCCGGGGCAGACTTGATGGCTGTCCACAGGGACGAGATCCCTAAGCGGCCTCGAGCCTGGGCTTGGGTCCCAGCGGAACCATCTAAACCGCAGGAGATCCTCGAGCTAATCCGCCTTGGCAACGGAGATCTACCCACCAATGATTGGAGGATAATCCGAGTTGGCGAGACCAAGGAGAAGCAGCGCTACGTTGACCTCGTCATCAACGATGCTTCTATCCCAGTGCTCGCGGACTGTGGTGGGGTAATAAGCTACGGCTTCTACTCCATCACCATTAAGGTCCACAAGAGGGCGGAGGGAGCCAGACAGACGGACCAGACGGGCAACGCCTCGAGCGCACCCGACTCCGTTACTACTCTCACTGGCGAGGGGGCCAACAAACCGGGAGACACCGCGAGCGTCCCCAAGGCCCCGGAGCCAGACTCCAACAGTAAATTAAAACCGAGCGCCTTGAGCGCAACGGAGGACATCCCACCGGGGGTTTCGGACGTCGCGACGGATGCTGAGAGCGAAACGGGCTCAGTACCCGCATACGTCGGGTCGATATACAGCCGATGGGTAGCCCCTGATGATGAGGACCAGCTTCTGGTTTCGGAATCTGAGGAGACGGACCTTGACATCACAGTCAGGCCTGTCACCCAAAGAAAAGAGCCAGAGGCAATGGACGTCATTGATTCTAGAGATGGTGCGGATTCTACAAATTAATCTGCACCACTCCAAGGCAGCTTCGGCTGCCCTCCTTCTGCGATTTAGCGAAAGGGCTGAGGACATCATTCACGTCCAAGAGCCGTGGATCGTCAGAAACAGGGTTTGCAGACTGAGCTCTGATGCCTACCAAACGGTAACAGCCCCAGTAGCAGGTAGGATCAGAGCATGTATTCTTATTAAAAAAGCACTTTCTTATATTCTGCTCTCTCAATACAGCGACGAAGACACAGTATGCGTAAGCGTCCAGCTTAAAGAGAGCGTCATCTGGTTCCTGACGAGCTATATGGCCCACGACAGCCAATCTCTCCCTCCAATAAGACTGAAGGAAGCCATCATAGGGGCTGAAAAAGAAAAACTCCCGGTCATAATTGGAGCCGATTCGAACTCACATCATGAGATATGGGGCTCAAGCGATACCAACCCTCGAGGTGAGTGTTTACTTGATTTTATATTAGCAAATAATTTATATATATGCAACCGGGGGAACGATCCCACCGTCATGACCTCTGTCAGAAGAGAAGTGCTGGACATCACCATCGCATCAGGCAGCCTGTCGGACCTGATAAGCAACTGGCAAGTGTCCAAAGAGCACTCCTTTTCCGACCACCTATACATAACTTTCAAGATAACTCTCAATCCTACTACTCTAACGGCGTATAGGAATAAGAGGCGGACGGATTGGCAGAAATATAAAAACGTCCTCCAAGCCTCTCTGTCCAGACACGTTTATCACGGTAGGCTAGGCCTATCGCAAACACCTGACGAAGCGAGTCCCTCAAACACGAAGGTCGTTTCTCTCGGTGAGCTTGACTCATCGTCGAAAATAGATGAAGCGGTAGACCTTATAACAAACGCATGCAATTCTGCTTTTAGAGTCTCCTGTCCTAAGACCCTAGCGAAGGGTAAAAAGAAAACCCAGTGGTGGAATCTAGAGATTTCAGCACTCAGGAAAGAGAGCAGGCGCCTCTTTAACCTAGCCAAGAGGACAGGTCTTTGGCAACCATACAAAGACGCTCTTAAAACTTTCAAGAAGGCCATTAAGACAGCACAACGCAAATCTTGGCAAAACTTCTGTAACAACATAGAAGAAAACTCCGAAGCCAACAGGCTGAGGAAGGTTCTCTCGAAAAGTGCCCCAACGATAAACCCTATTCAAAAACCAAACGGAGAATGGACATCTACAACCGACGAAATGCTGGAGCTACTAATGACCACCCACTTCCCTGGGTGCACAACTGCAAGCAGCGAAGGACCTTCTTTGTCCCCTGCTTACACAGATCTTTACAGAATGCCTTACCCTCACCCACATTCCATATGAGTGGACAAAGGCGAAAGTCGTTTTTCTACTAAAGGGAGGCAGGGCAGCTCATGCAAAACCCAAGGACTTCAGGCCCATAAGCCTCACCTCGTTCCTTATCAAAACTCTTGAGAGGCTCATAGATGAGCACTTTCGGCGAAATATAAGGAAAGATAAACTCTCCCCAAACCAGCATGCATACTCAAAAGGCATGACATCGTCTCAACGATTGAGAAAGGGTTGGCCATAAAGGAGTTCACGCTGGGGATCTTTCTAGACATCGAGGGAGCTTTCAACAATGTCTATCCGAAGCTGTTATCAAATCACTTTGTATGGTGGGGATACAGCAGGGACTGGTGGACTTTGCGGGGCTCCTTCTCAGGAAAAGATCGATATTCTCAACAGTAGGGGACAGCTCTAAATCCAAACATGTGGCTAGAGGCACACCCCAGGGAGGTGTTCTGTCACCTTTACTCTGGAACCTTACTGTAAACGACTTACTCTTAAACCTCAAGAGCACCGGCTGCAAGGTCGTGGCATATGCTGACGACTTGCCAATCACAGCAACGGGCAAACATCTTCAGGTCATAAGCGATTTACTGCAAAACGCTCTAAATATCGTAGCTCGCTGGTCGGTGGAATGTGGACTTAACGTCAATCCCGCCAAGACCGAAGCAGTGCTCTTTACAAGGAAATACAAAATTCCCGTTTTCAAACTACCATCCGTAAACGGAGTGGTTCTCAATCTCTTAACCGATGTCAAATATCTCGGAATTGTACTAGATAAAAAACTCGACTGGAGGCGGAATATTGAAGACCGCTCCAAGAAAGCTATTGTTGCTCTATACGCCTGTAAGACGGCCGTGGGGAAGAAGTGGGGTATAAAGCCACACATTATACACTGGATGTACACAGCTGTGATAAGACCCATTCTCTTCTACGGGAGCGTCGTATGGTGGCCGGCATTGAGCAGGACTCGTACCAGGGCCAAGCTAGAACGGGTCCAGAGGGCTGCCGCAATGCTCACCATGGGAGCACTGCCCTCCACACCACCAAATCTCTGGAAACAATGTTGAATCTCCCATCGGTGGATCTCTACGGCAAATTTCTGACGGCCTGCAGTGCGGCCAGGCTAAATGCGATCCTTCCGTGGAGAAATCTTAACCATGGGCACGCAAAGGTCCTGGAAACTCTGCCCGACAACCCGATAAGGTTGGATTACATTATACACCCTCCATTCTCTGGAAATAGATTCTCCACAAGAATCCCAGAGAGGAGCGAATGGACAGGTATCGTATACCTGGATCCAGGATCAACAGCTATATACACAGATGGTTCCAAGTTAAACGAACGAGTAGGCAGCGGGATTTACTCTAGTAACCTCGATCTAAACCTCAGTCTTCGTTTACCGGACCACTGCAATAATGGAAGCAGCTCGTGGCCTTACAACGTGCCCCACTTTAGAACGAGGCATTACCATTTATTCTGACAGCCAGGCTGCTATCAAATCTCTGACATCCTACGGTACAACCTCCAAGGTAGCCTTTGAATGCAGAGCAGCTCTAAACCAGCTGGCAGATATGTGCTCCGTATGTGTTGCATGGGTCCCTGGCCATAAGGACACTCCTGGCAACTGCCTGGCTGATGAACTAGCAAGAAAAGGGACGGAACTAACTATGATAAACTCTGCTCAAGGGTAAACGGCATCCTATAAATACAGATTAAGATCTGAGGTAAGGTAAATGTAAGGTGGGAATCGGAGCCCACCTGCCACATTACCAGACAAATCAAGCCAGAAGCCGATGAGAAGCGCTCTAAAGCTCTCACTATGCTTGGCCGCTCCTCTATCAGATTAGTAGTTTGGGTGATAACCGGGCACTGCCTCATGGGCACGCATGGGGAAAGGCTGGGCTACGCAACAAATGATTTTTGCCGCAGTTGCCGAAACGAGGAGGAGGTGGAGAGTATTGAGCACTACATCTGCGTGGAAATACATACATATTCACGAGTACAAAATAAGAACTCGAATAAAGACGATGAAACTTTGCAAAAATATCCAAATGACGCATTTTTATGAGTAGCGTACTCATATCACATTGCTTTCGACAATCTAAAAAATTTTAACAAAAATTGAGTTGCTCCAAAATTGGTCGGGTTTAGACTCAAATGTGTGGAAATACATATATATTCACGTCTACAAAATAAGAACTCGAATAAAGATGATGCAATTTTTGCAAAAAAGTCCATATGACACATTGGTATGAGTAGCGTACTCATACCACATTGCTTTGGACAATCTTGAAAATTTGAACAAAAATTAACTTGCTCTAAAATCGGTCGGGTTAAGACTCAAATGTGTAAAAATATATAATATATTCACGTGAACAAAAAAAGAACTCGAACAAAGATGATGCAATTTTTGCAACAAAATCCATATGACGCATTGATATGAGTAGCGCACTCATACCACATTGCTTTCGACAATCTTGAAAATTATAAGAAAAATTAAGTAGCTCCAAAATCGGTCGGACTTAGACTCAAATGTGTGGAAATGCATACATATTCACGTGTACAAAATAAGAACTCGATTAAAGATGGTGGAATTTTTGCAAAAAAATCCATATGACCCATTATTATGAGTAGCGTACTCATACGACATTGCTTTCGACAATCTGGAAAATTTGAACAAAAATTGACTTGCTCCAAAATCGGTCGGGTTTAGATTCAAATGTGTGGAAATACATATATATTCACGTGAACAAAATAAGAACTCGAATAAAGATGATGAAATTTTTGCAAAAAAATCCAAATGACGCATTGTTATGAGTAGCGTACTCATACCACATTGCTTTCAACAATCTTGAAAATTTGAACAAAAATTAAGTTGCTCCAAAATCGGTCGGGTTTAGACTCAAATGTGTGGAAATACATACATATTCACGAGTACAAAATAAGAACTCGAATAAAGACGATGAAATTTTTGCAAAAAAATCCATATGACGCATTGTTATGAGTAGCGTACTCATACCACATTGCTTTCGACAATCTAAAAAATTTGAACAAAAATTAAGTTGCTCCAAAATCGGTCGGGTTTAGACTCAAATGTGTGGAAATACATACATATATTTTTACTCATACAAAATATGAACTCGATTAAAGATGATGAAATTTTTGCAAAAAGATCCATATGACGCATTGTTATGAGTAGCGTACTCATACCACATTGCTTTCGACAATCTAAAAAATTTGAACAAAAATTAAGTTGCTCCAAAATCGGTCGGGTTTAGACTCAAATGTGTGGAAATACACATATTTTTACTCATACAAAACATCAACTCGATTAAAGATGATGAAAGTTTTGCAAAAAACTCCATATGACGCATTGTTATGAGTATCGTACTCATACCACATTGCTTTCGACAATCTTGAAAATTTGAACAAAAATTAACTTGCTCCAAAATCGGTCGGGTTTTGACTCAAATGTACAAAATATGAACTCGATTAAAAATCCATATGACGCATTGCTATGAGAAGCGTACTCATACCACATTGCTTTCAACAATCTAAAAAATTTTAACAAAAATTAAGTTGCTCCAAAATCGGTCGGGTTTTGACTCAAATGTGTGGAAATACATATATTCTTACTCATACAAAATATGAACTCGATTAAAGATGATGAAAGTTTTGCAAAAAAATCCATATGACGCATTGTTATGAGTATCGTACTCATACCACATTGCTTTCGACAATCTTGAAAATTTGAACAAAAATTAACTTGATCCAAAATCGGTCGGGTTTTGACTCAAATGTGTGGAAATACATATATTCTTACTCATACAAAATATGAACTCGATTAAAGATGATGAAAGTTTTGCAAAAAAATCCATATGACGCATTGTTATGAGTATCGTACTCATACCACATTGCTTTGGACAATCTTGAAAATTTGAACAAAAATTAACTTGCTCTAAAATCGGTCGGGTTTAGACTCAAATGTGTGGAAATACATATATATTCACGTAAACAAAATAATAACTCGAATAAAGATGATGAAATTTTTGCAAAAGAATCCATATGACACATTGTTATTAGTAGCCTACTCATACCACACTGCTTTGGACAATCTTGAAAATTTGAACAAAAATTAACTTGCTCTAAAATCGGTCGGGTTTAGACTCAAATGTGTGGAAATACATATACATTTACGTGAACAATATAAGAACTCGAATAAAGTTGATGAAATTTTTGCAAAAAAATCCTTATGACGCATTGTTATGAGTAGCGTACTCATACCACATTGCTTTCGACAATCTTGAAAATTTGAACAAAAATTGAGTTGCTCCAAAATCGGTCGGGTTTAGACTCAAATGTGTGGAAATACATATATATTCACGTGAACAAAATAAGAACTCGAATAAAGATGATGAAATTTTTGCAAAAAAATCCATATGACGCATTGTTATGAGTAGCGCACTCATACCACATTGCTTTCGACAATCTAAAAAATTTGAACAAAAATTAACTTGCTCCAAAATCGGTCGGGTTTAGACTCAAATGTGTGGAAAAACATATATTTTTACGGATAGAAAATAAGAACTCGAATAAAGATGATGAAATTTTTGCAAAAAAATCCATATGACCCATTGTTATGAGTAGCGTACTCATACGACATTGCTTTCGACAATCTTGAAAATTTGAACAAAAATTAACTTGCTCCAAAATCGGTCCGGTTTTGACTCAAATGTGTGGAAATACATATATTTTTACTCGTACAAAATATGAACTCGATTAAAAATGATGAAATTTTTGCAAAAAAATCCATATGACGCATTGTTATGAGTATCGTACTCATACCACATCGCTTTCGACAATCTAAAAAATTTGAACCAAAATTAAGTTGCTCCAAAATCGGTCGGGTTTAGACTCAAATGTGTGGAAATACATACATATTCACGTGTACAAAATAAGAACTCGATTAAAGATGATGAAATTTTTGCAAAAAAGTCCATATGACATATAGTTATGAGTAGCGTACTCATACGACATTGCTTTCGATAATTTTGAAAATTTGAACAAAAATTAACTTGCTCCAAAATCGGTCGGGTTTAGACTCAAATGTGTGGAAATACATATATATTCACGTAAACAAAATAAGAACTCGGATAAAGATGATGAAATTTTTGCAAAAAAATCCATATGACCCATTGTTATGAGTAGCGTACTCGTACGATATTGCTTTCAACAATCTGGAAAATTTGAACAAAAATTAGCTTGCTCCAAAATCGGTCGAGTTTAAACTCAAACGTGTGGAAATAAATATATATTCACGTATACAAAATAAGAACTCGAATAAAGCTAATGAATGTTTTGCAAAAAAGTCCAAATGACGCATTGTTATGAGTAGCGTACTCATACGACATTGCTTTCGACAATCTTGAAAATTTGAACAAAAATTAACTTGCTCCAAAATCGGTCCGGTTTTGACTCAAATGTGTGGAAATACGTATATTTTTACTCGTACAAAATATGAACTCGATTAAAAATGATGAAATTTTTGCAAAAAAATCCATATGACGCATTGTTATGAGTATCGTACTCATACCACATCGCTTTCGACAATCTAAAAAATTTGAACCAAAATTAAGTTGCTCCAAAATCGGTCGGGTTTAGACTCAAATGTGTGGAAATACATACATATTCACGTGTACAAAATAAGAACTCGATTAAAGATGATGAAATTTTTGCAAAAAAGTCCATATGACATATAGTTATGAGTAGCGTACTCATACGACATTGCTTTCGATAATTTTGAAAATTTGAACAAAAATTAACTTGCTCCAAAATCGGTCCGGTTTTGACTCAAATGTGTGGAAATACATATATTTTTACTCGTACAAAATATGAACTCGATTAAAAATGATGAAATTTTTGCAAAAAAATCCATATGACGCATTGTTATGAGTATCGTACTCATACCACATCGCTTTCGACAATCTAAAAAATTTGAACCAAAATTAAGTTGCTCCAAAATCGGTCGGGTTTAGACTCAAATGTGTGAAAATGCATACATATTCACGTATACAAATTAAGAACTCGATTAAAGATGGTGGAATTTTTGCAAAAAAGTCCATATGACATATTGTTATGAGTAGCGTACTCATACGACATTGCTTTCGACAATCTTGAAAATTTGAACCAAAATTAACTTGCTCTAAAATCGGTCGGGTTTAGACTCAAATGTGTGGAAATACATATATATTCAAGTAAACAAAATAAGAACTCGAATAAAGATGATGAAATTTTTGCAAAAGAATCCATATGACACATTGTTATTAGTAGCGTACTCATACCACATTGCTTTGGACAATCTTGAAAATTTGAACAAAAATTAACTTGCTCTAAAATCGGTCGGGTGTAGACTCAAATGTGTGGAAATACATATATATTTACGTGAAAAATATAAGAACTCGAATAAAGTTGATGAAATTTTTGCAAAAAAATCCTTATGACGCATTGTTATGAGTAGCGTACTCATACCACATTGCTTTCGACAATCTTGAAAATTTGAACAAAAATTAAGTTGCTCCAAAATCGGTCGGGTTTAGACTCAAATGTGTGGAAATACATACATATTCACGTGTACAAAATAAGAACTCGATTAAAGATGATGAAATTTTTGCAAAAAAGTCCATATGACATATTGTTATGAGTAGCGTACTCATACGACATTGCTTTCGATAATTTTGAAAATTTGAACAAAAATTAACTTGCTCCAAAATCGGTCGGGTTTAGACTCAAATGTGTGGAAATACATATATATTTACGTGAACAATATAAGAACTCGAATAAAGTTGATGAAATGTTTGCAAAAAAATCCTTATGACGCATTGTTATGAGTAGCGTACTCATACCACATTGCTTTCGGCAATCTAAAAAATTTGAACAAAAATTAAGTTGCTCCAAAATCGGTCGGGTTTAGACTCAAATGTGTGGAAATACATATATTTTAACTCATACAAAATATGAACTCGATTAAAGATGATGAAATTTTTGCAAAAAAATCCATATGACGCATTGCTATGAGTAGCGTACTCATACCACATTGCTTTCGACAATCTAAAAAATTTTTACAAAAATTAAGTTGCTCCAAAATCGGTCGGGTTTAGACTCAAATGTGTGGAAATACACATATTTTTACTCATACAAAACATGAACTCGATTAAAGATGATGAAAGTTTTGCAAAAAAATCCATTTGACGCATTGTTATGAGTATCGTACTCATACCACATTGCTTTCGACAATCTTGAAAATTTGAACAAAAATTAACTTGCTCCAAAATCGGTCGGGTTTTGACTCAAATGTACAAAATATGAACTCGATTAAAAATCCATATGACGCATTGCTATGAGAAGCGTACTCATACCACATTGCTTTCAACAATCTAAAAAATTTTAACAAAAATTAAGTTGCTCCAAAATCGGTCGGGTTTTGACTCAAATGTGTGGAAATACATATATTCTTACTCATACAAAATATGAACTCGATTAAAGATGATGAAAGTTTTGCAAAAAAATCCATATGACGCATTGTTATGAGTATCGTACTCATACCACAATGCTTTCGACAATCTTGAAAATTTGAACAAAAATTAACTTGATCCAAAATTGGTCGGGTTTTGACTCAAATGTGTGGAAATACATATATTCTTACTCATACAAAATATGAACTCGATTAAAGATGATGAAAGTTTTGCAAAAAAATCCATATGACGCATTGTTATGAGTATCGTACTCATACCACATTGCTTTGGACAATCTTGAAAATTTGAACAAAAATTAACTTGCTCTAAAATCGGTCGGGTTTAGACTCAAATGTGTGGAAATACATATATATTCACGTAAACAAAATAATAACTCGAATAAAGATGATGAAATTTTTGCAAAAGAATCCATATGACACATTGTTATTAGTAGCCTACTCATACCACACTGCTTTGGACAATCTTGAAAATTTGAACAAAAATTAACTTGCTCTAAAATCGGTCGGGTTTAGACTCAAATGTGTGGAAATACATATACATTTACGTGAACAATATAAGAACTCGAATAAAGTTGATGAAATTCTTGCAAAAAAATCCTTATGACGCATTGTTATGAGTAGCGTACTCATACCACATTGCTTTCGACAATCTTGAAAATTTGAACAAAAATTGAGTTGCTCCAAAATCGGTCGGGTTTAGACTCAAATGTGTGGAAATACATATATATTCACGTGAACAAAATAAGAACTCGAATAAAGATGATGAAATTTTTGCAAAAAAATCCATATGACGCATTGTTATGAGTAGCGCACTCATACCACATTGCTTTCGACAATCTAAAAAATTTGAACAAAAATTAACTTGCTCCAAAATCGGTCGGGTTTAGACTCAAATGTGTGGAAAAACATATATTTTTACGGATAGAAAATAAGAACTCGAATAAAGATGATGAAATTTTTGCAAAAAAATCCATATGACCCATTGTTATGAGTAGCGTACTCATACGACATTGCTTTCGACAATCTTGAAAATTTGAACAAAAATTAACTTGCTCCAAAATCGGTCCGGTTTTGACTCAAATGTGTGGAAATACATATATTTTTACTCGTACAAAATATGAACTCGATTAAAAATGATGAAATTTTTGCAAAAAAATCCATATGACGCATTGTTATGAGTATCGTACTCATACCACATCGCTTTCGACAATCTAAAAAATTTGAACCAAAATTAAGTTGCTCCAAAATCGGTCGGGTTTAGACTCAAATGTGTGGAAATACATACATATTCACGTGTACAAAATAAGAACTCGATTAAAGATGATGAAATTTTTGCAAAAAAGTCCATATGACATATAGTTATGAGTAGCGTACTCATACGACATTGCTTTCGATAATTTTGAAAATTTGAACAAAAATTAACTTGCTCCAAAATCGGTCGGGTTTAGACTCAAATGTGTGGAAATACATATATATTCACGTAAACAAAATAAGAACTCGGATAAAGATGATGAAATTTTTGCAAAAAAATCCATATGACCCATTGTTATGAGTAGCGTACTCGTACGATATTGCTTTCAACAATCTGGAAAATTTGAACAAAAATTAGCTTGCTCCAAAATCGGTCGAGTTTAAACTCAAACGTGTGGAAATAAATATATATTCACGTATACAAAATAAGAACTCGAATAAAGCTAATGAATGTTTTGCAAAAAAGTCCAAATGACGCATTGTTATGAGTAGCGTACTCATACCTCATTGCTTTCGGCAATCTAAAAAATTTGAACAAAAATTAAGTTGCTCCAAAATCGGTCGGGTTTAGACTCAAATGTGTGGAAATACATATATATTTACGTGAACAATATAAGAACTCGAATAAAGTTGATGAAATGTTTGCAAAAAAATCCTTATGACGCATTGTTATGAGTAGCGTACTCATACCACATTGCTTTCGGCAATCTAAAAAATTTTAACAAAAATTAACTTGCTCCAAAATCGGTCGGGTTTAGACTCAAATGTGTGAAAATGCATACATATTCACGTATACAAATTAAGAACTCGATTAAAGATGGTGGAATTTTTGCAAAAAAGTCCATATGACATATTGTTATGAGTAGCGTACTCATACGACATTGCTTTCGACAATCTTGAAAATTTGAACCAATATTAACTTGCTCTAAAATCGGTCGGGTTTAGACTCAAATGTGTGGAAATACATATATATTCAAGTAAACAAAATAAGAACTCGAATAAAGATGATGAAATTTTTGCAAAAGAATCCATATGACACATTGTTATTAGTAGCGTACTCATACCACATTGCTTTGGACAATCTTGAAAATTTGAACAAAAATTAACTTGCTCTAATATCGGTCGGGTGTAGACTCAAATGTGTGGAAATACATATATATTTACGTGAAAAATATAAGAACTCGAATAAAGTTGATGAAATTTTTGCAAAAAAATCCTTATGACGCATTGTTATTAGTAGCGTACTCATACCACATTGCTTTGGACAATCTTGAAAATTTGAACAAAAATTAACTTGCTCTAAAATCGGTCGGGTGTAGACTCAAATGTGTGGAAATACATATATATTTACGTGAAAAATATAAGAACTCGAATAAAGTTGATGAAATTTTTGCAAAAAAATCCTTATGACGCATTGTTATGAGTAGCGTACTCATACCACATTGCTTTCGACAATCTTGAAAATTTGAACAAAAATTAAGTTGCTCAAAAATCGGTCGGGTTTAGACTCAAATGTGTGGAAATACATACATATTCACGTGTACAAAATAAGAACTCGATTAAAGATGATGAAATTTTTGCAAAAAAGTCCATATGACATATTGTTATGAGTAGCGTACTCATACGACATTGCTTTCGATAATTTTGAAAATTTGAACAAAAATTAACTTGCTCCAAAATCGGTCGGGTTTAGACTCAAATGTGTGGAAATACATATATATTTACGTGAACAATATAAGAACTCGAATAAAGTTGATGAAATGTTTGCAAAAAAATCCTTATGACGCATTGTTATGAGTAGCGTACTCATACCACATTGCTTTCGGCAATCTAAAAAATTTGAACAAAAATTAAGTTGCTCCAAAATCGGTCGGGTTTAGACTCAAATGTGTGGAAATACATATATTTTAACTCATACAAAATATGAACTCGATTAAAGATGATGAAATTTTTGCAAAAAAATCCATATGACGCATTGCTATGAGTAGCGTACTCATACCACATTGCTTTCGACAATCTAAAAAATTTTTACAAAAATTAAGTTGCTCCAAAATCGGTCGGGTTTAGACTCAAATGTGTGGAAATACATATATTTTTACTCATACAAAATATGAACTCGATTAAAGATGATGAAATTTTTGCAAAAAAATCCATATGACGCATTGCTATGAGTAGCGTACTCATACCACATTGCTTTCGACAATCTAAAAAATTTAAACAAAAATTAAGTTGCTCCGAAATCGGTCGGGTTTAGACTCAAATGTGTGAAAATGCATACATATTCACGTATACAAATTAAGAACTCGATTAAAGATGGTGGAATTTTTGCAAAAAAGTCCATATGACATATTGTTATGAGTAGCGTACTCATACGACATTGCTTTCGACAATCTTGAAAATTTGAACAAAAATTAACTTGCTCCAAAATCGGTCGGGTTTAGACTCAAATGTGTGGAAATACATATATATTCACGTAAACAAAATAAGAACTCGGATAAAGATGATGAAATTTTTGCAAAAAAATCCATATGACCCATTGTTATGAGTAGCGTACTCGTAGGACATTGCTTTCGACAATCTAAAAAATTTGTACAAAAATTATGTTGCTCCAAAATCGGTCGGGTTTAGACTCAAATGTGTGGAAATACATATATTTTTAATCATACAAAATATGAACTCGATTAAAGATGATGAAATTTTTGCAAAAAAATCCATATGACGCATTGCTATGAGTAGCGTAGTCATACCACATTGCTTTGGACAATCTTGAAAATTTGAACAAAAATTAACTTGCTCTAAAATCGGTCGGGTTTAGACTCAAATGTGTGGAAATACATATATATTTACGTGAACAATATAAGAACTCGAATAAAGTTGATGAAATTTTTGCAAAAAAATCCTTATGACGCATTGTTATGAGTAGCGTACTCATACCACATTGCTTTCGGCAATCTAAAAAATTTGAACAAAAATTAAGTTGCTCCAAAATCGGTCGGGTTTAGACTCAAATGTGTGGAAATACATATAGATTCACGTGAACAAAATAAGAACTCGAATAAAGATGATGAAATTTTTGCAAAAAAATCCATATGACGCATTGTTATGAGTAGCGCACTCATACCACATTGCTTTCGACAATCTAAAAAATTTGAACAAAAATTAACTTGCTCCAAAATCGGTCGGGTTTAGACTCAAATGTGTGAAAAAACATATATTTTTACGGATAGAAAATAAGAACTCGAATAAAGATGATGAAATTTTTGCAAAAAAATCCATATGACCCATTGTTATGAGTAGCGTACTCATACGACATTGCTTTCGACAATCTTGAAAATTTGAACAAAAATTAACTTGCTCCAAAATCGGTCGGGTTTTGACTCAAATGTGTGGAAATACATATATTTTTACTCGTACAAAATATGAACTCGATTAAAAATGATAAAATTTTTGCAAAAAAATCCATATGACGCATTGTTATGAGTATCGTACTCATACCACATCGCTTTCGACAATATAAAAAATTTTAACCAAAATTAAGTTGCTCCAAAATCGGTCGGGTTTAGACTCAAATGTGTGGAAATACATACATATTCACGTGTACAAAATAAGAACTCGATTCAAGATGATGAAATTTTTGCAAAAAAGTCCATATGACATATTGTTATGAGTAGCGTACTCATACGACATTGCTTTCGATAATTTTGAAAATTTGAACAAAAATTAACTTGCTCCAAAATCGGTCGGGTTTAGACTTAAATGTGTGGAAATACATATATATTCACGTATACAAAATAAGAACTCGAATAAAGCTAATGAATGTTTTGCAAAAAAGTCCAAATGACGCATTGTTATGAGTAGCGTACTCATACCTCATTGCTTTCGGCAATCTAAAAAATTTGAACAAAAATTAAGTTGCTCCAAAATCGGTCGGGTTTAGACTCAAATGTGTGGAAATACATATATATTTACGTGAACAATATAAGAACTCGAATAAAGTTGATGAAATGTTTGCAAAAAAATCCTTATGACGCATTGTTATGAGTAGCGTACTCATACCACATTGCTTTCGGCAATCTAAAAAATTTTAACAAAAATTAACTTGCTCCAAAATCGGTCGGGTTTAGACTCAAATGTGTGAAAATGCATACATATTTACGTATACAAATTAAGAACTCGATTAAAGATGGTGGAATTTTTGCAAAAAAGTCCATATGACATATTGTTATGAGTAGCGTACTCATACGACATTGCTTTCGACAATCTTGAAAATTTGAACAAAAATTAACTTGCTCCAAAATCGGTCGGGTTTTGACTCAAATGTGTGGAAATACATATAGATTCACGTGAACAAAATAAGAACTCGAATAAAGATGATGAAATTTTTGCAAAAAAGTCCATATGACATATTGTTATGAGTAGCGTACTCATACGACATTGCTTTCGACAATCTTGAAAATTTGAACAAAAATTAACTTGCTCCAAAATCGGTCGGGTTTTGACTCAAATGTGTGGAAATACATATATTTTTACTCGTACAAAATATGAACTCGATTAAAAATGATAAAATTTTTGCAAAAAAATCCATATGACGCATTGTTATGAGTATCGTACTCATACCACATCGCTTTCGACAATATAAAAAATTTTAACCAAAATTAAGTTGCTCCAAAATCGGTCGGGTTTAGACTCAAACGTGTGGAAATAAATATATATTCACGTATACAAAATAAGAACTCGAATAAAGCTAATGAATGTTTTGCAAAAAAGTCCAAATGACGCATTGTTATGAGTAGCGTACTCATACCTCATTGCTTTCGGCAATCTAAAAAATTTGAACAAAAATTAAGTTGCTCCAAAATCGGTCGGGTTTAGACTCAAATGTGTGGAAATACATATATATTTACGTGAACAATATAAGAACTCGAATAAAGTTGATGAAATGTTTGCAAAAAAATCCTTATGACGCATTGTTATGAGTAGCGTACTCATACCACATTGCTTTCGGCAATCTAAAAAATTTTAACAAAAATTAACTTGCTCCAAAATCGGTCGGGTTTAGACTCAAATGTGTGAAAATGCATACATATTCACGTATACAAATTAAGAACTCGATTAAAGATGGTGGAATTTTTGCAAAAAAGTCCATATGACATATTGTTATGAGTAGCGTACTCATACGACATTGCTTTCGACAATCTTGAAAATTTGAACCAATATTAACTTGCTCTAAAATCGGTCGGGTTTAGACTCAAATGTGTGGAAATACATATATATTCAAGTAAACAAAATAAGAACTCGAATAAAGATGATGAAATTTTTGCAAAAGAATCCATATGACACATTGTTATTAGTAGCGTACTCATACCACATTGCTTTGGACAATCTTGAAAATTTGAACAAAAATTAACTTGCTCTAATATCGGTCGGGTGTAGACTCAAATGTGTGGAAATACATATATATTTACGTGAAAAATATAAGAACTCGAATAAAGTTGATGAAATTTTTGCAAAAAAATCCTTATGACGCATTGTTATTAGTAGCGTACTCATACCACATTGCTTTGGACAATCTTGAAAATTTGAACAAAAATTAACTTGCTCTAAAATCGGTCGGGTGTAGACTCAAATGTGTGGAAATACATATATATTTACGTGAAAAATATAAGAACTCGAATAAAGTTGATGAAATTTTTGCAAAAAAATCCTTATGACGCATTGTTATGAGTAGCGTACTCATACCACATTGCTTTCGACAATCTTGAAAATTTGAACAAAAATTAAGTTGCTCAAAAATCGGTCGGGTTTAGACTCAAATGTGTGGAAATACATACATATTCACGTGTACAAAATAAGAACTCGATTAAAGATGATGAAATTTTTGCAAAAAAGTCCATATGACATATTGTTATGAGTAGCGTACTCATACGACATTGCTTTCGATAATTTTGAAAATTTGAACAAAAATTAACTTGCTCCAAAATCGGTCGGGTTTAGACTCAAATGTGTGGAAATACATATATATTTACGTGAACAATATAAGAACTCGAATAAAGTTGATGAAATGTTTGCAAAAAAATCCTTATGACGCATTGTTATGAGTAGCGTACTCATACCACATTGCTTTCGGCAATCTAAAAAATTTGAACAAAAATTAAGTTGCTCCAAAATCGGTCGGGTTTAGACTCAAATGTGTGGAAATACATATATTTTAACTCATACAAAATATGAACTCGATTAAAGATGATGAAATTTTTGCAAAAAAATCCATATGACGCATTGCTATGAGTAGCGTACTCATACCACATTGCTTTCGACAATCTAAAAAATTTTTACAAAAATTAAGTTGCTCCAAAATCGGTCGGGTTTAGACTCAAATGTGTGGAAATACATATATTTTTACTCATACAAAATATGAACTCGATTAAAGATGATGAAATTTTTGCAAAAAAATCCATATGACGCATTGCTATGAGTAGCGTACTCATACCACATTGCTTTCGACAATCTAAAAAATTTAAACAAAAATTAAGTTGCTCCGAAATCGGTCGGGTTTAGACTCAAATGTGTGAAAATGCATACATATTCACGTATACAAATTAAGAACTCGATTAAAGATGGTGGAATTTTTGCAAAAAAGTCCATATGACATATTGTTATGAGTAGCGTACTCATACGACATTGCTTTCGACAATCTTGAAAATTTGAACAAAAATTAACTTGCTCCAAAATCGGTCGGGTTTAGACTCAAATGTGTGGAAATACATATATATTCACGTAAACAAAATAAGAACTCGGATAAAGATGATGAAATTTTTGCAAAAAAATCCATATGACCCATTGTTATGAGTAGCGTACTCGTAGGACATTGCTTTCGACAATCTAAAAAATTTGTACAAAAATTATGTTGCTCCAAAATCGGTCGGGTTTAGACTCAAATGTGTGGAAATACATATATTTTTAATCATACAAAATATGAACTCGATTAAAGATGATGAAATTTTTGCAAAAAAATCCATATGACGCATTGCTATGAGTAGCGTAGTCATACCACATTGCTTTGGACAATCTTGAAAATTTGAACAAAAATTAACTTGCTCTAAAATCGGTCGGGTTTAGACTCAAATGTGTGGAAATACATATATATTTACGTGAACAATATAAGAACTCGAATAAAGTTGATGAAATTTTTGCAAAAAAATCCTTATGACGCATTGTTATGAGTAGCGTACTCATACCACATTGCTTTCGGCAATCTAAAAAATTTGAACAAAAATTAAGTTGCTCCAAAATCGGTCGGGTTTAGACTCAAATGTGTGGAAATACATATAGATTCACGTGAACAAAATAAGAACTCGAATAAAGATGATGAAATTTTTGCAAAAAAATCCATATGACGCATTGTTATGAGTAGCGCACTCATACCACATTGCTTTCGACAATCTAAAAAATTTGAACAAAAATTAACTTGCTCCAAAATCGGTCGGGTTTAGACTCAAATGTGTGAAAAAACATATATTTTTACGGATAGAAAATAAGAACTCGAATAAAGATGATGAAATTTTTGCAAAAAAATCCATATGACCCATTGTTATGAGTAGCGTACTCATACGACATTGCTTTCGACAATCTTGAAAATTTGAACAAAAATTAACTTGCTCCAAAATCGGTCGGGTTTTGACTCAAATGTGTGGAAATACATATATTTTTACTCGTACAAAATATGAACTCGATTAAAAATGATAAAATTTTTGCAAAAAAATCCATATGACGCATTGTTATGAGTATCGTACTCATACCACATCGCTTTCGACAATATAAAAAATTTTAACCAAAATTAAGTTGCTCCAAAATCGGTCGGGTTTAGACTCAAATGTGTGGAAATACATACATATTCACGTGTACAAAATAAGAACTCGATTCAAGATGATGAAATTTTTGCAAAAAAGTCCATATGACATATTGTTATGAGTAGCGTACTCATACGACATTGCTTTCGATAATTTTGAAAATTTGAACAAAAATTAACTTGCTCCAAAATCGGTCGGGTTTAGACTTAAATGTGTGGAAATACATATATATTCACGTAAACAAAATAAGAACTCGGATAAAGATGATGAAATTTTTGCAAAAAAATCCATATGACCCATTGTTATGAGTAGCGTACTCGTACGATATTGCTTTCAACAATCTGGAAAATTTGAACAAAAATTAGCTTGCTCCAAAATCGGTCGAGTTTAAACTCAAACGTGTGGAAATACATATATATTCACGTATACAAAATAAGAACTCGAATAAAGCTAATGAATTTTTTGCAAAAAATCCAAATGACGCATTGCTATGAGTAGCGTACTAATACCATATTGCTTTCGACAATCTAAAAAATTTTAACAAATATTAAGTTGCTACAAAATCGGTTGGGTTTAGACTCAAATGTGTGAAAATGCATACATATTCACGTATACAAATTAAGAACTCGATTAAAGATGGTGAAATTTTTGCAAAAAAATCCATATGACACATTGTTATTAGTAGCGTACTCATACCGCATTGCTTTGGACTATCTTGAAAATTTGAACAAAAATTAACTTGCTCTAAAATCGGTCGGGTTTAGACTCAAATGTGTGGAAATACATATATATTTACGTGAACAATATAAGAACTCGAATAAAGTTGATGAAATTTTTGCAAAAAAATCCTTATGACGCATTGTTATGAGTAGCGTACTCATACCACATTGCTTTCGACAATCTTGAAAATTTGAACAAAAATTAAGTTGCTCCAAAATCGGTCGGGTTTAGACTCAAATGTGTGGAAATACATACATATTCACGTGTACAAAATAAGAACTCGATTAAAGATGATGAAATTTTTGCAAAAAAGTCCATATGACATATTGTTATGAGTAGCGTACTCATACGACATTGCTTTCGATAATTTTGAAAATTTGAACAAAAATTAACTTGCTCCAAAATCGGTCGGGTTTAGACTCAAATGTGTGGAAATACATATATATTTACGTGGACAATATAAGAACTCGAATAAAGTTGATGAAATTTTTGCAAAAAAATCCTTATGACGCATTGTTATGAGTAGCGTACTCATACCACATTGCTTTCGGCAATCTAAAAAATTTGAACAAAAATTAAGTTGCTCCAAAATCGGTCGGGTTTAGACTCAAATATGTGGAAATACATATATTTTAACTCATACAAAATATGAACTCGATTAAAGATGATGAAATTTTTGCAAAAAAATCCATATGACGCATTGCTATGAGTAGCGTACTCATACCACATTGCTTTCGACAATCTAAAAAATTTTTACAAAAATTAAGTTGCTCCAAAATCGGTCGGGTTTAGACTCAAATGTGTGGAAATACATATATTTTTACTCATACAAAATATGAACTCGATTAAAGATGATGAAATTTTTGCAAAAAAATCCATATGACGCATTGCTATGAGTAGCGTAGTCATACCACATTGCTTTGGACAATCTTGAAAGTTTGAACAAAAATTAACTTGCTCTAAAATCGGTCGGGTTTAGACTCAAATGTGTGGAAATACATATATATTCACGTAAACAAAATAAGAACTCGAATAAAGATGATGAAATTTTTGCAAAAGAATCCATATGACACATTGTTATTAGTAGCCTACTCATACCACATTGCTTTGGACAATCTTGAAAATTTGAACAAAAATTAACTTGCTCTAAAATCGGTCGGGTTTAGACTCAAATGTGTGGAAATACATATATATTTACGTGAACAATATAAGAACTCGAATAAAGTTGATGAAATTTTTGCAAAAAAATCCTTATGACGCATTGTTATGAGTAGCGTACTCATACCACATTGCTTTCGGCAATCTAAAAAATTTGAACAAAAATTAAGTTGCTCCAAAATCGGTCGGGTTTAGACTCAAATGTGTGGAAATACATATATATTCACGTGAACAAAATAAGAACTCGAATAAAGATGATGAAATTTTTGCAAAAAAATCCATATGACGCATTGTTATGAGTAGCGCACTCATACCACATTGCTTTCGACAATCTAAAAAATTTGAACAAAAATTAACTTGCTCCAAAATCGGTCGGGTTTAGACTCAAATGTGTGAAAAAACATATATTTTTACGGATAGAAAATAAGAACTCGAATAAAGATGATGAAATTTTTGCAAAAAAATCCATATGACCCATTGTTATGAGTAGCGTACTCATACGACATTGCTTTCGACAATCTTGAAAATTTGAACAAAAATTAACTTGCTCCAAAATCGGTCGGGTTTTGATTCAAATGTGTGGAAATACATATATTTTTACTCGTACAAAATATGAACTCGATTAAAAATGATACAATTTTTGCAAAAAAATCCATATGTCGCATTGTTATGAGTATCGTACTCATACCACATCGCTTTCGACAATCTAAAAAATTTGAACCAAAATTAAGTTGCTCCAAAATCGGTCGGGTTTAGACTCAAATGTGTGGAAATACATACATATTCACGTGTACAAAATAAGAACTCGATTAAAGATGATGAAATTTTTGCAAAAAAGTCCATATGACATATTGTTATGAGTAGCGTACTCATACGACATTGCTTTCGATAATTTTGAAAATTTGAACAAAAATTAACTTGCTCCAAAATCGGTCGGGTTTAGACTCAAATGTGTGGAAATACATATATATTCACGTAAACAAAATAAGAACTCGGATAAAGAGGATGAAATTTTTGCAAAAAAATCCATATGACCCATTGTTATGAGTAGCGTACTCGTACGATATTGGTTTCAACAATCTGGAAAATTTGAACAAAAATTAGCTTGCTCCAAAATCGGTCGAGTTTAAACTCAAACGTGTGGAAATACATATATATTCACGTATACAAAATAAGAACTCGAATAAAGCTAATGAATTTTTTGCAAAAAAATCCAGATGACGCATTGCTATGAGTAGCGTACTAATACCACATTGCTTTCGACAATCTAAAAAATTTTAACAAATATTAAGTTGCTCCAAAATCGGTTGGGTTTAGACTCAAATGTGTGAAAATGCATACATATTCACGTATACAAATTAAGAACTCGATTAAAGATGGTGGAATTTTTGCAAAAAAGTCCATATGACATATTGTTATGAGTAGCGTACTCATACGACATTGCTTTCGACAATCTTGAAAATTTTAACAAAAATTAACTTGCTCTAAAATCGGTCGGGTTTAGACTCAAATGTGTGGAAATACATATATATTCACGTAAACAAAATAAGAACTCGAATAAAGATGATGAAATTTTTGCAAAAAAATCCATATGACGCATTGTTATGAGTAGCGCACTCATACCACATTGCTTTCGACAATCTAAAAAATTTGAACAAAAATTAACTTGCTCCAAAATCGGTCGGGTTTAGACTCAAATGTGTAAAAAAACATATATTTTTACGGATAGAAAATAAGAACTCGAATAAAGATGATGAAATTTTTGCAAAAAAATCCATATGACCCATTGTTATGAGTAGCGTACTCATACGACATTGCTTTCGACAATCTGGAAATTTTGAACAAAAATTAACTTGCTCCAAAATCGGTCGGGTTTTGACTCAAATGTGTAAAAAAACATATATTTTTACGGATAGAAAATAAGAACTCGATTAAAGATGATGAACTTTTTGCAAAAAAGTCCATATGACATATTGTAATGAGTAGCCTACTCATACGACATTGCTTTCGATAATTTTGAAAATTTGAACAAAAATTAACTTGCTCCAAAATCGGTCGGGTTTAGACTCAAATGTGTGGAAATACATATATATTCACGTAAACAAAATAAGAACTCGGATAAAGATGATGAAATTTTTGCAAAAAAATCCATATGACTCATTGTTATGAGTAGCGTACTCGTACGATATTGCTTTCAACAATCTGGAAAATTTGAACAAAATTAACTTGCTCCAAAATCGGTCGAGTTTAAACTCAAACGTGTGGAAATACATATATATTCACGTATACAAAATAAGAACTCGAATAAAGCTAATGAATGTTTTGCAAAAAAATCCAAATGACGCATTGTTATGAGTAGCGTACTCATACCTCATTGCTTTCGGCAATCAAAAAAATTTGAACAAAAATTAAGTTGCTCCAAAATCGGTCGGGTTTAGACTCAAATGTACAAAATATGAACTCGATTAAAAATCCATATGACGCATTGCTATGAGTAGCGTACTCATACCACATTGCTTTCGACAATCTAAAAAATTTGAACAAAAATTAAGTTGCTCCAAAATCGGTCGGGTTTAGACTCAAATGTGTGGAAATACATAGTATATTTTTATTCATACAAAATATGAACTCGATTAAAGATGATGAAATTTTTGCAAAAAAATCCATATGGCGCATTGTTATGAGTAGCGTTCTCATACCACATTGCTTTGGACAAACTTGAAAATTTTAACAAAAATTAAGTTGCTCCAAAATCAGTCGGGTTTAGACACAAATGTGTGGAAATACATATATATTCACGTGAACAAAATAAGAACTCGAATAAAGATGATGCAGTTTTTGCAAAAAATTCATATGACACATTGTTATGGGTAGCGTACTCACAAAAATTAAGTTGCTCCAAAATCGGTCGGGTTTAGACTCAAATGTGTGGAAATACATATATATTCACGTGAACAAAATAAGAACTCGAATAAAGATGATGCAATTTTTGCAAAAAAATCCATATGACGCATTGTTATGAGTAGCGCACTCATACCACATTGCTTTCGACAATCTAAAAAATTTGAACAAAAATTAACTTGCTCCAAAATCGGTCGAGTTTAGACTCAAATGTGTGGAAATACATATATATTCACGTATACAAAATAAGAACTCGAATAAAGATAATGAATGTTTTGCAAAAAAATCCAAATGACGCATTGTTATGAGTAGCGTACTCATACCTCATTGCTTTCGACAATCTAAAAAATTTTAAAAAAATTAAGTTGCTCCAAAAGCGGTCGGGGTTAGACTCAAATGTGTGGAAATGCATACATATTCACGTGTACAAAATAAGAACTCGATTAAAGATGGTGGAATTTTTGCAAAAAAGTCCATATGACCCATTGTTATGAGTAGATAGCGTACTCGTACGACATTGCTTTCAACAATCTGGAAAATTTGAACAAAAATTAACTTGCTCCAAAATCGGTCGGGTTTAGACTCAAATGTGTGGAAATACATATATATTCACGTATACAAAATAAGAGCTCGAATAAAGATGATGAATGTTTTGCAAAAAAATCCAAATGACGCATTGTTATGAGTAGCGTACTCATACCTCATTGCTTTCGACAATCTAAAAAATTTGAACAAAAATTAAGTTGCTCCAAAATCGGTCGGGTTTAGACTCAAATGTGTGGAAATACATATATTTTTATTCATACAAAATATGAACTCGATTAAAGATGATGAAATTTTTGCAAAAAAATCCATATGACGCATTGTTATGAGTATCGTACTCATACCACATTGCTTTCGACAATCTAAAAAATTTGAACAAAAATTAACTTGCTCCAAAATCGGCCGGGTTTAGACTCAACTGTGTGGAAATACATATATATTCACGTAAACAAAATAAGAGCTCGGATAAAGATGATGAAATTTTTGCAAAAAAATCCAAATGACCCATTGTTATGAGTAGCGTACTCGTACGACATTGCTTTCAACAATCTTGAAAATTTGAACAAAAATTAACTTGCTCCAAAATTGGTCGGGTTTAGACTCCAATGTGTGGAAATACATATATATTCACGTAAACAAAATAAGAACTCGATTAAAAATTATGAAATTTTTGCAAAAAAATCCATATGACGCATTGTTATGAGTATCGTACTCATACCACATTGCTTTCGACAATCTAAAAAATTTGAACAAAAATTAAGTTGCTCCAAAATCGGTCGGGTTTAGACTCAAATGTGTGGAAATACATATATATTCACGTAAGCAAAATAAGAACTCGGATAAAGATGATGAAATTTTTGCAAAAAAATCCATACGACCCATTGTTATGAGTACCGTACTCGTACGACATTGCTTTCAACAATCTGGAAAATTTGAACAAAAATTAACTTGCTCCAAAATCGGTCGGGTTTAGACTCAAATGTGTGGAAATACATATATATTCACGTATACAAAATAAGAACTCGAATAAAGATGATGAATGTTTTGCAAAAAAATCCAAATGACGCATTGTTATGAGTAGCGTACTCATACCTCATTGCTTTCGACAATCTAAAAAATTTTAACAAGAATTGAGTTGCTCCAAATTCGGTCGGGTTTAGACTCAAATGTGTGGAAATACATATATTTCTATTCATACAAAATATGAACTCGATTAAAGATGATGAAATTTTTGCAAAAAAATCCATATGACGCATTGTTATGAGTATCGTACTCATACCACATTGCTTTCGACAATCTAAAAAATTTGAACAAAAATTAAGTTGCTCCAAAATCGGTCGGGTTTAGACTCAAATGTGTGGAAATACATACATATTCACGTGTACAAAATAAGAACTCGATTAAAAATGATGAAATTTTGCAAAAAAATCCATATGACGCATTGTTATGAGTATCGTACTCATACCACATTGCTTTCGACAATCTAAAAAATTTGTACAAAAACTAAGTTGCTCCAAAATCGGTCGGGTTTAGACTCAAATGTGTGGAAATACATACATATTCACGTAAACAAAATAAGAGCTCGGATAAAGATGATGAAATTTTTGCAAAAAAATCCAAATGACCTATTGTTATGAGTAGCGTACTCGTACGACATTGCTTTCGACAATCTAAAAAATTTGTACAAAAATTATGTTGCTCCAAAATCGGTCGGGTGTAGACTCAAATGTGTGGAAATACATACATATTCACGTGTACAAAATAAGAACTCGATTAAAAATGATGAAATTTTTGCAAAAAAATCCATATGACGCATTGTTATGAGTATCGTACTCATACCACATTGCTTTCGACAATCTAAAAAATTTGTACAAAAATTAAGTTGCTCCAAAATCGGTCGGGTTTAGACTCAAATGTGTGGAAATACATACATATTCACGTGTACAAAATAAGAACTCGATTACAGACGATGCAATTTTTGCAAAAAAGTCCATATGACATATTGTTATGAGTATCGTACTCATACCACATTGCTTTCGACAATCTAAAAAATTTGAACAAAAATTAAGTTGCTCCAAAATCGGTCGGGTTTAGACTCAAATGTGTGGAAATACATATATATTCACGTAAACAAAATAAGAACTCGGATAAAGATGATGAAATTTTTGCAAAAAAATCCATATGACCCGTTGTTATGAGTACCGTACTCGTACGACATTGCTTTCAACAATCTGGAAAATTTGAACAAAAATTAACTTGCTCCAAAATCGGTCGGGTTTAGACTCAAATGTGTGGAAATACATATATATTCACGTAAACAAAATAAGAGCTCGGATAAAGATGATGAAATTTTTGCAAAAAAATCCAAATGACCCATTGTTATGAGTAGCGTACTCGTACGACATTGCTTTCAACAATCTTGAAAATTTGAACAAAAATTAACTTGCTCCAAAATTGGTCGGGTTTAGACTCCAATGTGTGGAAATACATATATATTCACGTAAACAAAATAAGAACTCGGATGAAGATGATGAAATTTTTGCAAAAAAATCCATATGACCCATTGTTATGAGTAGCGTACTCGTACGACATTGCTTTCGACAATCTAAAAAATTTGTACAAAAATTATGTTGCTCCAAAATCGGTCGGGTGTAGACTCAAATGTGTGGAAATACATACATATTCACGTGTACAAAATAAGAACTCGATTAAAAATGATGAAATTTTTGCAAAAAAATCCATATGACGCATTGTTATGAGTATCGTACTCATACCACATTGCTTTCGACAATCTAAAAAATTTGTACAAAAATTAAGTTGCTCCAAAATCGGTCGGGTTTAGACTCAAATGTGTGGAAATACATACATATTCACGTGTACAAAATAAGAACTCGATTACAGACGATGCAATTTTTGCAAAAAAGTCCATATGACATATTGTTATGAGTATCGTACTCATACCACATTGCTTTCGACAATCTAAAAAATTTGAACAAAAATTAAGTTGCTCCAAAATCGGTCGGGTTTAGACTCAAATGTGTGGAAATACATATATATTCACGTAAACAAAATAAGAACTCGGATAAAGATGATGAAATTTTTGCAAAAAAATCCATATGACCCATTGTTATGAGTACCGTACTCGTACGACATTGCTTTCAACAATCTGGAAAATTTGAACAAAAATTAACTTGCTCCAAAATCGGTCGGGTTTAGACTCAAATGTGTGGAAAAACATATGTATATATTCACGTATACAAAATAAGAACTCGAATAAAGATGATGAATGTTTTGCAAAAAAATCCAAATGACACATTGTTATGAGTAGCGTACTCATACCTCATTGCTTTCGACAATCTAAAAAATTTGAACAAAAGTTAAGTTGCTCCAAAATCAGTCGGGTTTAGACACAAATGTGTGGAAATACATATGTATATATTCACGTGAACAAAATAAGAACTCGAATAAAGATTATGCAATTTTTGCAAAAAATTCATATGACACATTGTTATGGGTAGCGTACTCACCCCACATTGCTTTCGACAATCTAAAAAATTTTAACAAAAATTAAGTTGCTCCAAAATCGGTCGGGTTTAGACTCAAATGTGTGGAAATACATATATTTTTTTTCATACAAGATAAGAACTCGAATAAAGTTGATGAAATTTTTGCAAAAAATCCTTATGACGCATTGTTATGAGTAGCGCACTCATACTACATTGCTTTCGACAATCTTGAAAATTTTAACAAAAATTAACTTGCTCCAAAATCGGTCGGGTTTAGACTTAAATGTGTGGAAATACATATATTTTTATTCATACAAAATATGAACTCGATTAAAGATGATGAAATTTTTGCAAAAAAGTCCATATGACATATTGTTATGAGTATCGTACTCATACCACATTGCTTTCGACAATCAACAAAATTTTAACAAGAATTAAGTTGCTCCAAATTCGGTCGGGTTTAGACTCAAATGTGTGGAAATACATATATTTCTATTCATACAAAATATGAACTCGATTAAAGATGATGAAATTTTTGCAAAAAAATCCATATGACGCATTGTTATGAGTATCGTACTCATACCACATTGCTTTCGACAATCTAAAAAATTTGAACAAAAATTAAGTTGCTCCAAAATCGGTCGGCTTTAGACTCAAATGTGTGGAAATACATAGTATATTTTTATTCATACAAAATATGAACTCGATTAAAGATGATGAAATTTTTGCAAAAAAATCCATATGACCCATTGTTATGAGTAGCGTACTCATACGACATTGCTTTCGACAATCTGGAAAATTTGAACAAAAATTAACTTGCTCCAAAATCGGTCGGGTTTAGACTCAAATGTGTGGAAATACATATATTTTTATTCATACAAAATATGAACTCGATTAAAGATGATGAAATTTTTGCAAAAAAATCCATATGACGCATTGTTATGAGTATCGTACTCATTCCACATTGCTTTCGACAATAAAAAAAATTTGAACAAAAATTAAGTTGCTCCAAAATCGGTCGGGTTTAGACTCAAATGTGTGGAAATACATACATATTCACGTGTACAAAATAAGAACTCGGATAAAGATGATGAAATTTGTGCAAAAAAATCCATATGACCCATTGTTATGAGTAGCGTACTCGTACGATATTGCTTTCAACAATCTGGAAAATTTGAACAAAAATTAACTTGCTCCAAAATAGGTCGGGTTTAGACTCAAATGTGTGGAAATACATATATATTCACGTATACAAAATAAGAACTCGAATAAAGATAATGAATGTTTTGCAAAAAAATCCAAATGACGCATTGTTATGAACAGCGTACTCATACCTCATTGCTTTCGACAATCTAAAAAACTTGAACAAAAATTAAGTTGCTCCAAAATCAGTCGGGTTTAGACACAAATGTGTGGAAATACATACATATTCACGTGAACAAAATAAGAACTCGAATAAAGATGATGCAATTTTTGCAAAAAATTCTTATGACACATTGTTATGGGTAGCGTACTCACCCCACATTGCTTTCGACAATCTAAAAAATGTGAACAACAATTAAGTTGCTCCAAAATCGGTCGGGTTAAGACTCAAATGTGTGGAAATACATATATTTTTTTTCATACAAAATAAGAACTCGAATAAAGTTGATGAAATTTTTGCAAAAAAATCCTTATGACGCATTGTTATGAGTAGCGCACTCATACTACATTGCTTTCGACAATCTTGAAAATTTGAACAAAAATTAACTTGCTCCAAAATCGGTCGGGTTTAGACTCAAATGTGTGGAAATACATATATTTTTATTCATACAAAATATGAACTCGATTAAAGATGATGAAATTTTTGCAAAAAAGTCCATATGACATATTGTTATGAGTATCGTACTCATACCACATTGCTTTCGACAATCAAAAAAATTTTAACAAGAATTGAGTTGCTCCAAATTCGGTCGGGTTTAGACTCAAATGTGTGGAAATACATATATTTCTATTCATACAAAATATGAACTCGATTAAAGATGATGAAGTTTTTGCAAAAAAATCCATATGACGCATTGTTATGAGTATCGTACTCATACCACATTGCTTTCGACAATCTAAAAAATTTGAACAAAAATTAAGTTGCTCCAAAATCGGTCCGGTTTAAACTCAAATGTGTGGAAATACATAGTATATTTTTATTCATACAAAATATGAACTCGATTAAAGATGATGAAATTTTTGCAAAAAAATCCATATGACCCATTGTTATGAGTAGCGTACTCATACGACATTGCTTTCGACAATCTTGAAAATTTGAACAAAAATTAACTTGCTCCAAAATCGGTCGGGTGTAGACTCAAATGTGTGGAAATACATATATTTTTATTCATACAAAATATGAACTCGATTAAAGATGATGAAATTTTTGCAAAAAAATCCATATGACGCATTGTTATGAGTATCGTACTCATTCCACATTGCTTTCGACAATAAAAAAAATTTGAACAAAAATTAAGTTGCTCCAAAATCGGTCGGGTTTAGACTCAAATATGTGGAAATACATACATATTCACGTGTACAAAATAAGAACTCAGATAAAGATGATGAAATTTTTGCAAAAAAATCCATATGACCCATTGTTATGAGTAGCGTACTCGTACGATATTGCTTTCAACAATCTGGAAAATTTGAACAAAAATTAACTTGCTCCAAAATAGGTCGGGTTTAGACTCAAATGTGTGGAAATACATATATATTCACGTATACAAAATAAGAACTCGAATAAAGATAATGAATGTTTTGCAAAAAAATCCAAATGACGCATTGTTATGAACAGCGTACTCATACCTCATTGCTTTCGACAATCTAAAAAATTTGAACAAAAATTAAGTTGCTCCAAAATCAGTCGAGTTTAGACACAAATGTGTGGAAATACATACATATTCACGTGAAAAAAATAAGAACTCGAAACAAGATGATGCAATTTTTGCAAAAAATTCATATGACACATTGTTATGGGTAGCGTACTCACCCCACATTGCTTTCGACAATCTAAAAAATGTGAACAACAATTAAGTTGCTCCAAAATCGGTCGGGTTTAGACTCAAATGTGTGGAAATACATATATTTTTACTCATACAAAATATGAACTCGATTAAAGAATGATGTAATTTTTGCAAAAAAGTCCATATGACGCATTGCTATGAGTAGCGTACTCATACCACATTGCTTTCGACAATCTAAAAAATTTTAACAAAAATTTAGTTGCTCCAAAATCGATCGGGTTTAGACTCAAATGTGTGGAAATACATATATATTCACGTATACAAAATAAGAATTCGAATAAAGATGATGAATGTTTTGCAAAAAAATCCAAATGACGCATTGTTATGAGTAGCGTACTCATACCACATTGCTTTCGACAATCTAAAAAATTTGAACAAAAATTAAGTTGCTCCAAAATCAGTCGGGTTTAGACACAAATGTGTGGAAATACATATATATTCACGTGAACAAAATAAGAACTCGAATAAAGATGATGCAATTTTTTCAAAAAATGTATATGACACATTGTTATGGGTAGCGTACTCATCCCACATTGCTTTCGACAATCTAAAAAATTTGAACAAAAATTATGTTGCTCAAAAATCGGTCGGGTTTAGACTCAAATGTGTGGAAATACATATATATTCACGTATACAAAATAAGAACTCGGATAAAGATGATGAAATTTTTGCAAAAAAATCCACATGACGCATTGTTATGAGTAGCATACTCATACCACATTGCTTTCGACAATCTAAAAAATTTGAACAAAAATTAATTTGCTCTAAAATCGGTCGGGTTTAGACTCAAATGTGTGGAAATACATACATATTCCCGAGTACAAAATAATAACTCGAATGAAGACGTTGAAATTTTTGCAAAAAAATCCAAATGACGCATTTTTATGAGTAGCGTACTCATACCACAATGCTTTCGACAATCTAAACAATTTGAACAAAAATTAAGTTGCTCCAAAATCGGTCGGGTTTAGACTCAAATATGTGGAAATACATACATATTCACGTGTACAAAATAAGAACTCAGATAAAGATGATGAAATTTTTGCAAAAAAATCCATATGACCCATTGTTATGAGTAGCGTACTCGTACGATATTGCTTTCAACAATCTGGAAAATTTGAACAAAAATTAACTTGCTCCAAAATAGGTCGGGTTTAGACTCAAATGTGTGGAAATACATATATATTCACGTATACAAAATAAGAACTCGGATAAAGATGATGAAATTTTTGCAAAAAAATCCACATGACGCATTGTTATGAGTAGCGAACTCATACCACATTGCTTTCGACAATCTAAAAAATTTGAACAAAAATTAATTTGCTCTAAAATCGGTCGGGTTTAGACTCAAATGTGTGAAAATGCATACATATTCACGTATACAAATTAAAAACTCGATTAAAAATGATGAAATTTTTGCAAAAAAATCCATATGACGCATTGTTATGAGTAGCGTACTCATACCACATTGCTTTCGACAATCTAAAAAATTTGAACAAAAATTAATTTGCTCTAAAATCGGTCGGGTTTAGACTCAAATGTGTGGAAATACATACATATTCCCGAGTACAAAATAATAACTCGAATGAAGACGTTGAAATTTTTGCAGAAAAATCCAAATGACGCATTTTTATGAGTAGCGTACTCATACCACAATGCTTTCGACAATCTAAACAAATTGAACAAAAATTAAGTTGCTCCAAAATCGGTCGGGTTTAGACTCAAATGTGTGGAAATACATATATATTCACGTAAACAAAATAAGAACTCGGATAAAGATGATGAAATTTTTGCAAAAAAATCCATATGACCCATTGTTTTGAGTAGCGTACTTGTACGACATTGCTTTCAACAATCTGGAAAATTTGAACAACAATTAACTTGCTCCAAAATCGGTCGGGTTTAGACTCAAATGTGTGGAAATACATATATTTTCATTCATACAAAATATGAACTCGATTAAAGATGATAAAATTTTTGCAAAAAAATCCATATGACGCATTGTTATGAGTATCGTACTCATTCCACATTGCTTTCGACAATAAAAAAAATTTGAACAAAAATTAAGTTGCTCCAAAATCAGTCGGGTTTAGACACAAATGTGTGGAAATACATATATATTCACGTGAACAAAATAAGAACTCGAATAAAGATGATGCAATTTTTGCAAAAAAATTATATGACACATTGTGATGGGTAGCGTACTCACCCCACATTGCTTTCGACAATCTAAAAAATTTGAACAAAAATTATGTTGCTCAAAAATCGGTCGGGTTTAGACTCAAATGTGTGGAAATACATATATATTCACGTATACAAATTAAAAACTCGATTAAAAATGATGAAATTTTTGCAAAAAAATCCATATGACGCATTGTTATGAGTAGCGTACTCATACCACATTGCTTTCGACATTCTAAAAAATTTGAACAAAAATTAATTTGCTCTAAAATCGGTCGGGTTTAGACTCAAATGTGTGGAAATACATACATATTCCCGAGTACAAAATAATAACTCGAATGAAGACGTTGAAATTTTTGCAAAAAAATCCAAATGACGCATTTTTATGAGTAGCGTACTCATACCACAATGCTTTCGACAATCTAAACAAATTGAACAAAAATTAAGTTGCTCCAAAATCGGTCGGGTTTAGACTCAAATGTGTGGAAATACATATATATTCACGTAAACAAAATAAGAACTCGGATAAAGATGATGAAATTTTTGCAAAAAAATCCATATGACCCATTGTTTTGAGTAGCGTACTTGTACGACATTGCTTTCAACAATCTGGAAAATTTGAACAAAAATTAACTTGCTCCAAAATCGGTCGGGTTTAGACTCAAATGTGTGGAAATACATATATTTTTATTCATACAAAATATGAACTCGATTAAAGATGATGAAATTTTTGCAAAAAAATCCATATGACGCATTGTTATGAGTATCGTACTCATTCCACATTGCTTTCGACAATAAAAAAAATTTGAACAAAAATTAAGTTGCTCCAAAATCAGTCGGGTTTAGACACAAATGTGTGGAAATACATAGTATATTTTTATTCATACAAAATATGAACTCGATTAAAGATGATGAAATTTTTGCAAAAAAATCCATATGACCCATTGTTATGAGTAGCGTACTCATACGACATTGCTTTCGACAATCTTGAAAATTTGAACAAAAATTAACTTGCTCCAAAATCGGTCGGGTGTAGACTCAAATGTGTGGAAATACATATATTTTTATTCATACAAAATATGAACTCGATTAAAGATGATGAAATTTTTGCAAAAAAATCCATATGACGCATTGTTATGAGTATCGTACTCATTCCACATTGCTTTCGACAATAAAAAAAATTTGAACAAAAATTAAGTTGCTCCAAAATCGGTCGGGTTTAGACTCAAATATGTGGAAATACATACATATTCACGTGTACAAAATAAGAACTCAGATAAAGATGATGAAATTTTTGCAAAAAAATCCACATGACGCATTGTTATGAGTAGCATACTCATACCACATTGCTTTCGACAATCTAAAAAATTTGAACAAAAATTAATTTGCTCTAAAATCGGTCGGGTTTAGACTCAAATGTGTGGAAATACATACATATTCCCGAGTACAAAATAATAACTCGAATGAAGACGTTGAAATTTTTGCAAAAAAATCCAAATGACGCATTTTTATGAGTAGCGTACTCATACCACAATGCTTTCGACAATCTAAACAATTTGAACAAAAATTAAGTTGCTCCAAAATCGGTCGGGTTTAGACTCAAATATGTGGAAATACATACATATTCACGTGTACAAAATAAGAACTCAGATAAAGATGATGAAATTTTTGCAAAAAAATCCATATGACCCATTGTTTTGAGTAGCGTACTTGTACGACATTGCTTTCAACAATCTGGAAAATTTTAACAAGAATTGAGTTGCTCCAAATTCGGTCGGGTTTAGACTCAAATGTGTGGAAATACATATATTTCTATTCATACAAAATATGAACTCGATTAAAGATGATGAAGTTTTTGCAAAAAAATCCATATGACGCATTGTTATGAGTATCGTACTCATACCACATTGCTTTCGACAATCTAAAAAATTTGAACAAAAATTAAGTTGCTCCAAAATCGGTCCGGTTTAAACTCAAATGTGTGGAAATACATAGTATATTTTTATTCATACAAAATATGAACTCGATTAAAGATGATGAAATTTTTGCAAAAAAATCCATATGACCCATTGTTATGAGTAGCGTACTCATACGACATTGCTTTCGACAATCTTGAAAATTTGAACAAAAATTAACTTGCTCCAAAATCGGTCGGGTGTAGACTCAAATGTGTGGAAATACATATATTTTTATTCATACAAAATATGAACTCGATTAAAGATGATGAAATTTTTGCAAAAAAATCCATATGACGCATTGTTATGAGTATCGTACTCATTCCACATTGCTTTCGACAATAAAAAAAATTTGAACAAAAATTAAGTTGCTCCAAAATCGGTCGGGTTTAGACTCAAATATGTGGAAATACATACATATTCACGTGTACAAAATAAGAACTCAGATAAAGATGATGAAATTTTTGCAAAAAAATCCATATGACCCATTGTTATGAGTAGCGTACTCGTACGATATTGCTTTCAACAATCTGGAAAATTTGAACAAAAATTAACTTGCTCCAAAATAGGTCGGGTTTAGACTCAAATGTGTGGAAATACATATATATTCACGTATACAAAATAAGAACTCGAATAAAGATAATGAATGTTTTGCAAAAAAATCCAAATGACGCATTGTTATGAACAGCGTACTCATACCTCATTGCTTTCGACAATCTAAAAAATTTGAACAAAAATTAAGTTGCTCCAAAATCAGTCGAGTTTAGACACAAATGTGTGGAAATACATACATATTCACGTGAAAAAAATAAGAACTCGAAACAAGATGATGCAATTTTTGCAAAAAATTCATATGACACATTGTTATGGGTAGCGTACTCACCCCACATTGCTTTCGACAATCTAAAAAATGTGAACAACAATTAAGTTGCTCCAAAATCGGTCGGGTTTAGACTCAAATGTGTGGAAATACATATATTTTTACTCATACAAAATATGAACTCGATTAAAGAATGATGTAATTTTTGCAAAAAAGTCCATATGACGCATTGCTATGAGTAGCGTACTCATACCACATTGCTTTCGACAATCTAAAAAATTTTAACAAAAATTTAGTTGCTCCAAAATCGATCGGGTTTAGACTCAAATGTGTGGAAATACATATATATTCACGTATACAAAATAAGAATTCGAATAAAGATGATGAATGTTTTGCAAAAAAATCCAAATGACGCATTGTTATGAGTAGCGTACTCATACCACATTGCTTTCGACAATCTAAAAAATTTGAACAAAAATTAAGTTGCTCCAAAATCAGTCGGGTTTAGACACAAATGTGTGGAAATACATATATATTCACGTGAACAAAATAAGAACTCGAATAAAGATGATGCAATTTTTTCAAAAAATGTATATGACACATTGTTATGGGTAGCGTACTCATCCCACATTGCTTTCGACAATCTAAAAAATTTGAACAAAAATTATGTTGCTCAAAAATCGGTCGGGTTTAGACTCAAATGTGTGGAAATACATATATATTCACGTATACAAAATAAGAACTCGGATAAAGATGATGAAATTTTTGCAAAAAAATCCACATGACGCATTGTTATGAGTAGCATACTCATACCACATTGCTTTCGACAATCTAAAAAATTTGAACAAAAATTAATTTGCTCTAAAATCGGTCGGGTTTAGACTCAAATGTGTGGAAATACATACATATTCCCGAGTACAAAATAATAACTCGAATGAAGACGTTGAAATTTTTGCAAAAAAATCCAAATGACGCATTTTTATGAGTAGCGTACTCATACCACAATGCTTTCGACAATCTAAACAATTTGAACAAAAATTAAGTTGCTCCAAAATCGGTCGGGTTTAGACTCAAATATGTGGAAATACATACATATTCACGTGTACAAAATAAGAACTCAGATAAAGATGATGAAATTTTTGCAAAAAAATCCATATGACCCATTGTTATGAGTAGCGTACTCGTACGATATTGCTTTCAACAATCTGGAAAATTTGAACAAAAATTAACTTGCTCCAAAATAGGTCGGGTTTAGACTCAAATGTGTGGAAATACATATATATTCACGTATACAAAATAAGAACTCGGATAAAGATGATGAAATTTTTGCAAAAAAATCCACATGACGCATTGTTATGAGTAGCGAACTCATACCACATTGCTTTCGACAATCTAAAAAATTTGAACAAAAATTAATTTGCTCTAAAATCGGTCGGGTTTAGACTCAAATGTGTGAAAATGCATACATATTCACGTATACAAATTAAAAACTCGATTAAAAATGATGAAATTTTTGCAAAAAAATCCATATGACGCATTGTTATGAGTAGCGTACTCATACCACATTGCTTTCGACAATCTAAAAAATTTGAACAAAAATTAATTTGCTCTAAAATCGGTCGGGTTTAGACTCAAATGTGTGGAAATACATACATATTCCCGAGTACAAAATAATAACTCGAATGAAGACGTTGAAATTTTTGCAGAAAAATCCAAATGACGCATTTTTATGAGTAGCGTACTCATACCACAATGCTTTCGACAATCTAAACAAATTGAACAAAAATTAAGTTGCTCCAAAATCGGTCGGGTTTAGACTCAAATGTGTGGAAATACATATATATTCACGTAAACAAAATAAGAACTCGGATAAAGATGATGAAATTTTTGCAAAAAAATCCATATGACCCATTGTTTTGAGTAGCGTACTTGTACGACATTGCTTTCAACAATCTGGAAAATTTGAACAACAATTAACTTGCTCCAAAATCGGTCGGGTTTAGACTCAAATGTGTGGAAATACATATATTTTCATTCATACAAAATATGAACTCGATTAAAGATGATAAAATTTTTGCAAAAAAATCCATATGACGCATTGTTATGAGTATCGTACTCATTCCACATTGCTTTCGACAATAAAAAAAATTTGAACAAAAATTAAGTTGCTCCAAAATCAGTCGGGTTTAGACACAAATGTGTGGAAATACATATATATTCACGTGAACAAAATAAGAACTCGAATAAAGATGATGCAATTTTTGCAAAAAAATTATATGACACATTGTGATGGGTAGCGTACTCACCCCACATTGCTTTCGACAATCTAAAAAATTTGAACAAAAATTATGTTGCTCAAAAATCGGTCGGGTTTAGACTCAAATGTGTGGAAATACATATATATTCACGTATACAAATTAAAAACTCGATTAAAAATGATGAAATTTTTGCAAAAAAATCCATATGACGCATTGTTATGAGTAGCGTACTCATACCACATTGCTTTCGACATTCTAAAAAATTTGAACAAAAATTAATTTGCTCTAAAATCGGTCGGGTTTAGACTCAAATGTGTGGAAATACATACATATTCCCGAGTACAAAATAATAACTCGAATGAAGACGTTGAAATTTTTGCAAAAAAATCCAAATGACGCATTTTTATGAGTAGCGTACTCATACCACAATGCTTTCGACAATCTAAACAAATTGAACAAAAATTAAGTTGCTCCAAAATCGGTCGGGTTTAGACTCAAATGTGTGGAAATACATATATATTCACGTAAACAAAATAAGAACTCGGATAAAGATGATGAAATTTTTGCAAAAAAATCCATATGACCCATTGTTTTGAGTAGCGTACTTGTACGACATTGCTTTCAACAATCTGGAAAATTTGAACAAAAATTAACTTGCTCCAAAATCGGTCGGGTTTAGACTCAAATGTGTGGAAATACATATATTTTTATTCATACAAAATATGAACTCGATTAAAGATGATGAAATTTTTGCAAAAAAATCCATATGACGCATTGTTATGAGTATCGTACTCATTCCACATTGCTTTCGACAATAAAAAAAATTTGAACAAAAATTAAGTTGCTCCAAAATCAGTCGGGTTTAGACACAAATGTGTGGAAATACATATATATTCACGTGAACAAAATAAGAACTCGAATAAAGATGATGGAATTTTTGCAAAAAATATATATGACACATTGTTATGGGTAACGTACTCACCCCACATTGCTTTCGACAATCTAAAAAATTTGAACAAAAATTATGTTGCTCAAAAATCGGTCGGGTTTAGACTCAAATGTGTGGAAATACATATATATTCACGTATACAAAATAAGAACTCGGATAAAGATGATGAAATTTTTGCAAAAAAATCCACATGACGCATTGTTATGAGTAGCGTACTCATACCACATTGCTTTCGACAATCTAAAAAATTTGAACAAAAATTAATTTGCTCTAAAATCGGTCGGGTTTAGACTCAAATGTGTGAAAATGCATACATATTCACGTATACAAACTAAGAACTCGATTAAAAATGATGAAATTTTTGCAAAAAAATCCATATGACGCATTGTTATGAGTATCGTACTCATACCACATCGCTTTCGACAATCTAAAAAATTTGAACCAAAATTAAGTTGCTCCAAAATCGGTCGGGTTTAGACTCAAATGTGTGGAAATACATATATATTCACGTAAACAAAATAAGAACTCGGATAAAGATGATGAAATTTTTGCAAAAAAATCCATATGACCCATTGTTATGAGTAGCGTACTCGTACGATATTGCTTTCAACAATCTGGAAAATTTGAACAAAATTAACTTGCTCCAAAATCGGTCGAGTTTAAACTCAAACGTGTGGAAATACATATATATTCACGTATACAAAATAAGAACTCGAATAAAGCTAATGAATGTTTTGCAAAAAAATCCAAATGACGCATTGTTATGAGTAGCGTACTCATACCTCATTGCTTTCGGCAATCTAAAAAATTTGAACAAAAATTAAGTTGCTCCAAAATCGGTCGGGTTTAGACTCAAATGTACAAAATATGAACTCGATTAAAAATCCATATGACGCATTGCTATGAGTAGCGTACTCATACCACATTGCTTTCGACAATCTAAAAAATTTGAACAAAAATTAAGTTGCTCCAAAATCGGTCGGGTTTAGACTCAAATGTGTGGAAATACATAGTATATTTTTATTCATACAAAATATGAACTCGATTAAAGATGATGAAATTTTTGCAAAAAAATCCATATGGCGCATTGTTATGAGTAGCGTTCTCATACCACATTGCTTTGGACAAACTTGAAAATTTTAACAAAAATTAAGTTGCTCCAAAATCAGTCGGGTTTAGACACAAATGTGTGGAAATACATATATATTCACGTAAACAAAATAAGAACTCGAATAAAGATGATGCAGTTTTTGCAAAAAATTCATATGACACATTGTTATGGGTAGCGTACTCACAAAAATTAAGTTGCTCCAAAATCGGTCGGGTTTAGACTCAAATGTGTGGAAATACATATATATTCACGTGAACAAAATAAGAACTCGAATAAAGATGATGCAATTTTTGCAAAAAAATCCATATGACGCATTGTTATGAGTATCGTACTCATACCACATCGCTTTCGACAATCTAAAAAATTTGAACCAAAATTAAGTTGCTCCAAAATCGGTCGGGTTTAGACTTAAATGTGTGGAAATACATACATATTCACGTGTACAAAATAAGAACTCGATTAAAGATGATGAAATTTTTGCAAAAAAGTCCATATGACCCATTGTTTTGAGTAGCGTACTTGTACGACATTGCTTTCAACAATCTGGAAAATTTGAACAAAAATTAACTTGCTCCAAAATCGGTCGGGTTTAGACTCAAATGTGTGGAAATACATATATATTCACGTAAACAAAATAAGAACTCGGATAAAGATGATGAAATTTTTGCAAAAAAATCCATATGACCCATTGTTTTGAGTAGCGTACTTGTACGACATTGCTTTCAACAATCTGGAAAATTTGAACAAAAATTAACTTGCACCAAAATCGGTCGGGTTTAGACTCAAATGTGTGGAAATACATATATTTTTATTCATACAAAATATGAACTCGATTAAAGATGATGAAATTTTTGCAAAAAAATCCATATGACGCATTGTTATGAGTATCGTACTCATTCCACATTGCTTTCGACAATAAAAAAAATTTGAACAAAAATTAAGTTGCTCCAAAATCAGTCGGGTTTAGACACAAATGTGTGGAAATACATATATATTCACGTGAACAAAATAAGAACTCGAATAAAGATGATGCAATTTTTGCAAAAAAATTATATGACACATTGTGATGGGTAGCGTACTCACCCCACATTGCTTTCGACAATCTAAAAAATTTGAACAAAAATTATGTTGCTCAAAAATCGGTCGGGTTTAGACTCAAATGTGTGGAAATACATATATATTCACGTATACAAAATAAGAACTCGGATAAAGATGATGAAATTTTTGCAAAAAAATCCACATGACGCATTGTTATGAGTAGCGTACTCATACCACATTGCTTTCGACAATCTAAAAAATTTGAACAAAAATTAATTTGCTCTAAAATCGGTCGGGTTTAGACTCAAATGTGTGAAAATGCATACATATTCACGTATACAAATTAAAAACTCGATTAAAAATGATGAAATTTTTGCAAAAAAATCCATATGACGCATTGTTATGAGTAGCGTACTCATACCACATTGCTTTCGACAATCTAAAAAATTTGAACAAAAATTAATTTGCTCTAAAATCGGTCGGGTTTAGACTCAAACGTGTGGAAATACGTACATATTCCCGAGTACAAAATAATAACTCGAATGAAGACGTTGAAATTTTTGCAAAAAAATCCAAATGACGCATTTTTATGAGTAGCGTACTCATACCACAATGCTTTCGACAATCTAAACAAATTGAACAAAAATTAAGTTGCTCCAAAATCGGTCGGGTTTAGACTCAAATGTGTGGAAATACATATATATTCACGTAAACAAAATAAGAACTCGGATAAAGATGATGAAATTTTTGCAAAAAAATCCATATGACCCATTGTTTTGAGTAGCGTACTTGTACGACATTGCTTTCAACAATCTGGAAAATTTGAACAAAAATTAACTTGCTCCAAAATCGGTCGGGTTTAGACTCAAATGTGTGGAAATACATATATTTTTATTCATACAAAATATGAACTCGATTAAAGATGATGAAATTTTTGCAAAAAAATCCATATGACGCATTGTTATGAGTATCATACTCATTCCACATTGCTTTCGACAATAAAAAAAATTTGAACAAAAATTAAGTTGCTCCAAAATCAGTCGGGTTTAGACACAAATGTGTGGAAATACATATATATTCACGTGAACAAAATAAGAACTCGAATAAAGATGATGGAATTTTTGCAAAAAATATATATGACACATTGTTATGGGTAGCGTACTCACCCCACATTGCTTTCGACAATCTAAAAAATTTGAACAAAAATTATGTTGCTCAAAAATCGGTCGGGTTTAGACTCAAATGTGTGGAAATACATATATATTCACGTATACAAAATAAGAACTCGGATAAAGATGATGAAATTTTTGCAAAAAAATCCACATGACGCATTGTTATGAGTAGCGTACTCATACCACATTGCTTTCGACAATCTAAAAAATTTGAACAAAAATTAATTTGCTCAAAAATCGGTCGGGTTTAGACTCAAATGTGTGGAAATACATATATATTCACGTATACAAAATAAGAACTCGGATAAAGATGATGAAATTTTTGCAAAAAAATCCACATGACGCATTGTTATGAGTAGCGTACTCATACCACATTGCTTTCGACAATCTAAAAAATTTGAACCAAAATTAAGTTGCTCCAAAATCGGTCGGGTTTAGACTCAAATGTGTGGAAATACATATATATTCACGTAAACAAAATAAGAACTCGGATAAAGATGATGAAATTTTTGCAAAAAAATCCATATGACCCATTGTTATGAGTAGCGTACTCGTACGATATTGCTTTCAACAATCTGGAAAATTTGAACAAAATTAACTTGCTCCAAAATCGGTCGAGTTTAAACTCAAACGTGTGGAAATACATATATATTCACGTATACAAAATAAGAACTCGAATAAAGCTAATGAATGTTTTGCAAAAAAATCCAAATGACGCATTGTTATGAGTAGCGTACTCATACCTCATTGCTTTCGGCAATCTAAAAAATTTGAACAAAAATTAAGTTGCTCCAAAATCGGTCGGGTTTAGACTCAAATGTACAAAATATGAACTCGATTAAAAATCCATATGACGCATTGCTATGAGTAGCGTACTCATACCACATTGCTTTCGACAATCTAAAAAATTTGAACAAAAATTAAGTTGCTCCAAAATCGGTCGGGTTTAGACTCAAATGTGTGGAAATACATAGTATATTTTTATTCATACAAAATATGAACTCGATTAAAGATGATGAAATTTTTGCAAAAAAATCCATATGGCGCATTGTTATGAGTAGCGTTCTCATACCACATTGCTTTGGACAAACTTGAAAATTTTAACAAAAATTAAGTTGCTCCAAAATCAGTCGGGTTTAGACACAAATGTGTGGAAATACATATATATTCACGTAAACAAAATAAGAACTCGAATAAAGATGATGCAGTTTTTGCAAAAAATTCATATGACACATTGTTATGGGTAGCGTACTCACAAAAATTAAGTTGCTCCAAAATCGGTCGGGTTTAGACTCAAATGTGTGGAAATACATATATATTCACGTGAACAAAATAAGAACTCGAATAAAGATGATGCAATTTTTGCAAAAAAATCCATATGACGCATTGTTATGAGTATCGTACTCATACCACATCGCTTTCGACAATCTAAAAAATTTGAACCAAAATTAAGTTGCTCCAAAATCGGTCGGGTTTAGACTCAAATGTGTGGAAATACATACATATTCACGTGTACAAAATAAGAACTCGATTAAAGATGATGAAATTTTTGCAAAAAAGTCCATATGACATATTGTTATGAGTAGCGTACTCATACGACATTGCTTTCGATAATTTTGAAAATTTGAACAAAAATTAACTTGCTCCAAAATCGGTCGGGTTTAGACTCAAATGTGTGGAAATGCATATATATTCACGTAAACAAAATAAGAACTCGGATAAAGATGATGAAATTTTTGCAAAAAAATCCATATGACCCATTGTTATGAGTAGCGTACTCGTACGATATTGCTTTCAACAATCTGGAAAATTTGAACAAAATTAACTTGCTCCAAAATCGGTCGAGTTTAAACTCAAACGTGTGGAAATACATATATATTCACGTATACAAAATAAGAACTCGAATAAAGCTAATGAATGTTTTGCAAAAAAATCCAAATGACGCATTGTTATGAGTAGCGTACTCACACCTCATTGCTTTCGGCAATCTAAAAAATTTGAACAAAAATTTAGTTGCTCCAAAATCGGTCGGGTTTAGACTCAAATGTACAAAATATGAACTCGATTAAAAATCCATATGACGCATTGCTATGAGTAGCGTACTCATACCACATTGCTTTCGACAATCTAAAAAATTTGAACAAAAATTAAGTTGCTCCAAAATCGGTCGGGTTTAGACTCAAATGTGTGGAAATACATAGTATATTTTTATTCATACAAAATATGAACTCGATTAAAGATGATGAAATTTTTGCAAAAAAATCCATATGGCGCATTGTTATGAGTAGCGTTCTCATACCACATTGCTTTGGACAAACTTGAAAATTTTAACAAAAATTAAGTTGCTCCAAAATCAGTCGGGTTTAGACACAAATGTGTGGAAATACATATATATTCACGTGAACAAAATAAGAACTCGAATAAAGATGATGCAGTTTTTGCAAAAAAATCCATATGACGTATTGTTATGAGTAGCGCACTCATACCACATTGCTTTCGACAATCTAAAAAATTTGAACAAAAATTAACTTGCTCCAAAATCGGTCGAGTTTAGACTCAAATGTGTGGAAATACATATATATTCACGTATACAAAATAAGAACTCGAATAAAGATAATGAATGTTTTGCAAAAAAATCCAAATGACGCATTGTTATGAGTAGCGTTCTCATACCTCATTGCTTTCGACAATCTAAAAAATTTGAACAAAAATTAAGTTGCTCCAAAATCGGTCGGGTTTAGACTCAAATGTGTGGAAATACATATATTTTTATTCATACAAAATATGAACTCGATTAAAGATGATGAAATTTTTGCAAAAAAGTCCATATGACCCATTGTTATGAGTAGATAGCGTACTCGTACGACATTGCTTTCAACAATCTGGAAAATTTGAACAAAAATTAACTTGCTCCAAAATCGGTCGGGTTTAGACTCAAATGTGTGGAAATACATATATATTCACGTATACAAAATAAGAGCTCGAATAAAGATGATGAATGTTTTGCAAAAAAATCCAAATGACGCATTGTTATGAGTAGCGTACTCATACCTCATTGCTTTCGACAATCTAAAAAATTTGAACAAAAATTAAGTTGCTCCAAAATCGGTCGGGTTTAGACTCAAATGTGTGGAAATACATATTCACGTGTACAAAATAAGAACTCGATTAAAAATGATGAAATTTTTGCAAAAAAATCCATATGACGCATTGTTATGAGTATCGTACTCATACCACATTGCTTTCGACAATCTAAAAAATTTGTACAAAAATTAAGTTGCTCCAAAATCGGTCGGGTTTAGACTCAAATGTGTGGAAATACATACATATTCACGTAAACAAAATAAGAGCTCGGATAAAGATGATGAAATTTTTGCAAAAAAATCCAAATGACCCATTGTTATGAGTAGCGTACTCGTACGACATTGCTTTCAACAATCTTGAAAATTTGAACAAAAATTAACTTGCTCCAAAATTGGTCGGGTTTAGACTCCAATGTGTGGAAATACATATATATTCACGTAAACAAAATAAGAACTCGGATAAAGATGATGAAATTTTTGCAAAAAAATCCATATGACCCATTGTTATGAGTAGCGTACTCGTCCGACATTGCTTTCGACAATCTAAAAAATTTGTACAAAAATTATGTTGCTCCAAAATCGGTCGGGTTTAGACTCAAATGTGTGGAAATACATACATATTCACGTGTACAAAATAAGAACTCGATTAAAAATGATGAAATTTTTGCAAAAAAATCCATATGACGCATTGTTATGAGTATCGTACTCATACCACATTGCTTTCGACAATCTAAAAAATTTGTACACAAATTAAGTTGCTCCAAAATCGGTCGGGTTTAGACTCAAATGTGTGGAAATACATACATATTCACGTGTACAAAATAAGAACTCGATTACAGATGATGCAATTTTTGCAAAAAAGTCCATATGACATATTGTTATGAGTATCGTACTCATACCACATTGCTTTCGACAATCTAAAAAATTTGAACAAAAATTAAGTTGCTCCAAAATCGGTCGGGTTTAGACTCAAATGTGTGGAAATACATATATTTTTATTCATACAAATATGAACTCGATTAAAGATGATGAAATTTTTGCAAAAAAATCCATATGACACATTGTTATGAGTATCGTACTCATACCACATTGCTTTCGACAATCTAAAAAATTTGAACAAAAATTAAGTTGCTCCAAAATCGGTCGGGTTTAGACACAAATGTGTGGAAATTCATAAATATTCACGTGAACAAAATATGAACTCGATTAAAGATGATGACATTTTTGCAAAAAAATCCATATGACCCACTGTTATGAGTAGCGTACTCATACGACATTGCTTTCGACAATCTTGAAAATTTGAACAAAAATTAACTTGCTCCAAAATCGGTCGGGTTTAGACTCAAATGTGTGGAAATACATATATATTCACGTAAACAAAATAAGAACTCGGATAAAGATGATGAAATTTTTGCAAAAAAATCCATATGACCCATTGTTATGAGTACCGTACTCGTACGACATTGCTTTCAACAATCTGGAAAATTTGAACAAAAATTAACTTGCTCCAAAATCGGTCGGGTTTAGACTCAAATGTGTGGAAATACATATATATTCACGTATACAAAATAAGAACTCGAATAAAGATTATGAATGTTTTGCAAAAAAATCCAAATGACGCATTGTTATGAGTAGCGTACTCATACCTCATTGCTTTCGACAATCTAAAAAATTTGAACAAAAGTTAAGTTGCTCCAAAATCAGTCGGGTTTAGACACAAATGTGTGGAAATACATATGTATATATTCACGTGAACAAAATAAGAACTCGAATAAAGATGATGCAATTTTTGCAAAAAATTCATATGACACATTGTTATGGGTAGCGTACTCACCCCACATTGCTTTCGACAATCTAAAAAATTTGAACAACAATTAAGTTGCTCCAAAATCGGTCGGGTTTAGACTCAAATGTGTGGAAATACATATATTTTTTTTCATACAAAATAAGAACTCGAATAAAGTTGATGAAATTTTTGCAAAAAAATCCTTATGACGCATTGTTATGAGTAGCGCACTCATACTACATTGCTTTCGACAATCTTGAAAATTTGAACAAAAGATAACTTGCTCCAAAATCGGTCGGGTTTAGACTCAAATGTGTGGAAATACATATATTTTTATTCATACAAAATATGAACTCGATTAAAGATGATGAAATTTTTGCAAAAAAGTCCATATGACATATTGTTATGAGTATCGTACTCATACCACATTGCTTTCGACAATCAAAAAAATTTTAACAAGAATTGAGTTGCTCCAAATTCGGTCGGGTTTAGACTCAAATGTGTGGAAATACATATATTTCTATTCATACAAAATATGAACTCGATTAAAGATGATGAAATTTTTGCAAAAAAATCCATATGACGCATTGTTATGAGTATCGTACTCATACCACAGTGCTTTCGACAATCTAAAAAATTTGAACAAAAATTAAGTTGCTCCAAAATCGGTCGGGTTTAGACTCAAATGTGTGGAAATACATAGTATATTTTTATTCATACAAAATTAAACTCGATTAAAGATGATGAAATTTTTGCAAAAAAATCCATATGACCCATTGTTATGAGTAGCGTACTCATACGACATTGCTTTCGACAATCTTGAAAATTTGAACAAAAATTACCTTGCTCCAAAATCGGTCGGGTTTAGACTCAAATGTGTGGAAATACATATATTTTTATTCATACAAAATATGAACTCGATTAAAGATGATGAAATTTTTGCAAAAAAATCCATATGACGCATTGTTATGAGTATCGTACTCATTCCACATTGCTTTCGACAATAAAAAAAATTTGAACAAAAATTAAGTTGCTCCAAAATCGGTCGGGTTTAGACTCAAATGTGTGGAAATACATACATATTCACGTGTACAAAATAAGAACTCGGATAAAGATGATGAAATTTTTGCAAAAAAATCCATATGACCCATTGTTATGAGTAGCGTACTCGTACGATATTGCTTTCAACAATCTGGAAAATTTGAACAAAAATTAACTTGCTCCAAAATAGGTCGGGTTTAGACTCAAATGTGTGGAAATACATATATATTCACGTATACAAAATAAGAACTCGAATAAAGATAATGAATGTTTTGCAAAAAAATCCAAATGACGCATTGTTATGAACAGCGTACTCATACCTCATTGCTTTCGACAATCTAAAAAATTTGAACAAAAATTAAGTTGCTCCAAAATCAGTCGGGTTTAGACACAAATGTGTGGAAATACATACATATTCACGAGAACAAAATAAGAACTCGAATAAAGATGATGCAATTTTTGCAAAAAATTCATATGACACATTGTTATGGGTAGCGTACTCACCCCACATTGCTTTCGACAATCTAAAAAATGTGAACAACAATTAAGTTGCTCCAAAATCGGTCGGGTTTAGACTCAAATGTGTGGAAATACATATATTTTTTTTCATACAAAATAAGAACTCGAATAAAGTTGATGAAATTTTTGCAAAAAAATCCTTATGACGCATTGTTATGAGTAGCGCACTCATACTATATTGCTTTCGACAATCTTGAAAATTTGAACAAAAATTAACTTGCTCCAAAATCGGTCGGGTTTAGACTCTAATGTGTGGAAGTACATATATTTTTATTCATACAAAATATGAACTCGATTAAAGATGATGAAATTTTTGCAAAAAAGTCCATATGACATATTGTTATGAGTATCGTACTCATACCACATTGCTTTCGACAATCAAAAAAATTTTAACAATAATTGCGTTGCTCCAAATTCGGTCGGGTTTAGACTCAAATGTGTGGAAATACATATATTTCTATTTATACAAAATATGAACTCGATTAAAGATGATGAAGTTTTTGCAAAAAAATCCATATGACGCATTGTTATGAGTATCGTACTCATACCACATTGCTTTCGACAATCAAAAAAATTTGAACAAAAATTAAGTTGCTCCAAAATCGGTCGGGTTTAGACTCAAATGTGTGGAAATACATATATTTTTTTTCATACAAAATAAGAACTCGAATAAAGTTGATGAAATTTTTGCAAAAAAATCCTTATGACGCATTGTTATGAGTAGCGCACTCATACCACATTGCTTTCGACAATCAAAAAAATTTTAACAAGAATTGAGTTGCTCCAAATTCGGTCGGGTTTAGACTCAAATGTGTGGAAATACATATATTTCTATTCATACAAAATATGAACTCGATTAAAGATGATGAAATTTTTGCAAAAAAATCCATATGACGCATTGTTATGAGTATCGTACTCATACCACAGTGCTTTCGACAATCTAAAAAATTTGAACAAAAATTAAGTTGCTCCAAAATCGGTCGGGTTTAGACTCAAATGTGTGGAAATACATAGTATATTTTTATTCATACAAAATATGAACTCGATTAAAGATGATGAAATTTTTGCAAAAAAATCCATATGACCCATTGTTATGAGTAGCGTACTCATACGACATTGCTTTCGACAATCTTGAAAATTTGAACAAAAATTAACTTGCTCCAAAATCGGTCGGGTTTAGACTCAAATGTGTGGAAATACATATATTTTTATTCATACAAAATATGAACTCGATTAAAGATGATGAAATTTTTGCAAAAAAATCCATATGACCCATTGTTATGAGTAGCGTACTCATACCACATTGCTTTCGACAATCTAAAAAATTTGAACAAAAATTAAGTTGCTCCAAAATCGGTCGGGTTTAGACTCAAATGTGTGGAAATACATACATATTCACGTGTACAAAATAAGAACTCGGATAAAGATGATGAAATTTTTGCAAAAAAATCCATATGACCCATTGTTATGAGTAGCGTACTCGTACGATATTGCTTTCAACAATCTGGAAAATTTGAACAAAAATTAACTTGCTCCAAAATCGGTCGGGTGTAGACTCAAATGTGTGGAAATATGTACATATATTTTTATTCATACAAAATATGAACTCGATTAAAGATGATGAAATTTTTGCAAAAAAATCCATATGACGCATTGTTATGAGTATCGTACTCATTCCACATTGCTTTCGACAATAAAAAAAATTTGAACAAAAATTAAGTTGCTCCAAAATCGGTCGGGTTGAGACTCAAATATGTGGAAATACATACATATTCACGTGTACAAAATAAGAACTCGGATAAAGATGATGAAATTTTTGCAAAAAAATCCATATGACCCATTGTTAGGAGTAGCGTACTCGTACGATATTGCTTTCAACAATCTGGAAAATTTGAACAAAAATTAACTTGCTCCAAAATAGGTCGGGTTTAGACTCAAATGTGTGGAAATACATATATATTCACGTATACAAAATAAGAACTCGAATAAAGATAATGAATGTTTTGCAAAAAAATCCAAATGACGCATTGTTATGAACAGCGTACTCATACCTCATTGCTTTCGACAATCTAAAAAATTTGAACAAAAATTAAGTTGCTCCAAAATCAGTCGAGTTTAGACACAAATGTGTGGAAATACATACATATTCACATGAACAAAATAAGAACTCGAATAAAGATGATGCAATTTTTGCAAAAAATTCATATGACACATTGTTATGGGTAGCGTACTCACCCCACATTGCTTTAGACAATCTAAAAAATTTGAACAACAATTAAGTTGCTCCAAAATCGGTCGGGTTTAGACTCAAATGTGTGGAAATACATATATTTTTACTCATACAAAATATGAACTCGATTAAAGAATGATGTAATTTTTGCAAAAAAATCCATATGACGCATTGCTATGAGTAGCGTACTCATACCACATTGCTTTCGACAATCTAAAAAATTTTAACAAAAATTGAGTTGCTCCAAAATCGATCGGGTTTAGACTCAAATGTGTGGAAATACATATATATTCACGTATACAAAATAAGAATTCGAATAAAGATGATGAATGTTTTGCAAAAAAATCCAAATGACGCATTGTTATGAGTAGCGTACTCATACCACATTGCTTTCGACAATCTAAAAAATTTGAACAAAAATTAAGTTGCTCCAAAATCAGTCGGGTTTAGACACAAATGTGTGGAAATACATATATATTCACGTGAACAAAATAAGAACTCGAATAAAGATGATGCAATTTTTGCAAAAAATTTATATGACACATTGTTATGGGTAGCGTACTCACCCCACATTGCTTTCGACAATCTAAAAAATTTGAACAAAAATTATGTTGCTCAAAAATCGGTCGGGTTTAGACTCAAATGTGTGGAAATACATATGTATATATTCACGTATACAAAATAAGAACTCGGATAAAGATGATGAAATTTTTGCAAAAAAATCCACATGACGCATTGTTATGAGTAGCGTACTCATACCACATTGCTTTCGACAATCTAAAAAATTTGAACAAAAATTAATTTGCTCTAAAATCGGTCGGGTTTAGACTCAAATGTGTGGAAATACATACATATTCCCGAGTACAAAATAATAACTCGAATGAAGACGTTGAAATTTTTGCAAAAAAATCCAAATGACGCATTTTTATGAGTAGCGTACTCATACCACAATGCTTTCGACAATCTAAACAAATTGAACAAAAATTAAGTTGCTCCAAAATCGGTCGGGTTTAGACTCAAATGTGTGGAAATACATATATATTGACGTAAACAAAATAAGAACTCGGATAAAGATGATGAAATTTTTGCAAAAAAATCCATATGACCCATTGTTTTGAGTAGCGTACTTGTACGACATTGCTTTCAACAATCTGGAAAATTTGAACAAAAATTAACTTGCTCCGAAATCGGTCGGGTGTAGACTCAAATGTGTGGAAATACATATATATTTACGTATACAAAATAAGAACTCGAATAAAGATGATGAATGTTTTGCAAAAAAATCCAAATGACGCATTGTTATGAGTAGCGTACTCATACCACAATGCTTTTGACTATCTAAACAATTTGAACAAAAATCATGTTGCTCCAAAATCGGTCGGGTTTAGACTCAAATGTGTGGAAATACATATATTTTTACTCATACAAAATATGAACTCGATTAAAGATGATGAAATTTTTGCAAAAAAATCCATATGACGCATTGTAATGAGTAGCGTACTCATACCACATTGCTTTCGACAATCTAAAAAATTTGAACTAAAATTAATTTGCTCCAAAATCGGTCGGGTTTAGACTCAAATGTGTGGAAATACATATATTTTTACTCATACAAAATATGAACTCGATTAAAGATGATGAAATTTTTGCAAAAAAATCCATATGACGCATTGTTATGAGTAGCGTATTCATACCACATTGCTTTCGACAATCTAAACAAATTGAACAAAAATTAAGTTGCTCCAAAATCGGTCGGGTTTAGACTCAAATGTGTGGAAATACATATATATTCACGTAAACAATATAAGAACTCGAATAAACATGATGAAATTTGTGCAAAAAAATCCTTATGACGCATTGTTATGAGTAGCGTACTCATACCACATTGCTTTCGACAATCTTGAAAATTTGAACAAAAATTAAGTTGCTCCAAAATCTTTTGGGTTTAGACTCAAATGTGTGGAAATACATACATATATATTCAAGTGAACAAAATAAGAACTCGAATAAAGATGATGAAATGTTTGCAAAAAATCCAAATGACGCATTGCTATGAGTAGCGCACTCATACAACATCGCTTTCGACAATCTAAAAAATTTGATCAAAAATTAACTTGCTCCAAAATCGGTCGGGTTTAGACTCAAATGTGTGGAAATACATATATTTTTACGGATACAAAATAAGAACTCGAATAAAGATGATGAAATTTTTGCAAAAAAATCCATATGACCCATTGTTATGAGTAGCGTACTCATACGACATTGCTTTCGACAATTTTGAAAATTTGAACAAAAATTAACTTGCTCCAAAATCGGTCGGGTTTATACTCAAATGTGTGGAAATACATACATATTCACGTGAACAATATAAGAACTCGAATAAAGTTGATGAAATTTTTGCAAAAAAATCCTTATGACGCATTGTTATGAGTAGCGTACTCATACCACATTGCTTTCGACAATCTTGAAAATTTGAACAAAAATTAAGTTGCTCCAAAATCTTTTGGGTTTAGACTCAAATGTGTGGAAATACATATATATTCAAGTGAACAAAATAAGAACTCGAATAAAGATGATGAAATGTTTGCAAAAAAATCCAAATGACGCATTGCTATGAGTAGCGCACTCATACAACATCGCTTTCGACAATCTAAAAAATTTGATCAAAAATTAACTTGCTCCAAAATCGGTCGGGTTTAGACTCAAATGTGTGGAAATACATATATTTTTACGGATACAAAATAAGAACTCGAATAAAGATGATGAAATGTTTGCAAAAAAATCCAAATGACGCATTGCTATGAGTAGCGAACTCATACAACATCGCTTTCGACAATCTAAAAAATTTGATCAACAATTAACTTGCTCCAAAATCGGTCGGGTTTAGACTCAAATGTGTGGAAATACATATATTTTTACGGATACAAAATAAGAACTCGAATAAAGATGATGAAATTTTTGCAAAAAAATCCATATGACCCATTGTTATGAGTAGCGTACTCATACGACATTGCTTTCGACAATCTTGAAAATTTGAACAAAAATTAACTTGCTCCAAAATCGGTCGGGTTTATACTCAAATGTGTGGAAATACATACATATTCACGTGAACAATATAAGAACTCGAATAAAGTTGATGAAATTTTTGCAAAAAAATCCTTATGACGCATTGTTATGAGTTGCGTACTCATACCACATTGCTTTCGACAATCTTGAAAATTTGAACAAAAATTAAGTTGCTCCAAAATCTTTTGGGTTTAGACTCAAATGTGTGGAAATACATATATATTCAAGTGAACAAAATAAGAACTCGAATAAAGATGATGAAATGTTTGCAAAAAAATCCAAATGACGCATTGCTATGAGTAGCTCACTCATACAACATCGCTTTCGACAATCTAAAAAATTTGATCAAAAATTAACTTGCTCCAAAATCGGTCGGGTTTAGACTCAAATGTGTGGAAATACATATATTTTTACGGATACAAAATAAGAACTCGAATAAAGATGATGAAATGTTTGCAAAAAAATCCAAATGACGCATTGCTATGAGTAGCGCACTCATACAACATCGCTTTCGACAATCTAAAAAATTTGATCAAAAATTAACTTGCTCCAAAATCGGTCGGGTTTAGACTCAAATGTGTGGAAATACATATATTTTTACGGATACAAAATAAGAACTCGAATAAAGATGATGAAATGTTTGCAAAAAAATCCAAATGACGCATTGCTATGAGTAGCGAACTCATACAACATCGCTTTCGACAATCTAAAAAATTTGATCAACAATTAACTTGCTCCAAAATCGGTCGGGTTTAGACTCAAATCTGTGGAAATACATATATTTTTACGGATACAAAATAAGAACTCGAATAAAGATGATGAAATGTTTGCAAAAAAATCCAAATGACGCATTGCTATGAGTAGCGAACTCATACAACATCGCTTTCGACAATCTAAAAAATTTGATCAACAATTAACTTGCTCCAAAATCGGTCGGGTTTAGACTCAAATGTGTGGAAATACATATATTTTTACTCATACAAAATATGAACTCGATTAAAGATGATGAAATTTTTGCAAAAAAATCCATATGACGCATTGTAATGAGTAGCGTACTCATACCACATTGCTTTCGACAATCTAAAAAATTTGAACTAAAATTAATTTGCTCCAAAATCGGTCGGGTTTAGACTCAAATGTGTGGAAATACATATATTTTTACTCATACAAAATATGAACTCGATTAAAGATGATGAAATTTTTGCAAAAAAATCCATATGACGCATTGTTATGAGTAGCGTATTCATACCACATTGCTTTCGACAATCTAAACAAATTGAACAAAAATTAAGTTGCTCCAAAATCGGTCGGGTTTAGACTCAAATGTGTGGAAATACATATATATTCACGTAAACAATATAAGAACTCGAATAAACATGATGAAATTTGTGCAAAAAAATCCTTATGACGCATTGTTATGAGTAGCGTACTCATACCACATTGCTTTCGACAATCTTGAAAATTTGAACAAAAATTAAGTTGCTCCAAAATCTTTTGGGTTTAGACTCAAATGTGTGGAAATACATACATATATATTCAAGTGAACAAAATAATAACTCGAATAAAGATGATGAAATGTTTGCAAAAAATCCAAATGACGCATTGCTATGAGTAGCGCACTCATACAACATCGCTTTCGACAATCTAAAAAATTTGATCAAAAATTAACTTGCTCCAAAATCGGTCGGGTTTAGACTCAAATGTGTGGAAATACATATATTTTTACGGATACAAAATAAGAACTCGAATAAAGATGATGAAATTTTTGCAAAAAAATCCATATGACCCATTGTTATGAGTAGCGTACTCATACGACATTGCTTTCGACAATTTTGAAAATTTGAACAAAAATTAACTTGCTCCAAAATCGGTCGGGTTTATACTCAAATGTGTGGAAATACATACATATTCACGTGAACAATATAAGAACTCGAATAAAGTTGATGAAATTTTTGCAAAAAAATCCTTATGACGCATTGTTATGAGTAGCGTACTCATACCACATTGCTTTCGACAATCTTGAAAATTTGAACAAAAATTAAGTTGCTCCAAAATCTTTTGGGTTTAGACTCAAATGTGTGGAAATACATATATATTCAAGTGAACAAAATAAGAACTCGAATAAAGATGATGAAATGTTTGCAAAAAAATCCAAATGACGCATTGCTATGAGTAGCGCACTCATACAACATCGCTTTCGACAATCTAAAAAATTTGATCAAAAATTAACTTGCTCCAAAATCGGTCGGGTTTAGACTCAAATGTGTGGAAATACATATATTTTTACGGATACAAAATAAGAACTCGAATAAAGATGATGAAATGTTTGCAAAAAAATCCAAATGACGCATTGCTATGAGTAGCGAACTCATACAACATCGCTTTCGACAATCTAAAAAATTTGATCAACAATTAACTTGCTCCAAAATCGGTCGGGTTTAGACTCAAATGTGTGGAAATACATATATTTTTACGGATACAAAATAAGAACTCGAATAAAGATGATGAAATTTTTGCAAAAAAATCCTTATGACGCATTGTTATGAGTAGCGTACTCATACCACATTGCTTTCGACAATCTTGAAAATTTGAACAAAAATTAAGTTGCTCCAAAATCTTTTGGGTTTAGACTCAAATGTGTGGAAATACATATATATTCAAGTGAACAAAATAAGAACTCGAATAAAGATGGTGGAATTTTTGCAAAAAAGTCCATTTGACACATTGTTATGAGTAGCGCACTCATACAACATCGCTTTCGACAATCTAAAAAATTTGATCAAAAATTAACTTGCTCCAAAATCGGTCGGGTTTAGACTCAAATGTGTGGAAATACATATATTTTTACGGATACAAAATAAGAACTCGAATAAAGATGATGAAATGTTTGCAAAAAAATCCAAATGACGCATTGCTATGAGTAGCGAACTCATACAACATCGCTTTCGACAATCTAAAAAATTTGATCAACAATTAACTTGCTCCAAAATCGGTCGGGTTTAGACTCAAATCTGTGGAAATACATATATTTTTACGGATACAAAATAAGAACTCGAATAAAGATGATGAAATGTTTGCAAAAAAATCCAAATGACGCATTGCTATGAGTAGCGAACTCATACAACATCGCTTTCGACAATCTAAAAAATTTGATCAACAATTAACTTGCTCCAAAATCGGTCGGGTTTAGACTCAAATGTGTGGAAATACATATATTTTTACTCATACAAAATATGAACTCGATTAAAGATGATGAAATTTTTGCAAAAAAATCCATATGACGCATTGTAATGAGTAGCGTACTCATACCACATTGCTTTCGACAATCTAAAAAATTTGAACTAAAATTAATTTGCTCCAAAATCGGTCGGGTTTAGACTCAAATGTGTGGAAATACATATATTTTTACTCATACAAAATATGAACTCGATTAAAGATGATGAAATTTTTGCAAAAAAATCCATATGACGCATTGTTATGAGTAGCGTATTCATACCACATTGCTTTCGACAATCTAAACAAATTGAACAAAAATTAAGTTGCTCCAAAATCGGTCGGGTTTAGACTCAAATGTGTGGAAATACATATATATTCACGTAAACAATATAAGAACTCGAATAAACATGATGAAATTTGTGCAAAAAAATCCTTATGACGCATTGTTATGAGTAGCGTACTCATACCACATTGCTTTCGACAATCTTGAAAATTTGAACAAAAATTAAGTTGCTCCAAAATCTTTTGGGTTTAGACTCAAATGTGTGGAAATACATACATATATATTCAAGTGAACAAAATAATAACTCGAATAAAGATGATGAAATGTTTGCAAAAAATCCAAATGACGCATTGCTATGAGTAGCGCACTCATACAACATCGCTTTCGACAATCTAAAAAATTTGATCAAAAATTAACTTGCTCCAAAATCGGTCGGGTTTAGACTCAAATGTGTGGAAATACATATATTTTTACGGATACAAAATAAGAACTCGAATAAAGATGATGAAATTTTTGCAAAAAAATCCATATGACCCATTGTTATGAGTAGCGTACTCATACGACATTGCTTTCGACAATTTTGAAAATTTGAACAAAAATTAACTTGCTCCAAAATCGGTCGGGTTTATACTCAAATGTGTGGAAATACATACATATTCACGTGAACAATATAAGAACTCGAATAAAGTTGATGAAATTTTTGCAAAAAAATCCTTATGACGCATTGTTATGAGTAGCGTACTCATACCACATTGCTTTCGACAATCTTGAAAATTTGAACAAAAATTAAGTTGCTCCAAAATCTTTTGGGTTTAGACTCAAATGTGTGGAAATACATATATATTCAAGTGAACAAAATAAGAACTCGAATAAAGATGATGAAATGTTTGCAAAAAAATCCAAATGACGCATTGCTATGAGTAGCGCACTCATACAACATCGCTTTCGACAATCTAAAAAATTTGATCAAAAATTAACTTGCTCCAAAATCGGTCGGGTTTAGACTCAAATGTGTGGAAATACATATATTTTTACGGATACAAAATAAGAACTCGAATAAAGATGATGAAATGTTTGCAAAAAAATCCAAATGACGCATTGCTATGAGTAGCGAACTCATACAACATCGCTTTCGACAATCTAAAAAATTTGATCAACAATTAACTTGCTCCAAAATCGGTCGGGTTTAGACTCAAATGTGTGGAAATACATATATTTTTACGGATACAAAATAAGAACTCGAATAAAGATGATGAAATTTTTGCAAAAAAATCCATATGACCCATTGTTATGAGTAGCGTACTCATACGACATTGCTTTCGACAATCTTGAAAATTTGAACAAAAATTAACTTGCTCCAAAATCGGTCGGGTTTATACTCAAATGTGTGGAAATACATACATATTCACGTGAACAATATAAGAACTCGAATAAAGTTGATGAAATTTTTGCAAAAAAATCCTTATGACGCATTGTTATGAGTAGCGTACTCATACCACATTGCTTTCGACAATCTTGAAAATTTGAACAAAAATTAAGTTGCTCCAAAATCTTTTGGGTTTAGACTCAAATGTGTGGAAATACATATATATTCAAGTGAACAAAATAAGAACTCGAATAAAGATGATGAAATGTTTGCAAAAAAATCCAAATGACGCATTGCTATGAGTAGCTCACTCATACAACATCGCTTTCGACAATCTAAAAAATTTGATCAAAAATTAACTTGCTCCAAAATCGGTCGGGTTTAGACTCAAATGTGTGGAAATACATATATTTTTACGGATACAAAATAAGAACTCGAATAAAGATGATGAAATGTTTGCAAAAAAATCCAAATGACGCATTGCTATGAGTAGCGCACTCATACAACATCGCTTTCGACAATCTAAAAAATTTGATCAAAAATTAACTTGCTCCAAAATCGGTCGGGTTTAGACTCAAATGTGTGGAAATACATATATTTTTACGGATACAAAATAAGAACTCGAATAAAGATGATGAAATGTTTGCAAAAAAATCCAAATGACGCATTGCTATGAGTAGCGAACTCATACAACATCGCTTTCGACAATCTAAAAAATTTGATCAACAATTAACTTGCTCCAAAATCGGTCGGGTTTAGACTCAAATCTGTGGAAATACATATATTTTTACGGATACAAAATAAGAACTCGAATAAAGATGATGAAATTTTTGCAAAAAAATCCATATGACCCATTGTTATGAGTAGCGAACTCATACAACATCGCTTTCGACAATCTAAAAAATTTGATCAACAATTAACTTGCTCCAAAATCGGTCGGGTTTAGACTCAAATGTGTGGAAATACATATATTTTTACGGATACAAAATAAGAACTCGAATAAAGATGATGAAATTTTTGCAAAAAAATCCATATGACCCATTGTTATGAGTAGCGTACTCATACGACATTGCTTTCGACAATCTTGAAAATTTGAACAAAAATTAACTTGCTCCAAAATCGGTCGGGTTTATACTCAAATGTGTGGAAATACATACATATTCACGTGAACAATATAAGAACTCGAATAAAGTTGATGAAATTTTTGCAAAAAAATCCTTATGACGCATTGTTATGAGTAGCGTACTCATACCACATTGCTTTCGACAATCTTGAAAATTTGAACAAAAATTAAGTTGCTCCAAAATCTTTTGGGTTTAGACTCAAATGTGTGGAAATACATATATATTCAAGTGAACAAAATAAGAACTCGAATAAAGATGATGAAATTTTTGCAAAAAAATCCATATGACGCATTGTTATGAGGATCGTACTCATACCACATTGCTTTCGACAATCTAAAAAATTTTAACAAAAATTAAGTTGCTCCAAAATCGGTCGGGTTTAGACTCAAATGTGTGGAAATACATATATATTCACGTATACAAAATAAGAACTCGAATAAAGATGATGAATGTTTTGCAAAAAAATCCAAATGACGCATTTTTATGAATAGCGTATTCATACCACAATGCTTTCGACAATCTAAAAAAATTGAACAAAAATTAAGTTGCTCCAAAATCGGTCGGGTTTAGACTCAAATGTGTGGAAATGCATACATATTCACGTGTACAAAATAAGAACTCGATTAAAGATGGTGGAATTTTTCCAAAAAAGTCCATTTGACACATTGTTATGAGTAGCGTACTCATATCACATTGCTTTCGACAATCTAAAAAATTTGATCAAAAATTAACTTGCTCCAAAATCGGTCGGGTTTAGACTCAAATGTGTGGAAATACATACATATTCACGTGTACAAAATAAGAACTCGATTAAAGATGATTAAATTTTTGGAAAAAAGTCCATATGATATATTGTTATGAGTAGCGTACTCATACGACATTGCTTTCGACAATCTTGAAAATTTGAGCAAAAATTAACTTGCTCCAAAATCGGTCGGGTTTAGACTCAAATGTGTGGAAATACATATATGTTCACGTAAACAAAATAAGAACTCGGATAAAGATGATGAAATTTTTGCAAAAAAATCCATATGACCATATGACCCATTGTTATGAGTAGCGTACTCGTACGACATTGCTTTCAACAACCTAGAAAATTTGAACAAAAATTAACTTGCTCCAAAATCGGTCGGGTTTAGACTCAAATGTGTGGAAATACATATATATTCACGTATACAAAATAAGAACTCGAATAAAGATGATGAATGTTTTGCAAAAAAATCCAAATGACGCATTTTTATGAATAGCGTACTCATACCACATTGCTTTCGACAATCTAAAAAATTTGAACAAAAATTAAGTTGCTCCAAAATCAGTCGGGTTTAGACACAAATGTGTGAAATACATATATATTCACGTGAACAAAATAAGAACTCGAATAAAGATGATGCAATTTTTGCAAAAAATTTATATGACACATTGTTATGGGTAGCGTACTCACCCCACATTGCTTTCGACAACCTAAAAAATTTGAACAAAAATTAAGTTGCTCCAAAATCGGTCGGGTTTAGACTCAAATGTGTGGAAATACATATATTTTTACTCATACAAAATATGAACTCGATTAAAGATGATGAAATTTTTGCAAAAAAATCCATATGACGCATTGCTATGAGTAGCGTACTCATACCACATTGCTTTCGACAATCTAAAAAATTTTAACAAAAATTAAGTTGCTCCAAAATCGGTCGGGTTTAGACTCAAATGTGTGGAAATACATACATATTCACGTGTACAAAATAAGAACTCGATTAAAGATGGTGGAATTTTTGCAAAAAAGTCCATTTGACACATTGTTATGAGTAGCGTACTCATATCACATTGCTTTCGACAATCTAAAAAATTTGAAAAAAAATTAACTTGCTCCAAAATCGGTCGGGTTTAGACTCAAATGTGTGGAAATACATACATATTCACGTGTACAAAATAAGAACTCGATTAAAGATGGTGGAATTTTTGCAAAAAAGTCCATTTGACACATTGTTATGAGTAGCGTACTCATATCACATTGCTTTCGACAATCTAAAAAATTTGAAAAAAAATTAACTTGCTCCAAAATCGGTCGGGTTTAGACTCAAATGTGTGGAAATACATACATATTCACGTGTACAAAATAAGAACTCGATTAAAGATGGTGGAATTTTTGCAAAAAAGTCCATTTGACACATTGTTATGAGTAGCGTACTCATATCACATTGCTTTCGACAATCTAAAAAATTTGAAAAAAAAATTAACTTGCTCCAAAATCGGTCGGGTTTAGACTCAAATGTGTGGAAATACATACATATTCACGAGTACAAAAGAAGAACTCGAATGAAGACGATGAAATTTTTGCAAAAAAATCCAAATGACGCTGTCCGAGCGTGTGAGTAGTAGCGAGTTTACAGCGGAACGAAACAGTTTCGCTAGCGAATAGGCAGCATAAAAAACAATAAATAAATATTCAAGCATTATACGAAAACAGTCTTTTTATTTAAATGGAACATTTTTTGGTCCATCGAGCCGAAGGGTGAAGTGTGGCAGTACGCTTGGTGTCTTCCAAATGAAGAATCAGGAAAAATTTTTGGCAAAATTGTGAATTCGGCAATAATTGACAAATGTATAACATGCAACCATAAGTATGTGTGTTGTTTGCATGATTGTGTATGTTTGTTGCGCAGGCAGCGCATATCGTATGGCTCGTGTTTTTTAAGTCTCGGTGCCGGCGGTTGGCAAGGCCTACTCGATTGAACAGCGCGATTGTCACTCATAAGACTGACTGCGTAAAGAAGCGGAAATACTTATTGCCACGACAAAAAGTTTGTTTGAGGGGTCGTGACGAAGAGGAGGGAAAGGGAAAGAGCTACTCGTGCTTGCGCAATACGCTTTATGCTCTCAGTCTTCCTAAAATTAACGTTCTGCTGACTCACGGCCTGCGGCGACAATTACATGAAGTGGCGTTGCCGTGCGTGAATTTCATCTAACGTAAATTTCTTTTGTGTTTGTATTTTGAGATGTAACTCAATTATTTTACATTCGGCCACTATTCAATGCTACCTTTGCTGATTCCACCCCTAATTGTAAGGCAGTTGCGACTTTTGCTTCTATCTCTAGCATGCTGTGTGTTTGCTGCTATTGCTGTGCGCGCGTTGCTCATTCAAACGAACGATATCAGCGAGAGTTTGCTTGAGAGAGTGAGAGTTTGAATTTGAGTGATAGGTTTAATAGCTAAGCACATTAACCAGCGAGTGTTTCGGCAACCAGGTCGTTCCTACGATTGTGGTACTACTATATGGCGAACAGTAGTTGTGGAGATTTGTATTCGACATATCAAAGTAGAATAGAAAGCATAATTATTTGAACATATAAATATGTAGGTATGCACAAATATATGTATGCAGCATTATATTGTTTCGTTTCTCTATTTAACGTGTACCCACTATAATTAAGATATACACGAATGCAAATGGAACTCGGAGAATGAGTTTCGTTGGAGACTTCGTTTTCGTCGTGTCGTGACTATTGAGTCATTTGGATTTTTGTGTATACGCAAGCCATATCGCTTTTTAGTCTGCAAACAGAAATTATTTCATTGTTTGATCTAGTTTTGCAATTATACATACATAAGTATATCGAATATTTCTGGGACTTAAACTGAGAGTTTTGATTTACTTTAAGATTGTTTTAACATATGATAAACGTAATAAAGCAAGCTAATATTATTTGGTTGCAGTTCTTGATAATAATTCCGAAGTTGAAGAGGGTAGAGGAGAAGAGGCCAGCAAAGGCAAGCAAAGAATCAGCTTCAAAAGCAAGCAAAAGGCCAGCCTCAAAGGCAAGTAAAAGGCCTGTAGTATCAAATTCTATGAGAGGAACAAAGAAGCGGGCGATGGAAAATCTAACTGAAGCAAGGAATGGTGCGTACATACATATGTATAACGAGGTTCACTTTAGCGAATTGGAAAACCTGCGATTTTTGACAACATTAAAGAGGAAATCTTTAAAATCGTATACAGACAATTTGCGATTTGATTGTAATTATGTAAATATACGCTAACTGCGAAACAGCGTTTTGAAACGTCATATGGGGAAATATCTGTCGTTTTCATTAAATGTGGAATGAAAACTTATTTGTATAATGTACATATATCTGCGACTTAAGCTTATATATATTCCTTTACGGCGATACAGCGTTTTGAAAGCTCTTTGGTTGTAATATTTGCCTTTCCATTAAATAAAAGTAAATCAGACTTATTGGAGGATGTATAAATTATGAATATCTGCGACTTTAACTTATTAATATTAATGCGAAGGGTCATCAAAGGCTTTAGTGACTTACTACATTATTGCAAATAGGCGTATTTAGGGCGAAATAGCGAGTTGACCATAAAGTCAAGGAAATATTTGAGACTTAATGAAGATTGGATAAATATTATATTAACTGAAGTGTAACAGCCATCGTATGAGTTAATAAATTTTGTGGAAAAACAGCGACTTTAAGCATATCTAGTGGATGTTGATTTAGTAACTTGTGGAACAGTGTTAACATATCTAGCGGCTTTCCAAAATTTAGGGATATATTTAAAGGGTAGTGTTTCCTTCTCATGTATTCACAGGTGATCCTCAAATACTGGTGGCGCGAGGAGGAAAGCGAACAACAAGTGCGGAAGTGCCTGCAGAGATTATTGCAAGTACAGACCGAACGGCATTCCGAGTTATTGAAGGCGATAGCAATATTCGAGCAGATATGGACTTTGCGGTTTCTCAAATACAGCGTCAGTCAAACTGGTTGACATCAGCGACATTCCAGGAGGCAAATATCGAGGTTATCAAAGTTCGCCTCGATATTCTTACTAATGCTTGGGTAAACTTTCAATCTAGATCTCGAGAGTTTCAACAGAGACCCCGAGATGAACTACAACGAGTGGATGATCTCACCCGTCAGCAGGAGGTTGAGGATGCTTACGTGAGAGTTCGAGCGGAACTGTGCCAAAAGATAAAGGAATTGGAACCGATTTCGTCTACAGCAGTGTACAGCTATGCCAATAATAGAGCGTTACAGTTACAATACGCGGAGCTACCGCTGGCAGATCGGCTCCCAGTATTTCGCGGCAATCATCAGGAGTGGATACAGTTTCGAGACATATTTACGGCGGAGGTTATTCAAAATCCGAATCTTACGAACTTGCAACGACTTCGGCGTTTACAAAGCTGTGTAAAAGAAGAGGCAGTCAGGGCAATGGGATATTGGCCTCAACGAGAAGAAAGCTTCATCGATGCATGGAAGACATTGTGTTTAACATTCGATAACGAATATCTTTGTCACGCAGCACACTGCTCTGCAATATATGCTCTGCCTATCTGGTCAAGGGCCACCCATGCCTTGATATGAAATATGCTGGACGTGACGCGCAACAGCATGCGCATGATTTCGAGACAATTGGGAGCTGAGGAGCAACGTGATTTGCTTATTTTGAATTTTCTCGAATCCCGGCTGGACAGCACATCTCGCAGTCAGTGGGAAATGGTACGACCCACAGATCGCATCCCCAATTTGCAAAAGGATTTCTATGCATAGCTTGAACGTCGAAGTAGCGGGTTGCTGAATCAAGCAACACCAGCGTTGGGTAATCATAACGAAAGGCGTGCTATGAATACGTCGATCAATCAGCGCATGAGGTCGAACGTTTCGTCAATGTCCAACTATAATCCCTGTCTCAACTGCTCAGGTGATCATGCCTTTCACCGATGCCCTGGAATTGGTCGCATGAGCCGGGACGACAAAATTAAGCGTATTTTTGATCTGGGATTATGCCAGAATTGCTTGAGAAGGGGACATACTGCCCGGAACTGCTTATCAAGCCGTTGCCCAAGGTGCGCCAGGGCACCTCACAATAGCATCATTTGCCCAAGGTTATTAGCAACAAACTCCAAAGAAGATAGATCTCGCATGCCCACGCTAGCAACGGTAGTAGAAGACGAACGGAAGGAGGATCAATAGCAACGAACTAACCAGGAGGAAACCGGCCTCGGGGTTTTCAGTAGTACTATTTCGTCGCAACCATCCGTGCATGGAAATTATACCATAGCACAGAGTGCTTTTGATTTCCGTGCTAATTTGTTGGCTACGGCACAGGTACGTTTCCTAACACGTGGTGGAACAATAGTGAGAATGCGAGCGATATGTGATACGGGGGCACAGGTGAACCTAATTAGCAAAGATATTGTAACAAATAATCAAATTTCTATGCGCCGAATTAGAATTGGTGTATTATCTGCAATGGGAGCGGGATCAAATATTTGCGACAAATCAATTACTGGTCACTTGATGTCGCTTTACGGTGATGAACTCCGAATCCTCATAACATGTTTAGTAATACATTCGGTATTGGGGGAAAATTTATTGCCACCAAGGCGGTTGCTTAAACAAGATTTACCTCGCGATATATCGTCTCAATTAGCAGACCCAACCTTCGATCAGCCAGCTAAGGTTGAAATGCTCTTAGGTGTTGGTGTATGGGCACAACTTATGCAGGATAATATGAGGCGATTATCCTCGGGGTTCGTAGCGCAAGAGACTCGCTCAGGATAGTTGTTGTTTGGTGAAATTCCAACTGACTCCAGCATTGTTGGGGCTAACCTTGCAAAGGATGTGAACTCAGCTGATAACGAGAGCAATCTTGACCTGCTATTGCGGAGATTTTTTGAATCGGAGAATCTACCTGGCGATGAATCAACTTGGACAGCAGAGGTCTTTATATTCTACAAATACCATTGCGTCCCAACTGGGAAAGTATCGGTTGTAATCGGGCAATAGCGCTTCAACGATTCCTACGTTTAGAACAGCGCTTTAAACGAGATGCGGAGCTAAAGGAACGATATCAGAAGTTTATGAACGAATATATGTCAAAGGATTGGTTACGTCTAGCAAATAGACCGCCAGACGAAAAATCTTATTATATTCCCCACCATGCGGTAATAAAAAAGTTTCGTGTGGTCTTTGATGCATCTTGTTCGACCGATAGCGGATTATCATTAAATGACGTCCAAATGATCGGACCTAAGCTACAAATGGATTTAATCGACCTGCTTTGGGGATTTCGCTTGAATGCGTACGCAGTCTCAGCAGATATCAAGCAGATGTTTCCTCAGGTAAAAATAGCAGACCTGCACTGGGACTTACAACGCATATTTTGGAGAGATGATACAGGACAAACAATGGAATACTGGCTCACTGGAGTTACGTTTGGAATGGCATCAGCGCCTTTTTGTGCAATTCGTGCAATGCAACAGTGTGCCAGAGACAATGCAGCTAGATGGCCTCGTGGGACAGAAGCCGTGCTGAATAATTTCTATATGGATGATTGTTTGGTCGGTGCTGACTCTGAGGAGGAGTTGTTGCTATTATGCTGGCAAATGAAGAAGCTTTTACTCACAGGGGGGTTCGAACTAACAAAGTGGCGACCAAATTCGAATTATGTACAGCGTTTTATCGATACACCAATAGCTGGTGATGACGCCTGGCTGAATAGCAACATGGAAACATCGGTACTTGGTCTAAAATGGATTCCCTCAACAGATGAGTTTGCCTTCATTGTGCATTCATTACCGGTAGAAGACACCACTTATTGGACTAAGCGATCAGTTTTAAGTATAACGGCGAGAATATATGATCCTAATGGGCTAGCCGCACCTTTTATAATAAATACGAAAATCTTAATTCAAAGAATTTGGAAAGAAAAGCAAGACTGGGATACAATCTTATCCGAGCCATTAAGAATGACATGGCAGAGTATTCTCTTTCAAATTCCGCAATTTAGCAATCTTCATATACCGCGATGGTTAGGCTACAGGCGACGATTAAACATGACCTTTCATGGCTTTTCAGACGCATCAACACAGGCATTTGGAGCAGCCGTATATGCGGTATTACATACCGACGAAGGGGTGAAATCCAATTTGTTGCTATCGAAATCGAGAGTCGCGCCATTACGAGTGGAAACTATACCACGTCTGGAATTGCGAGCTGCAGCATTATTGAGCGAATTAATTCAGCGTGTGTTAACCGTCTGCGAAACTCAACATCATATAACAATTGGTTCAATCACGTGTTGGTCCGACTCTATGGTGGTACTCTGCTGGTTGAAACGCGATAGGGGTAGCCTGAAACAGTTTGTAGCGAATCGCGTTTGGCAAATCAATTAGAATACAGAAAAATGCGTGTGGAAGTATGTGCTCACAGACAAAAATCCTGCTGACCTCATTTCTAGAGGTATTTCGATGAGTGAGTTAATTGCTTTGCAAATGTGGTGGCATGGTCCTGACTTCCTCCGACTGCCAAAAGTCATGTGGCCGAAACTACGGAAGGTGTGTCGGCAAAAATTGAAACAGAAGTGAAAAAAGAATGCCGTCATGCAATAATACATACTGAATGGACAGACAATCAATCGGCCGCTACGGTCAACACCATATCCATTAAACTTGAGTCACTATTGGAGCGCTACTCATCGATAAATCGTTTAATAAGAGTGACTGCATGGGTATTTAGATTTGCGACAAATTGTCGATCACCATTGGCAGAGAGGTCAAAACTTCATCTAAGCGTTAAGGAGATCGAATTGGCATTAGCATTCTGGATCCGACAGGAGCAAGGTGATTATTATGGAGACGATATCCGAACATTACAAAACAACATACATAAGAAGAAACCGCAGGAAGGTTCTAAACTATCGAATGGTATTGGGATGAAGCTACCCCTCCAACCCTGTGGAAAATGGGACGAGTGACGGCATTGCATCCAGGCAGCGACGGCTTGGTCCGTAACGTTTCTCTTTGGACAGGTAACAGCAATATTAACCGCCCCATTCAAAAGCTATGTGTCTTACCTGTAGAACCTGTTGAGCCTCGAGATATATCGAGCCTCAAGGCCGGAGGGATGTTCGA